>JAJKFI010000001.1:54521618-54569271 GCA_029204185.1 Lerista edwardsae
AGAGAGAGAGAGAGAGAGAGAGAGAGAGAGAGAGAGAGAGAGAGAGAGAGAGAGTTTCCATTACATCATCTGGGTTTTCCCCATTGCTGTAAACTGCCATTAATATCTGGTTTAAACTCTGGAAGATGTCAAATTTTCAGATTTGGCATTTGTGTATGTGTGTGTGTGTGTTCATTTTATCAAAGTCACATATGATGGCACAGAAAACTAAAGAGACCATAACCTCATTACCTCAAGTAATGATCCATGTCAGTCATAAAAATAGGGGAAGCTGAAGCAAATCTGAGATGATACTTAGCCTTTAAAAGGAGAACATGAAAATCAGAACTCTTTTTTTAACCCTGAAAGGCAAGTTGATTGATTATTATTTACCCGTCAAGAAACAATCAGGCTCACCAAGGGAGTGAGTAGGACAAACCTTGAAGTTAGGTGTTAACCAATTCTGATCCTCTTTAATGCTTTGTGTGGATTCTTCCAAATTGTAGAAGAAATTGGTGAGAGATGTAGGACGTTTTCACAAGTAACTAAAAAGTACTTCCATGATTCCCTACAAATGTTTGGTGGCACCATGCAGCTTTAGTTCTCAGAGCCATTTTCGGGTTGCAGTGTGCTTGGGGTGGGGCAATGCCACTGTGCCCCACCGCGTGGCTGCCCCGCTCCCGTGCGTCACCCGGCGACACCTCCCTGTGCCTGGATTTGCTCCATTTAGGAGCGATTCAAGCACAAGAGAGGGTGCCCCCCCAAAGTGCTCAGGCTTTTCCATGCTGCTGCACCCTGCCGCAGCCAGTGTGGGCCGCACTAGTGCCCCCCGTGGCACCCTCCCAATGCCTCTGTTAGTTCTGTTCACAAATGAGATTTTTCCTTCCAGGTGTAATTATCATAATTTCTCTATGGTTGGAAATGTCTCTTCCTTCAAAATGTCACAAGTTTTGAACCTATCAAGAATTCTTCTCAGGTCTGGTTCAGGACATAGATCAGTAGCTTTCCAACATTTTGCAGATGAAAAGAAGGACACACATGCATATTTACAACGTCTAGTACTATATGTTCTTAAGTCTGCTTACAAACATTTGACCAGAGGCAAGATGCATCATCCTGTTCTGAAACTGAACTTCTGCAGAACTTGGGATGGGAGATTGAGACCTAAAGAATGGAAACTCTAGTGATTAACAAAATATTTCAGTGGTATTCTCCAAATTCCCTTCATGGATCGCTACCTTGTTGTGGTGAATGGGCTTGCATAACTCAATGAAGCTATGAGCTATGCCATGTAGGGTTACCCAAGATGGACAGGTCATAATAGAGAGTTCTGACTAAATGTGGTCCACTGGAGAAGGAAATAGCAACCCACTTCTGTACCCTTGCCAAGAAAACCCCATGGACTTTGGTACTAAAAGGCTAAAAGATATGATGCCAGAAGATGAGCCCCTCAGGTTGGAAGGTGTCTATTATGATGCTGCGGAAGAGCGCTAAATAAAGCAAACCAAATACCACAGCAGAATTAGGAAATTCTCTAGCACAGTCACAGTATTAGCCTGGCAACCTGAGTACAAGTAGCTCCAGAAGGAATGAAGTAGCTGGGCCAAAACCGGAAGGAAGCTCAGCTGTGGATGTGTCTGGATGTGAAAGGAAAGTACGGTGTGACTGAACAACAATCCTCCAAATGCAAAAAATAAGGTACCAGAAAGTAGATACTACCTGGTAAATGTGTGTGTTTTCATATCCGTGAGCATGCGCACGCATGCGCCTTTCATTAGTCATTTGGAGGCTACTGGAGGATTAGTGTTTTGGGTTGGGTTAGGGATGTGTTTACTAAAAAGCTAATGGAAATGACACTCTTCCATACAAGGAGTGCTGAAAGTACACATTATTCACAGCAAAAATAATCCTACTGGCGTACTAACCCCTTCTCTCTTTTCTGCATTTTATTTCCTTTCCTTTACTGCATTGCTGAGGGTTGATCACCCAAGTAGTTCCTCAAAGGACCCTGCAACAAGAGATAGGAGATGACGGCTACTCTAAGAATGTAGATCTCAGAGACGCTGTTGGGACTTGATAGGGCTGGAATATGCTACGATCATGTTCACAGCGGTTTCACGTACTGCAAATGCTCTTGTAAATACTGCATGCCGTTCTGTTCTTCTGCACTGTGTACAGATTCCTCAGGTTGACAGGCTAATACTGTGATTGTGCTAGTATAGAGAATTTCCTAATTCTGCTGTGGTAGTTGGTTTGCTTTATTTAGTGTATAGTGTAGCCCAGTGTTTCTCAAACTGTGGGTCAGGACCCACTTGGTGTGTGGCGGCTTGATGTCAGGTGGGTCACAGAAAGCTGGGAGCAGCTATTTTGGAAGCTGCAGACCTTACTCTTGCTATATTCCTTTTGTGGGTGTTAACAGTTTGAATTTTCAAGTGAGGGTTTTTTAAAAATTGTTTTTAGTTCAGTGGTTTTATTTATTTAATTTTTTACACAATTATATTCACAATACTATAATACAATTAATAACAATAAATTAATATAATTATATTATTATATAATAATTATATTATTAATATATATAAAATATAATTTTAATTTTCAATATTATGTTTTTACATATTATGTAAAATGTTATGTTTTACATTTACATAATATTTTGTCCTAATCTTGCTTTCTATCAGGGATGTTTCATGGTTGTGCAGTTGCTACAGTCCAAGAGTGCCAGTTTGCATTCCAAGAACCTCATTTGATTATGTCACAATGACGGCACTTCCTGCTTGATGATGTCACTTCTAGCCATAACATCATTTTCAGATTAATGACATCACTTCCAGCAAGTCCTGACATGAGTGCCATTCTAAAAAGTGGATCCCAGCGCTAAAAGGTTTGAGAACCAGTAGTGTAGTGTGTTTATTTAGTGTAATGCTTTTCATTGCCTGCTTTTTGTGTCTATTGTACAGCCCATATCCCTTTGTATCCCAATATAGTGGCTTATACCAAGAGATCTGGGATTTTCCTTCTTAGACTTGCTTGTCTGTCACCTCCTCTTGAATCCCCTCAATTGTTTGTTTTTTAAAACTCTCAGAAACTGTACACTTCAGAAAACTTTCAACAGCCTCTATTGGACCCCTTGCCTGCAGATGGCCAAGGCTGTGCAATTGGTCAAAACCAATTGTTTTTGGGAAAAGCCCCTGGACACAGGAGAAAAAACCGGATGGATGGATGGAGCAAGGGGATGCATAGTCCACCCCACTCATTTACAAAAAGCCGCAATACAACGTTCCAGTCTGCCTACGTTTTGTGGAACCATAGGCTAAAGTTGCTTGGATAATTTAACCTTTCCTACTTGGCAAACCCTTTTTGCATAGACCCTTGAGTTATTATACCAGTTCTGACCTGTGCATTATGCAGATGCAGAAGGTGAGTTGCTTATTTCATCAAAACGAATGTGCATCAAAGCACCACCGTAGACAAGCCCAAAGAGATCTCCATTGTGCTTCTGTGTTTTCCGTCCAGAAGTCATACAGCACTATGAAACCTCTAATTATATAGGGCTAATTTTGACTCAAACATTATTCAATGCCAATAAGTTGAAAATGAAGCCCAGTGGGGGAAAGGAAAAAACCCTCAAATTATTTCTACTTAGCAGTGTGCTGCAACATACAAGAAAGAGATTGTGGAAGGATTACGGACAGCTTTGTAACCACACAAGGCAGTGCTGTTATAGGCTGATGTTCGGAATTGCTAGGAAAGGGAGAGAAAATAATGGGGGAAGTATAATTATGTGCCTACGGAACGACGGCACACCCTAAGCCTCAGCACTGTTTCGTTCTGATCGTTCATCTCATAATGAATATAATGGAAGGCGCGAGAAACACATCAGGACACGTCTTCCCTATGATAAGATTTAAGACTCTCCGCTTTGAAAGCAGATAGATGAAAAGGGATATAATGTTGTTCTAGTCCATGCAGCTTCCAAGTCCGCCTTTGGTTTTGGCATACCCTGGCCATGAATCGCAACGAATGGGCAATTGAGACAATAGATCACTTTGGTTGTTTGGAGGGTCAGCTTGCCTCAACCTGTAGAATGGGCAGGCGTTCAGCCTGTGTGTGGTGGGTGGGTGGGTGGGTGGGTGGGTGGGGGTGGCGGAAGGACACACAAGAATGCTGAAAAGGAGTAGTGTGAATTTGACCAGAGGGTTCAAAGCAACTCCAAGTTCTTGGAAATCGTTGGCAGCCGCTACAGTTGTGCTGTTGTCGCTGCAGCGATCCTGATACGGTCTGCCTCGCACCGCACCTCGGCGGTATTTGCTCAACGGCAATTAGCCAATTACCAAATGCCACAAACACCTGAAACTGCAAGGCTGCTCTGCCCTCTTAGGAGACCTGGTGAGCATGGAAATAATTCCTGTCGTACAAAGCCGGTGAACTAATTTTGAATGACCCCCCCCCCTGAGAGCTCCTCTGTGGTGCCGCGTGTGGCTTAGCTGGCTGGGAAGCAGCAGGCTGTGTTTCCCAAACTGGCCAGGTCTGATCAGATTAAGGGTGCAGTCCTAACCAACTTTCCAGTACTGGCATAGCTCTGTCAATGGTGCTTGTGCGTCAACCTGCAGTTGGGGGGCAGTTACCAAGGCCTCCTCAAGGTAAGGAAATGTATGTTCCCTTAACTAAGAGCTGCATTGCTCTTACCCCAGTGCTGGAAAGTTGGTAAGGATTGCGCCCTAAGACTCCTGTCAGTAGCATCTGGGGGATGGTGCAGTAAGTATTGCAGGCACCGCAATGCGGCCATTTATGCACCCCCTCTCACTCACCATTGGAGCCATTCTGGGCAGTGACAGCAACAAAGTGGGAAGAGTCTCTTACATGGTGTGTTGCTGTGCCTGCAATACATATCATGCTGCCGGCCCCATAGCTATGTTATGGATTCCTATTCAGTTTTGCCTATTGATTCCGATTCAACATATGTACTGTCTGATATTAGCTGGTCATCAGGAGGGCCAGGTAGCATTTTTTTCCTGTCATCGAATTGGCCATGGATGGTAGTTTTTTTCCGCCTACCCCAGACTGGCGAGGGAGGAATGGTGTGTACAGTAGGTTTTTGCAAAGGTAAATAGGCTACCACAGAATGCCAGATGCAGGGGAGTGGCAGCGAGATACAATTATCTGGTTGTCTTGTGTGCTCCCTGAGGCATCTGGTGGGCCACTGTGAGATACAGGAAGCTGGACTAGATGGGCCTTTGGCCTGATCCGGGGGGGGGCTGCTTCTATGTCCCTGTGAGTACATGTCTGAAGAGGAGCATCTGGTTCTGGTGGCTATCAGAGAAATGCTGTGGAGAATCTTCACTGGGTAAACAATCAAACAAAAATTCTGAGGTAAACAAATCAGTTTCTTCCCCTTAGAATTTACCTCAGAATGCCAGATGCAGGGGAGTGGCAACAAGATGCAGGTAGCTAGTTGTCTTCTGTGCTCACTGAGGTATCTGGTGCACCACTGTGAGATACAGGAAGCTAGACTAGATGGGCCTTTAGCCTGTTACAATGGGGCGCTTCTTATATTCTTATGATATTGCTGAGCATTCTGGACTGTGCTCTGACATTTCTTTTCTGACTGTTCTGGCCTACCATTCACCTCCACACTGCCTCCTTTGCTTCAATTCCCTCAGTGAAGGCGAGTGGGTAGGCAGAGGTGGGCACCCCTGCCAGTTTGAGGTGGCCTCCTCAGCTGCCTCAGGGATCATTTGGCCACTTCTTCAGCCACCACCCCCTTCTCCCTTCTTCCCCTCCCACTGCAGGGTCATACATTTGTGTCATACATTTCAGGCATTTTGCTTCAGATCGTCCAAAGTTCTGGCTATTGTATAATGCCAGTAGAGATAGCTGAGACCCAGGCCGCTTAACTCCAAGTTAAAAAAAAAATTCAAAACTCTATAAAAATTGCATTGCTGGATGGCTGTCTGTCAAAGGGGAGACCTTGATTTTCTCTCCCACAGTGTTGAACTTCTATGGCAGCCTGACTTCATTGTTCAAATGCATATATAATTGACGTTTATCCATTAGAGTGTCTGGTTTGGTGGTACTTTTTCCCTCTAGCCCCATCTAAAGATCCCAGAGTGCCCATTTATGTAAGATTATAATGGCCTTGTAATGTCTATTTTACAGCTGGCAGGGATCAATACCAATTAATTAAGAATGTCTTTCTTTAATCAGAGCCACCATTGTCAAAGAAAATAAGCACATCACATATCAAACAATTTAGAGTTGAATGGTGCTGTTTCTCAAGGGAAAAGGGTCTCCAACTATGAGGTTCGTGGAATTTGCTTTGGTCTGGGAGTTGGGTGTTCAAAATCTTGGGTGGTGTTCAAAATCTTTAGCTTTAGGCAAGACTGCAAATGCATGGCAGTCAAGGTCAGCTAGGGCTTTCAAATTCATGTGCCTGGATGGGAGCTGATACAGGTTTGAACTCTGACCTCAGGGGGAATCAGAGGAAGTTTTGAATTTGGCACAGAGAGAAACCCTCTGAGTTTTGGAGACAGTGGACAAGAACCAGCCCAGGGAAACTGCAAGGAATTTATGTTGCTTTTTAAATGAAAGGGATGGTGTGTCTGTTTGCTTATCACCCATTCTACCTATAGTGTGTAGGTGTGTAACAATAATTATATTTACATTAATTACCAATTACAATAGTACACTCTGTGCACTCCATTCCCGCTGATGCATTTATCTGCAGGAACAAGAGTGTAACTTGTATTGCGCTATCCATTGCCTGTTCTCCGCTATCCGTGGCCATTCACTGTCATCTGAGGCCATTCTATACCTCTCTGCAATCATCTGAAGCTCTCTGCGGTCATTCTACAGCTCTTCACAGCCATTCTGAAGCTAGCCACTTCTGGCACTAGGTTAGCTATCCCTAGCCCTGTTGACCCCATAGGATCAATGATTCAGTATCCCCTGATTTGGTATCTGTTGGGTTTTCCAGGAACTTAACCTCAGCAGATAATGAGAATTGACTATAATTGATGATAGCAGGTGAAGTCCAATCAAATACATGAATGTTGCGGATAGATGAAAACTAAGGGGAACCTGTGCCATGCAATGAATGCCCATTTCTTTCTTCCCATATAGTCTTTTTTGTGCTGAAGGAATTCCTCTAAATGGGGGTATAATTGGGATCCAATGACAATTCCAATGTTGACGTTTCCGTGCCATTTTCTCACACATATTTGGGCTGAGAATGGAAAATAAAAACCATGAAAAACCAATTAAAAGCAACATAATCTCAATTAGCCAGCAAACAATGGAGCACTACAGGGTGGGGAGCCTTCAACTCCAATTTCTACTCCCTTCGCGGCCTTTTTAACAGAAGAGAGATTCACCCAATGCTACTGAACGAATTTGTGAAGAAGTCAGGAGTCTCATGCCGCATTTGCGGCACTCTGAGCTGGCATAGGACGGACGTGCCACCTCAAGGAAAACTAAGAATTGCTCTGTTAGATTAATTTGGGGACTTTGCTCTTTGCTTGAATCCTAATTCAGTGATATCTCCCAATCTGTGGCTTCCATAAACCAAAGTGTAGTCATCCCTGGCTCCCACCCACCCCTGCCATCTTGCTTCTCACCTGTTCCTTCAGTCTTGGCATGTGGTTTTGCCAACTCATAGAAGGAGCAAAAATAGTAGTGGCTAAAGTCATCTGCTCAAACCTACCAACAATGCTTGTTTCACTCACGGTCCCCTCTAGTATGGGTCAGTATACAGTTGTGTACTGTGAATACTGCTAATGTGATGTAATGCTCTAGAGCAGTGGTATTCAAACATTTTAGACCAGAACCCACTGAAAGTGATGTCATTAACCTGGAAGTGATGTTGTTGCAGGAAGTGACATCATCAAGCAGGAAGTGATTGTAACATAATAAAATGACACTCCTGAAATGTAAATTGGCATTCTTGCACTGCAGCAATGGTACAATCATGAAACATCCCTGACCGAAAGCAAGAACAAAATATTACGTAAAAGTACTGAACTGAAAACATTTTCTTTAAAAAACACCCTCATTTGAAAATTCAAACTGTTAACACTCACAAAAGGAATATAACAAGAGTAAAGTCTGCTGTTTCCAAAATGGCTGCTCCCAGCTTTCTGTGACCCACCTGACATCAGGTCAAGACCCACCGAGTGGGTCCCAACCCGCAGTTTGAATAACACTGGCTTAGAGACCCAGACTAGACTGAGGAGACCTGACTCCATGTCCTAACTCAGTCTTGAAGCTCACTAGGAGTGAAAGCTTATTCATGCTTACCTAGAAGTCAGTCCCAGAAGCGAAATGGGGGTGGAGCCAGAGGAGCACCCGCTCTAGGCGGAATGAAACGCAATGAAAAGGATGGGCGCAATTTTTACAGATTAAAACAGCAAATTACTTAACAGTATTTAAAAAATTGTGCTTCTCTCTGCTCCCTCAGGCTCCGCCCTCTGCTTTTCTGTTGCCTCAGCTGCATTTTCCAGCCCAAGCGGAGGGGGGGGGGAGGCAGGAGAAATGGGAGTCAAAATGCTAATGCTGAAGTAGGGGGGATGGAGGCTGAAGCTGGTTATGAGGAAAGGGATGAGCAGCCCAGCAGCAGCATGCTCTTAATTTAACCCCTTAGGACAGGGAATCTGAGGAGTAATCAGGAGGGCAAGCAGATGAAGGGGGGAAGGTGTTTTGAATCTGAGTTACCCAACCTATGTCTACTCAGTCCAATTATAGTCCCACTAGCTTTTTGTTACCCGGCGTTGCCCGGGTGTTTATATCTCCCATCCCTGACCGATCCCTGACCCATCTCCCAATTTTGGGCGTCTTTGACCATTTTCACCTGGGGCCCCCTGCGCACCCCACCCCCAGGGGCCTGGGGGGGGTGTCTGACCCCCCACAGTGTTTGTCGCCAGCCGCACGGCGTACGCATGCCGAGTCTGGCGCCAATTGCTCCAGGCGTCACAGTGGGGCATGGTGGACATCTCGTATCGCACCCCTTCCCATCCCCCACATTGGGGGGTGCGGACCCGAACTCTCACAGCGTCGCTGTTCGCCTCGGTGAGCCCAGAAACCACAGAACCGAGGACGATTTCGTCCATTTTCGGCCATTGCCACGTGGGGGCCCTGCCCCCCCGGGGCGCTAGGGAGGCCTGACCCCCAGAGTGTCTGCTGCCAGGCTGGAAGGCACGCGCATGGCGAGTTTGGTGCACATCGCTCCAGGCGTCCCAGCAGGGCATGGCAGATATTGTGTCTTGCACCCCTTCCCGCACCCCATGCCGAGGGGGGGTGAACGCGGACTCCGATGGTGTCAGGAGCATCGCCGCTCGCTCCGGCAACCCCGGAGCCCATTCCCATTCCGGAGTTTTCTCCCCCGGAAACCATGGATTCGACGCCGATTTTGGCCGTTTTCGACCATTTTCACTTGCCCCCCGTGCCCCCCACCCCCGGGGGCACTAGGGGGGTGTAACCCCCGCAGTGTTTGTCGTCAGGCCACAAGGTGTATGCACGTCGAGTTTCGTGTCGCTCGGTCCAGGTGTTCCAGCAGGGCATGGCGGATGTTGTGTCTCGCACCCCTTCCTGCCCCCCACGCCGAGGGGGGGTGAACCTGAACCCGTACAGCGTCAGGAGTGTTGCCATTTGTCCCGGTGACCCCAGAAACTATGGATTTGACACTGAGATTGGCCATTTTCGACCATTTGCACGCGGGGACCCCCAAGTACCCCCACCCCTGGGGGCGGTAGGGGGGCCCGACCCCCGCAGTGTTTGTGGCCAGGCTGCTAGGCTTCCGCATGCCGAGTTCGGTGCCAATCGGTCCAGGCGTTCCAGCAGGGCATGGCGGACGCTGTGTTTCGCACCCCTTCTTGCCCCCCACGTGGGGGGGGCAAACCCAGACTTCAACTGCGTTGGGAGCGGCGCCACTCATCTCGGCGACCCCAAAAACTGTGGATTTGACTCCAAGTTTGGCCGTTTTTGACCGTTTTCACGTCGGGACCCCCCCACACCCCCACCCCCGGGGCCGGTAGGGCCCCCCGACCCCTGCAGTATTTGTGGCCAGGCTGCCAGGCTTCCGCATGCTGAGTTTGGCGCCAATCGGTCCAGGCGTTCCAGCAGGGCACGGCAGACGCTGTGTTTCGCACCCCTTCGTGCCCCCCACGCCGAGGGGGGTGAACCTGAACTTGCACAGCATCAGGAGCGTCGCCATTCGTCCCGGTGACCCCGGAAACTATGGATTTGACATTGAGATTGGCCGTTTTCGACGATTGTCACACGAAGACCCCCGCGTACCCCCACCCCTGGGGGCGCTAGGGGGGTCTGACCCCCGCAGTGTTTGTTGCCAGGCCGCCAGGTACATGCGTGCCGAGTTTCAGGCCGATCAGTCAAAGCGTTGAGGAGCCTATTCAGAACATACAAACCCGGCCACGTTCGTTTTTATATATATAGATTATAGTCAATGGAGCTTATTCCCAGGTAGGTGTGGATAGGATTGCAGCCTGTGTCTCTTTTTGAGTGCTGCCTTGCCTTCTCCCCTGCTGTGACTGGTCTGGATTGCCTGCCTGTCCTCTGACAGAGTTTCCAGAGTTGAAAATCCACGCTAAAGGGCTACGGATTGAAGTGAGGGTTAGGGTTAGGGTTAAGTGGGGGTTAAACTGTTTGCCAGAGACAGCCTCCAAATCAGGAACTGGGCGGTGCTGTGACATCATCTCAACTCCTGTTTGGAACCATGGAGTGGCTGGTGAGTTTTGGAAAATGGGGGGGGGGACGCCAAATACTTTCTTGCTCCAGGCGCAATTTTCATTTGTGATGGTTGGGTCAGTCCTACTGAACTCGGTTGGACTTACGTCTGAGTAGACATGCATCGGATTGCACTGGAGGTGTCTTTGGGCTAGCCATGATCTCCAAGCCTAATATAGGCTGAGAGATTGTGCTCCACCATGATCCACAGACGTAAGTTTGTTGTGAACATCACCCAAGAAAGAAGTATGTGCACTGCACTTATCTCCTTGAAGGAAGAGTGGGAAAAAAATGCAACAAATACATAACCGTATACAAATCAACCCGGCTGATTGTCACAGAAAAAAGCATAAGAACATAAGAACATAAGAAGAGCCCTGCTGGATCAGGCCAAAGGCCCATCTAGTCCAGCTTCCTGTATCTCACAGCGGCCCACCAGGCGCCCCAGGGAGGCATGAAACAACAAGATCCTGTTGCATCCTGTTGCCACTCCGTTGCACCCGGTACCAGTAGCCCACCACCTTTGTAAGGAGGTTGCACAATCCATCATTGCCTATAGCCCACGATGGACCTTTCCTCCAGAAATCTGTCCAATCCCCTCTTAAAGGCATCAAGACCAGATGCCATCACCACCTCCTGTGGCAAGCAGTTCCACAGATTAACTACCCGGTGGGTAAAAAAGTACTTCCTTTTATCTGTTTTAACTCTCCCAACCCTCAGTTTTAGTAGGTGCCCCCTGGTTCTGGTGTTTTGAGAGAGGGAAAAGAGTGAGAGGCAAAAAAAAAAAAAAAGAGTGAGAGGTTTTGAGAGAGGCAAAAGAGTGTCCATATTTATTGAGGAATATATATTGAAAGAAGAGCATCTTCATTTCTCATATTTGCTCTTCTTGGACTTGAATGTATGGCCAATGTGTTCTTTGCTGAGAAAGCTGTTGGCAAATGCAGCGGCTGAGGATCGTGAAAGTAACAAATTGCAGGAAGCTGCGGAGATGGCACTCTATTAAACAGAACCGAGTCGCTTCCCCCTCCCCGCAACGTGTAGCAGAAGAACAGCATGTATAGGAGCAGAAAACAAGGCAGGCAGGCGCAAACGTATATAGGCATTAAGAGAAACCATGAGTCATGCCAGAGCCATTAACTCTTGGCATTGCTGCAGCCTTGCTCTGAAGCAGAAGAAAAAAATTGAGACGAAGCCCGTTGCGCTTGCCAAGGTTTGAGACATTATGTAAAGAATAAACAAGGCAAGGATTGTTGCCACTGCGATTGTTTGCCGTGGCTTTATTGCTTGCAGCTAACGAGGTTCCCAGAAACTGTGGGGCATTTCCAGAGAGCAGCAGGAGGGATGGTTTTCATCCATGGTCTGCAGAATTCACTGATACGCCTGAAATATGCTGAGGCTTAGTGAGAAGAATTGTGGTCTGATCTGTGATGTCTCTTAAGGCTACGATCCGATGCACACTAAGATGCACTGGACACTGTGGGACCCACTTTTGAATAAACGTAGACAGGTCATGTAACAGATTCTAATTGACTGATTTCACACAGTAGACCTACTTTTTTTTAAGAACATGGCAGACTCAGGACACAGTCCTAACCTGGAGTTAGGCCGGCACAGTTAGGCCAGCAAAGTTTGGCTGGCCGGCACAAGGGACACTGTAAAGTATGTTTGGACCACTCTTGGAATCAGAGAGGCCAGCACACAGACATGTGCCATCCTGCCTGAGAGTGTTCCAAATGCACTTTACGGTGGCCCTGACACCAACCAAACTTTGCCGGCCTAACTGTGCTGGCCTAATTGCAGGTTAGGATTGCATTCTCAGTCTGCAGCACTCAAATGTGAAAGGCTGTAACGTCATGACTAAGAATGCCATTTTTGATCCAGGGAGTTCCTAGATGCCTTTGGACAAGCCGCTATTTTATTACTATTTTCTTACAGCCCGGTCTTGAGTTGCCTGGCTGCCGCAGGCACAGCAGTAGCCAAATGGCTACCCCGGCTAAGCCTAGAGATCTGCTAATGCAAGGACTCCCGTGTCAGCCCGACACAGAGGTCTGGATCTGGCAGTGCAGGTCACCGCTGGTCCCAACACGCCCCTCCACACCTGCGCGGAGAATGTGCAGTGCCAGCAAGGGTAACACTTACAGCTTGACGGCTCTGCGGGGGTGGGGGGCTTCCAGGTGTACATGAACAGCACTGGCTCAGTGAGGGCAGTAAGTTCTTATCACCTGCCTTGGATGTGCCTTATGGCACATTTGCAGCACCAGCGTGGGCAGTACACTCGTACCACTTGTGCTGGAAGGCTCAGGATTGAGCCCCAAGTCTCCAGTGGTGATCGTAAAAACCATTCCATGAATGTGAAATGCTTTGCATGTCCAGGGCTTACTTCTAGGAAAGTGTATGGAATTGTAGCCTTAAAGCATGGTTTGTTAAGGCCTACTGAGAAAATGTATGGGGCATGCTTTGAATCTCAAAAAGTGTAGGCCTATTGTATCTGCAAGCTCCACATGCATGGTTTTAACCATCCGTGGATTGAAATTGTATTTAATTTTTTTTACCTACCTTACTGTAGCCTTCCTCACAGCTCTTTCTGATGTAAAAGGTAAACCAAAGTAGGCCGCAGGCCTGACTCCATTTTGTGGTCTGAGTTCCATCATAGTTAATTGAACCGTAATAAAGGGGTAAGCAAGTTTCTGCAATTTTGGGGCAAATTTATGCAACTTATGCCATTTTTTCAGTGTTATAACTGTGTTCTGGATTTTGTGTTCATAGATTTTGTGTTCATAGATTTTGTGTTCATAGATATAGCTGTGTTCATAGATTTTGGCATCCGTGTGGGGTCCCAGAAGCAACCCCCCCACAGATATAGAGGGCCCACTGTATAAAATTATGAAGTCCCATTGTAAGCAAAGGCAATAAAGGCTACTTCTTCCCTTATAACTAGGGTTGCCAACTTTTTTACGGGCTCCTGTTTCTATGCCTTTAATAGCATCTGGACTCAGCCATTAGCAGGTGACAGTGTTTTATCAGTTTCAGGAGCTGTTTTCTGCATGTGTTTATTAAAAGCACAGGAGCATACCAGGCCATTTTCCTGGCTGGTAACACAAATAATAACACCTTGAAACAGCTTTTCTGTGCAGGCTCCCTTCCTGTGTCCAATCAGTCATTTGCAGCCAGCCACACACAAGTTTTCTGCATACGATCAACAACTTCTGGAGCCATTTGTAGCGCTTTGCAAAGTTTAATTTTGCGCATGGTGGCAGCTACATGTGTAGCTTCCTTCCTTCCTTCCTTCCTTCCTTCCTTCCTTCCATAATTTGCTACAACGTAAGAACATAAAAAGAACCTTGCTGGATCAGGCCAAAGGTCCACCTCGCCCAGCATCTTGTTTCCCATGAGAGCACCAGTTGCCTCTGGATATCCCACAAGTTGAAGATGAAGGCATGCCTCTATCCCTGCAACTGGGATCCAGAGGCATCCCTCCTCTGAACCTGGACATCCCACAGCCATTAGTAATCAATCTGAATTACTAGAAAGCAGTCTTAGTCACAGTTTACGCCAACTGGGACTGCCACAAACCAAATCATAGAGTGGAGGCAATCTTAATTACCGCTGACTATAATTAGTTCCTACTTAGACTGATTGGCAAATTGTAGTGATAGTAAACAATGGTAAGGAGTGATGAATCCAGAGAGGAGGAGGAAGCCTGTAAGCCTGGTGCATGCTTCTGATCTCCAAACCAGTCTCATCTTGCAACCCAGGCTTATGCATGTTTCTTATGCAATAAATCTCCCTGAGTTCAATGGAACTGATTTCTCTGTAGTGTAGATTGGGCAGCAGCTTTCTCTTTCTTTCCCTGTTTTGGTTCCACCTCCTCCCCCTCCAGCCCCACTAATCAGCAAGCATAATCAGTCTTGAAAAAAAGCATTGTTTCATGTGTGTGTGTGTGTACACACACTCACACACACACACATTACATAGAGACGCTCTGACAAAAAGAAAAAGAGTGCCGGTTATCAGAGGAGAACAGAGGCAATCCTACCTATCTGTTGGGAGGGGTCACTTGCCCCCAGGCAGCATGCCGATGGCGGGGAGGGGGTGGCGCAGATGCGGCTCACCTCTTGCAGAGCAAGCTGCATGAGCGGCGTTTGGCCCGCCTGCCTGCCTCTGTGCTGAAACAGCTCCAAAATGGTTTTTTTTTTGGCATGGTGTGGCATGCGGGGGGGGGATGGCACAGCGGGGAGCCAGCACAGGAGGTGGCAATTGTTGACCTGGCTCCAGGGTGGAGTCTCGCCTGGTCCGCCACTGGAGAAGAAAGTTGTTAGATCTGGCAAAGAAAAAGAATAAAAACTGAGATGAAAGGACAGGACTATTATTTGCTAGGAGGGGCTTGCTTTTAATCCTCAGTGTGACTTTTGGCCAATTGTGTTACAACAGGATTTGTAACAGCAGGAAGTACCACTGTAATTGTACAGTTGTTTGTATGTATGGACAATCCAGACAAAGTTTGGTGCGCCTGAAGTAAGCAACTTAACTCAGTAATCCTAAGCATACTTGGAAGAACGTTTCATCATCGAACGTACCCACGATGAATAAATATGCATCTACCAGAGATGGTGATGGTTGCACACTGGAGGCCACCTGGAGAAGTAATTGATAAAAAGGTGGGGTATGAATCTTAAGTAGCCAATAAGCTGCATTGATTTCATTTGAACATAACTTAAGAACATAAGAAGAGCCCTGCTGGATCAGGCCAAAGGCCCATCTAGTCCAGCTTCCTGTATCTCACAGCGGCCCCACCAGGTGCCCCAGGGAGGCATGAGACAACAAGATGCTTGGATCCTGTTGCCATTCTCTTGCACCCGGTACTCTGAAGTAGCCTACTACTAATGTAAGTAGTAGTATCCATCACAATCCATCCGCACAATCCATCATTGCCTATAGCCCATGATGGACTTTTCTTCCAGAAATCCATCCAATCCCCTCTTAAAAGCATCTAGACCAGATGCCATCACCACCTCCTGTGGCAAAGAGTTCCACAGATTAACTACCCGCTGGGTAAAAAAAATACTTCCTTTTATCTGTTTTAACTCTCCCAACCCTCAGTTTTAGCGGATGCCCCCTGGTTCTGGTGTTTTGGGAGAGGGAAAAGAACATCCCTCTATCAACTCTATCCCTTCTGTGCATAGTTTTGTATGTTTCAATCATGTCCCCCCTCAGGCGCCTTTTTTCTAGGCTGAAGAGCCCCAAACGCGGCAATCTTTCTTCATAAGGGAGGTGCCCCAGCCCTGTAATAATTTTCGTCGTTCTCTTCTGCACCTTTTCCAGCTCCACTATGTCCTTTTTGAGATGCGGCGACCAGAACTGTACACAATATTCCAGGTGTGGCTTTACCATCTATTTGTACAATGGCATGATAATATTGGCTGTTTTATTCTCAACCCCTTTTTTAATAACCCCAAGCATGGAATTGGCTTTAAACTTTCTCTTTATTGTGCCCTACCTTGTCTGCAAAATCCACATACATTTTGTACTCCAACAGAATGTGTGATTTTTCCCCACATATATGTCTACGTATAAAAAAATGCCATGTCTGAACAAGTGAAGATGATAGGCAGTAGGCAAGCTTCCTATGGGTGCAATCCTAACCAACTTTTCAGCACCGGGGTAAGTTCTGAGATAAGTGAATGCAGCTCTGAGATAAGTGAACAAATATTTCCTTACCTTGAGGAGGCCTCTGTGACTGCCCCCCCCCCCGCAGTATGCAGCACATGCCTCTTTGGCACAGCTATGTCAGTGCTGGAAAGTTGGTTAGGATTGTACCCTAAGTGATAAGAAGGAAGGGCTTAGGCATGCTTAATTTTACATTGGCTCTTGCCACCGTAGCTGGGGCCATCCCACCCCATGAGGTGAAATGGCTGCCTTGAGACACCAAGGGTGTAGGTGGCCCTGTGTGCCTTTGGATGCCTCATGTGGTCCCTATTTCTTCCCCCAGTGCCCCTCCCTCCTTGGCCAGCTGCTCTGTGTTTGAAAGGGAGCTTCAGGGCACGGCTTGAGCAGAGGAGCCAAAAGAAGCACCGCCCCACTTCCAAAAAGTTGTTTTCTTGTTTTGGAAGTGGGGGATCAGTGGATGGACAGTTGACGTTTTGGAAGTGGGATGGTGCCTTGCCCAGCTTCTGGCACTGCTCTGGTTGAAGAAGGAAGGGATGGAAGGAACGGGGGTAGGTGAGTTGGGGGTCCTGTCTCCAGCACTCTCAGTGGCATTCCCGGGGGGGAACGCTAAGTTTTGCAGGAGCTTGAGTTCCTGTGTAATGCGGCCCCTCCCCCTTGTCTTCAGGGCCATTTGCGGTTCAGAGAGCTGGCTCAGAGAGCTGGCTCAGAGGCTTGGCTCCAGAGGTGAGGGAGACAGGCCAGGTTACACAGGAGCTCAGGCTTCTGCAAGATGTACTGTTCCCCCCCCCTTGTAGGAATGCCACTGCTGTTGCTGAAGACTGTGGTGGCAGAGGTGGAGGAGTCAGTGGCCCCAATGCTAACACACCCACACAAACACTTCCTGAGGGAAAAATGGGGGGGGATTTTGAGGGCCCCTTCAGATGCTGATTTGGCTTGGACCAAACCTGTCTATGATTGTCTTGCAAACTCAAGAAAACAAAAGAAGACTTTTATGGGGCTATAAATGGCGAATGGACATCAGCGACCTGCTTTCTAGCGTTAATCATCTCAGTAATTAAAATGATGTATCAAAACCCATTTTGACACTGTGGTCCCCATAAGCTTGCCGGTGTGCTACTCCTTTTGTCCTATATGGGCCTGATGACACATGCCTGGAATGCCCACCATTTTCCGAGTTAAAAGGCGACAACTCTACTTGGGTTGAGTAGAGTTCTAATTGGGTTGAGTAAAACTAACCATCCACACAATTGCCACGTTTCGGATCACAAAAGTGGTGTGTGTGTGTGTGTGTGTGTGTGTGTGTGTGTGTGTGTGTGTGTAAATCAGCTTATGTACTTTAATTAAGTGCATGTAGCCATGATAAATTATGTGTTGGCAATACACTGAGTTCTTGAAAAACATTGCCTGCAGGGTCTGGCAGCAGAGGGATTAAGTATAATGCAGACTCCAGACATGCAGAGGCGTGATTCACATGCATAGACGTCTTGTGCTGGGTCAGTTAACAGCAAAGGTATCTCAGAGTACATCACACCTAGAGCTACAAGCGATCTGATAAGCTGTATCATGTTTCCTCATTTGAACTCCCCAGTTGACTTTCTCCAAGAGACAGGCTGCCAGGGAGCCATCGCTTGGCTCCCCCTTTGCAGGCAGAGGCAGAAACAACAATGAGGCTGGCCTCTTCTTTGCCTTTGGCCCTCATGATGGTCACATGGTTTTTTTGTGTGTGGTAGTCCACAGCAAAGGCAACTGCTTTGTTAACAAGGCTGTGATTGTTGTCCAAGGACATGTGATTTCATGTAAAAAAAATTCCCTGGACGGTTTCCCAAATCTGAGAACGGTGAAGGCGATGACAGGAGAATCGAGTTAGCTGCAGCCCCCTATTTAAAAATCTTTTTTTAAAAAAAAATGGGCCTCGTGATTTTTAATGCTTTCTCATAATTCTAGAACTGAAGATCGCTTAATGAAACCGACTGGCAGTCGGTCCAGGGCAGGCCAGAGGATCCCTTCAGGCTACACAAAATTAACTAATTGAATTCTTTGACACATGAAGTGGCAAAATCCACTAGTGGAGATGTAATGGCTGTTAAAAAGATTCATAGAGGAGAGGTCCATGCGCAGCTATTAATGGTAGTTAATTAGCACGGCCTGGTGTGAAGCAGGGCTGCCTTTGAGGGCTGCCACAAGTGCTCACCTTCTCATTCCACAGCAGTGCCAGGGAGTAGAGCGGAGGAATGAGATGGGTCACGGCTCTCTGTGTTGCCCAGCGGAGCCAGGCCTGGCTGAGGGCAAGGAGGCGAGTGCAGTAAGGACGGATGCAGGGCAGAAGCATCCCAGCTGCCGAGAGGACAGCAGCCCTCTAGTTGCAAAGGGGGATGGAAGTTGGTTGTCTGGGCACTGCTGCAGCCAACTGGATTCTGTTCCTGCAGGAGCTGAGATAAGAGGTCGTGGCAGCTGGTGGCAGCTGTGGGCACCTCAGCACTCAAGTAGGGTCCCCAGCTGCTTGCTTTAGGGCTTGCCAGGGAGGATTTCACCTGGCCACTATTCGCCCCCCGCATGTGTCTCCCATGGCTGGCCTGTCTATGATGCCACCTGAGGCAGTCAGATTGTGCAAGGCGTGTGAACACTCACTCCTGCCACTTATCCTTTTCCCACTTGCTGAGTTCAAAAATGGAAGAGTGAGGATGCAATCCTAACCTGGAGTTAAGCTGGCACAGTTAGGCCAGCAAAGTTTGACCAGCACAAGGGACACTATAAATGTTTGGACCATTCTCAGAGTCAGAGAGGCCAGCACACAGACGTGAGCCATCCTCCCTGACTCCAAGAGTGCTCCAAATGCCCTTTACGGTGGCCCTGGTGCCAGCCAAACTTTGCTGGCCTAACTGTGCCGGCCTAACTCCAGGTTAGGATTGTGCTCTGAAACTGCTAGTGGGTGGGTGGGTGAAGGAGAAGCCCCTGGCAACCAGCACCCATTTCTAGCCCATCTCACCCTGAGACTGGATTTACACAGGGATAGTTGACTGTGGCCCCCACCCATGCCCAAGGGAAGCCAGGCAGAAGAAGCCTGCCTTGGGGAAACCATCCTTCCAGGAGAAGGAGAAGAGAGTGCCCCCTCCCAGCCCTGGAGGTTCTCTTTAAAGTCAGGCAGGAGCGATTGTGGGTGGTCTGGGGAGGTGGTGCCAACCAACTGTCTCCTGAGTGAACTGAGACCAAGCAAGTAAACGGTAAAAGAAAAGATAGGTATTAAAAGGGGTTACAATGACATAAATGACATGGATAAAAGGAGAAAAACCAGACACTTGCAAGGGCAAAAAAACTTCATGAGCAACGAGGTGGAGGGGCAGGGAGAAAGGTTGGTAGATTGACAGCACAATCCTGAAAACTGTGCAGCGTCGACGCAACAGGGTTGCATTGGTGCTGCACACTTAGTGCTGATGCGGGGGCACCAGGTGGCACCCCCACACCGGCACTAAGACAACAGGACGTCACATTGTGCCCATGCTGCACCTCCCTTGTGTTGGCCAAAGCGGTGGGTGGGTGGTCGGTGGGCCAGCCAGGAAGGAAGGCGGCCATAGGGGCGAATCCTAGACCCATTCAGGAGGCCATGTGGCCCCAATTCGGACCGTGCGATCTCCTTGGATCTGTGCCTGCTGTTTAGCAGGCTCAGATCTGAGGAGCACATAGGGGAGGCTGGAGCCTTCCCTATGGTAAGGGCTCCTACCATTTGTGCCCTTACTGTAGGGGAGGCTCCAGCCTGTCCTATACTGCATTAGGATATGGCGCAGGCCGGCCAGCCTCGCCATTTCGGCGCAGTATAGGATTGCGCCCTTAAAGTGAAAATAAAAGGAAGCATTAATGTGGTTTCTGGATACCTTCTCTACTAATGTACCTAGACCCCTACAGCAAAAGTAAAACATGCGAGGGTTGCCACCTGTGACAAAAACTGGTTTAGTTCCAACATTTGGGACCCAATCCTATTCGACCTAGCACTGCAGACGTGCCATAAGACATGTCTAGCACTGGCAGTGAGGGTTCACTGCTGGCACCGGGCCTGTGCCAGTAGGTGCTCAGCCCCGGTGCCAAGAGAACCTGACACCATGCCGCTCAGTGGTCAGTTTTACTGCCGTCGTCGGAGTTGTCATTTGGGGTGTGGGGGAGGGCGGCACTGGCGGGAGAGGGGCGGAGCAGACCTAGGCATGGGGTGGGACCGGCAGTGGCCTCCACTTCTGCATCCTATCCTCCATGTCAGGCCACATAGCCTGACAGGGATGTTCTCAAAATAGCTGGCGTGGACTTGAGGAGGCCCACTGCTGTGCCAGCACCCTTACATGGCCTTACATGAACGTTCCCTTCCCCTGAGGAACCTCGTACAGCTGCTGCGCATAGGATGCAGTGCAGTAATGGGATCTGGGAATGAAGTACCGGAACGCTGGGCGGGACTTACGCGTGATTGGCAGCCCGCCTGTTCTGTTCCGTCAGCTGCCCGCCGGCTGCGCAGGCTTCTGGGCAGCGCGCCCCACCACTGCTCCTCTGATCACCCGGCGCGCCCCCCACCCATCCCCCCCGGCGAGCCAGCACCCCTCCGAGGCCAGGGCGGGCGGCGGCCCAAACGGACGGGCAGCCAATGACGCGTAAGTCCCGCCGAAGTTTCGCCCAGCGTTCCAATACTTCATTCCCAGATCCCATTACTGATGCAGTGGTAGCCCTTTTGGCACCATGGCTCCTACAGGAGCCAGGCAGCTTATGACTGGGCTGTTGGTCAACTGAACCAAACCAGTTCCATATTGCTGGGGCTAAAAACTCCTATTGAAGCAGCCTATTCCAAGTGGTGTTGGGTGCATGCTCAATTTCATCTGTTGAAAATCTCAATGGAATAAAGTGAGGGGAAGATTCTGGAGACAAAAATGAAGCCATTTCTCTCTACATTTGCACATGTTGTGAAAACATTACTTGATTACTTGCCTATGGTGGCTAGTTGGCCTCTCATTAGCTAAAGAGCCCTTTCTACCCATCTTGAGTACCCTTTCAAAGCCAGAAGGAGGCCCTGCAAGAATCCCTTCTCGCCTGGAGCTGTTTCTTTCCATAGGTAAGCCTCCCATGGTTGCTTTTCCTTTATTCGGGAATGAACATGTGCTTGCGCTAAAGGCCTGATGCCTATCTACAAATCGCCCAAGTAACACACAGCTGACTCCATTTTGAAATGGCTCCAAAGGACGTTTGGAAACCATGTAATTTGGGGGGAATTCCTCGGGCTGTGAGAATTCAAACTTGAGCATGTCTGCTCTAGTTTATCTGTACTAAATATGATATAGGAGTTCCTTCAGATAATGGGATTCTAAGAACCTCCTTGGTGGTCTCATGGCCAGTGGCAGTCTACCAAGGGCTTTTAAAGTATTGACCCTTTGGGTCAGGAAAACGGGCAGGGTGTGGAAAACCATTTAGGAAGAACATTGCGTGCCACTTGACCTGACCCGTCTCCACTTTAAAGCATACCGTTTAAAGTGGATCAAATTGTGTTTGGTCTCCCTCCCATTTTAAAAAGCCTTGCTCGTGGCTGGTGCTCGTGCTTTGGGCTTTGTCTTGAAAGTCACAACTTGATCCTTGTTTTGCTGCTGCTGCAGGACGTCCATTTGCATGGGGTTTCTTTCATGCCTTGAAAATTGCTGTTGGCTTGTCGATGTGGACGAACCCTCCTGGCCCTTTTTATAACTTCTCTTGAAATGCCACTGATATAATAGGAGAACCTCCAGTTTTGCCACAGCAGTTGAGATTTTGTAAGGGCTGATTAATTTTATTTATTTATTATTTTGAAGAATTTATACCTTGCCTTTCCCAAGGCGGCTTACATGGGCAGACTAGTCTAAACCACCATTTTTCAATGTTTGTTTGTTTGTTTTTACAAATTTACAGTCCTCTGCAATTTACCAAATCCTCAGTCCCAGATGTAGCCTTCACAGTGTGGTTCTCTCCTCTGGCTGTGTGACATCAAGCTTCAGCAGGGAATGGTAAGTCCATCCTGGACAGTTCCTCAAGGTTGGACTGCGTTCTTTTGCCGGCTGGCCTTCTCACAACATTCCTGCACTGGCTCATCAGCTCCACAGTGACTCCGTTCTGCCACAACAGGTACTGCAGCTTGTCACAGCCTGGCATTCTGTCTCCCATCCAAAACTAGACCACAGATTCTCCTGCTTAGCTTCAGGCAGTACCAGCAGCTCAATAATCAGTCCACATCTCCTGCCCATCTGTGGACTGCCAATGTAATTCACTGGCTCTTTGTGAAGTCATCAGCCCCCAGATTTGAAAGCTATGGAAGTGTGAGAGACGAACATTTCTCTCAGATGGTCATCTGAGGCCTATAAAATGGTTCTCATTTCTCCAGGACCCCCATGGCATGAATCTTTCCTAGGCCATACTTCATTGGAGAGTGATTATTCTTGCAACAAGACTTGAAATTGGGAATCAAATCACAAATATAAGCTTCCATCTGCAAATAAGCTAATAATTTGATCAGCCATTAAAAAACAGTTTTCTTTCTCTCCTAATAACTATGCTTATAAGTAGCCTATCTGGGGGAGGGAACAGTAGGTACCGCAGGCACTGCAATGTGCTGTGGCCCCCTCATTCGCCGTTGGAGCCATTCCAAGCAGCGACAGCAACATACAAGCGCTTGCCAAACCAAATACTGTCTCCTACACATCGCCGTCACTGCCTGGAATGGCTCTGACAGTGAGTGGAAGGGGCAGCTTACACAGTGTGCTGCGGCACCTGCAGTACTTACCATTTTGCTCCCCCTCTAGCTATGCTACTGTAGCTTATCACTGAATAAAAACGTTGCTGACAATGCACCACTGTTAGAAAAACAATGCTTGTGCTAAATGGATCAATACCTAAAATTTGGGTATGGCAGACATTTGTTTATGCAGCCAAATTTTGACCAAGACAGACATGCACATGGTCACCAGATCAATATGAACATATGGGCTGGGTGCAAAATGCATTACAGCAATCCTGGAAGAATGCAGACCTTGATATCTCTGAAAAAATTCCTTGTATTTTTTGTACAGGTGGTGTGTCAGTGTGTACTTATGTATTTATTCAGTTGCACTAAGTTCAGTAGCTAATTGCTAATGGGTGAAATTGCTGGCGCTTACGGGGAGACATTCTGGTAACAGATAATTAAGCATCTAAGTAGTTGAAAATGTCAGGAGAGAAAAATGATCTCTTCACTTGGCTGAGTTCATTTGAAAAAGCTGGGTCAGTTCAGCTTACATTCCCGCCCCCACCCCCAGCCAAGATCTCATATCAGTGCAATCAATGAACTGTGACAGAGTCACAGCGTTAAATGGAATGAAAGACAACATGGAAACATGGGTGGGAAAAGATTCCCCATTCCCCTTCTATACAATACTCTTTGTTTGCAACTTAGCACAAGTTTATAGATTCAATAGAATCAAGTGGGAAAGTTTTTCTGGGATGTCCCATTTCTGGCTACAAGTGACAGTCATGGTCAGTAGTGTAGGTGGAAGGAGGGCAAAACTGTAAGTACTGCAGATGCCACAATGCACCATGTACTGTAAGCGAGCCTTCCCACTTGCCTCCAGAGCCATTTCGGGCAGTGACAGCAACACACAAGAGATCCCGCTTGGTTCAGTGAGCGCCTGTGCATTGCCATAGCTGCCCGGAATGGCTCTGACAGCAAGTGGGAGGGACCGTTTACATGAACCGTTGTGGTGCCTGCAGGAGGTCCCATTTTGCCCCACCCCTGTCCCAAAGCTTTTTGACTGGTGGCTCCCTTGATCTCCTGGGCCGTTGACTGTGGGTGGCTCCCCTATAGTCCTATGCATTGTATGGGGTGGCAGTTTTTTTGCAATTTCTGCAAAAAATGCCCCCCTGGCTGGTTTCTGCAGCTCCCCAGGAAGCCACAGCTCATTTTGGGAACCACTGCCATAAAGCAAACTCTCTGCATATTTCTGAAAATATTTTACTCCACCTTTCCATTTTCACCGACCCTCCAGGCAGCGACCAAGGAGCCTGTCATAAACATATGAATCATCATTACAAATGAAACAGCAGCCAGCAACATTCCAGTGGAGAAGTAGCAAAACCAGAAATGAACCCTGAAAAGAGGACCGAACAGGGAGTCGGTGATGACCATTGTGGAGCTGTGCATTTTTGGTGGCGTAAAATTTTTTTCAGCCTAAAATGTGATGGTCAGGGTCATCCTTCTTTTGTCCACCTGCATTTTACTTGTGCTCAACTCATTCCATTTAAGAAGGAAAATTGGACTTTTTGAGGACTCAGGTACATCACCACAATGATTGTGGGTGTGGACTGTTCTGAGAGATACATGCCCACATTCAACAGACCACAGCAGGAAGGCCAATCCAGTGTGTTCCACAAACAAATGGCATCTACTACAATGCAGAAGGAACGTCGCAATCAGGCAGATAGCTTCTGCCAGCGGAAATGCACCAACTGGTGCTACAAGGAGCCTGTCTCGATGCACCCTTGGATACAAAACAGCACTCAAGAACATACAGTTTATATATAAAAACCATCACAGATTAAATGTGATGGTTTCCAAAGGACTGGGCAAAGAAATGAGTATTTAGGTGCCATCTATAGGATAACAAGGTAGGAGCCTGGGGAAGATGTTGCACAATCTGGGTGCCAGGGAGTTCCACAAGCTAATTACATGCTGGGTACAGAAATATTTTCTTTTGCCTCCTAACACTCACTTTGAGTGGTTGTCCGTTGGTTCTGGTGTTGTGTGAGAGGGAAAAAGGCAGTAAGCATATCCCTCTACCCCAGAGATTTTCAACCACTGTGCCGCAGCACATTTGTGTGCTGCGAATGGTTCCCATGGGAGTTTGCGGAGGGTCACTTATTAGTAGGGCCATCGGGGAATGTGAGCCTCCTGTCAGTAGCATGGTGTGCCTTGTCAATGGTCAAAACACTGATTTGTGCCTTGATAATATTGGCACCTTGTCAGTGTGCCGTGAGTTGAAAAAGGTTGAACATCATGGCTCTATCCACTCTATCCACCCCCTGCATAGTTTTGTATGTCTCAGGGCGCAATCCAGCACCCTGTCTTGGGCCAACACTAGCTGCTAGCATCAGCCCAACAGCAGCCGATCGGCCTGCACTGTGTAGCTCCTGCGCTCGCTGGGATTGGCTGGCACAAGAGTGGATCTGGGCGGGGGGGAGGGGCAGGGAGGGCATTTCGGGGGGGGGGCGGGTAGGCCAGGGGGCGTGTCTGCCCAGGGAGTGGAGTGCAGCAGGGATGCATCCAGAGGCGTCATCCTACAAGAACGGGGCGGTACCCCGTTCCGGCAGTTCTGGGGAGAGTGGGAACGGAGCAGCAGCGCGCGGCAGACTCTGCGCGCTGTTTGCCCACCCGCCCACCCCTGCGCCTGGATTGCTCTGTAAGAGAGCTCTTCCGGGCACAGGGAGGCATTGCCGGGTGCCGCAAGGGGGCGGGGAGCTACAGCTCACCCGTCTGTCCCCGCGGCGTTCCGAATCCTGGCGCCAGCAGCATTCCAGTTGCTGGCGCCAGTGAATGATGTCACTGGATGCATCCCATTAGGCTGCATCCAAGCTCCCCTCCCCAGGACGTGTGGTCCCAATTCGGAACTTACAGCGTCCTCGGCTCTGCGCCTGCTAAACAGCAAGCGCAGATCCAAGGAGCCCATAGGAGTGTCTGGCACCTACCCCGGAATAAGGGCATGAACGTGCCCTTGCCCCAGGGAGGCTCCTACCTGTTCCAGCTTGTGCTGGATATGGCACAACCCCTGCCGGCCTTGCCGTTCCAGCACAAGTTAGGATTATGCCCTCAATCATGTCCAATCTTGTGTTCCAGTTTGGACTGAGAGGTGGAGCTCCTACAGCCTGTTCAGGACATTCTGACTTTGGTTTGCAGCTGCCCTTCCAATGTCTCAGCAGATTTTTTTTTGATGAAATGCAAGGCCATTACATAGATCTTGCATCATCGCAGCCCATGTGGTGACCCTACATAAATCACACTCTGCTTCTGCTGCTGCTATAGGCGGGCTGATGTAATGGAGACTTCTCTTGCATGTCAACAGTCATTTGTATGCAGTCGCACCTGATTCGATTTTAGATCTCCTATAGATGTAAGAAAACTCCAGGCCTGACTAAGTTGATGATTTGCTAAATGCTTTTCACTCCCGAGTTTGCAAGCTACAAGATATTTGCATTCACAAATAGAAAACGAATATAAATAGCTGCACCAGTTCTGTACCCCCACCCCGGCTGTGTGCAAAAATGAAGCATCTTTGATGAAAAACAAAGAAATCTGGTGAGAGATTTTATGAGAAACAAATCTGTAATGAAAATCTGTATTGGAAAATGGAAAAAGCTCCTGGAAGTTGTTATCCATCTTGTTTGCTTTGCAACATTTTGCATCTGGCCCCGTGCTTAAATTTGTACAATGGTATTTTTTATTTTTTTTTGGTAAATGAACGCACTCAACGTTTTTTGTAACTTGCCTTATAGGAACAATGATATTGGATCTGCTTACCGGTTCTTTCCAATAAATTTTATTTGAATCAGTTTTAACACCTAAGTCTGCACTGCTTCAAAGGGAAGTATTCAGCTCAGCTCTAATGGTGTCGAACAGAGAGGCAGCCCAATCCTAACCTGTGTGGCAGCAGATCGGCTGGCTGGCCTGCGCTGCATCCTATGCCCTGTAGGAGGAAGCTAGAGCTCACCACAGGGCAAGTGTGTCCTCTTACTCCAGTTTAAGCCCCAGGCAGCCCTATGTGGCTACTCGGATCTATGCCAGCGAAATTGGTGGCACAAGTCTAAGTGGCTGGGGACAGGGGTTGGGATCTGGCCAGATCTGGACTCCATCCTAAATGGCCAGATCTGGACTCCCCAGGCTGGCCCACCCATGGAGTCACCTTCCCTCCACCTTCTCCGCCTTCCCCCTGCCCTCCAAAGCCCGCGTGCTGTCCTAACTCAGCCAGTGCAGGGACAACTGACCTGCCGGTCCCCACTGCGTTGCTGAGTCTGTGCTGCTCCCTGCGCCAACTCGGCATGTCCTGCACTGACGCGAATGTGCTTAACAGCACTGGGCTGCCACAAACCACATGGGATCGCACCCATATATGCGTTTAATTGTTCTAAATACATCTGATAGGTGCATATGATAGGCTAGAACAGAGCAGTCCTTCCATATCTCTTTCATGCCCCCAGTTATCTGCAAGCCTGAGAGCGACTTTTTCCCCTTAATCATTTATATTGCTCTTTTTAATGATATGTATGTTGGTCTCCCAGTTCACGAAAGTGGGATAGATCAACCTTTTTTTAGGATCAAACTAGGTGTGCCGTGGCATTCAATATTGCATTTCTGTCTTTAAAAAGAAAACATGTTGATATGGATTAGACTCTTTATGTCATGTTTCTGGTGGGGAAAAACACACACATATATACACTCCAAGCTGCTGTTAACCTTAGGAAAGAAATGCAGTAACTCACAGTTGTGGCCCAGGCCCAAGTGCTATCCCAGGCCAGGACCACAGGCTGCTGCCCCCTGGTTGCCACCCACTACCCTCCAGAGCTGCTGCCACCCTCCCCCAGCGGTGTCATGCAGCCGGAACGCTGGGCGGGAGGAACGCAGGGGCGGGGAAGACGGCGAAATGGACCGGAACGCAATGGGCGGGCTGCCGCTCACCCGTTCCTCCCACCCAGCATTCCGGCTGCATGACGCCGCTGCCCTCCCCCCAAATCACCTGGAGCCTCGCATGACTCCTGGCAGCTCCACGGATCCCCCGGAGGCTGACAGCAATCTCCAGAAAGGCTTTAAGCATGTCTTCCGGTTTTCAACGAAAACAGGAAGAAAGGCTTTAAGCCTTTCAGAGGGCCTCGGAGGACAGGCGGCAGCGGTGGCTCCGGTGGGCAGATGGGTGGACGGTGGTGCCGCTGCTGCCCTGGCCCCTGTGACCCCCCAGGACCCCCCCAGGCCCACCCCTGATAACTCATTTCATGTCACCTCTGTGACATGAAGGATACTGTACGTTAGTCTGATCCTAATCCTTGCTGAAATAGGGAGGCACAGGAGTAAGGCTCACTGCAGTGGAACTCTGAGTTAGAGGAATTAATTCCCCTTACCCTGTTGTGCAGCAGCCTCCCCATTAGGGCTACTTGGATCTGCCCCAATAAAATCACTAGTGCACATCCAAGGGCCCGTTGTAAGGCCGCCTGGACTGGGGCCAGGGGTTAGGGTCCAGCCTAAGCACCGGAGGCCAATCCCACCCATCTCCCTGGGTCGGTCTCTCCATGGGTCCACTCTCCCCCGTCTCCTCCCTGCCCCGAGCCACTCTCCTACTGCCCTTTCCAACCACCCGCACTGGCCTCCTTTGCAAACGTATCTGGTGCTGGTCTGGAACTGGTATAGGGAGGCCAGCACATGTCTGTGCGCTGGCTTCCCCAACTCCTGAGTTGTCGCAGACATTCTTGTTGCACTCCTGGGCTAGCACAAGAGACTTGTGCTGGCCGAAGAGTGCTTCAGGATTGTGCATTAAGTAGGTTTGTATTTTGCCCATAATGTAGGCCAGCTTTTTCATTTTCCATTAGATACGTTCACTTGCAGGAGAAATGGGTGTTCTGGAGAATTTTCATTAAAATTGACCCCCTTGCGGGAGGATTGGAGGGAAGCCGGTTCATTGTGGAATGTAAATGTAATCTTGCCAACAACCTTCCTGCATTCTTAATGTAGCCGAGAGATATTATATAAATTGGATTTGGTTTTGTAAAGGTGCCATTAGGTCCTGTAATTGTGTTAGCCAAATTGTGATGCCCAGTTAAATAAGGACAAAGCTTCATATCAACACGGGAGATTCCACGCAGCCCTCTTCTCTGATTTATGAAAGTGCTGGCTTCTAATGAAAACAATCAGGCACTCCAAGATGTTAGATAAGCAATGTGGCTCCAGCCTGAAAAATACAAGATGGGACAAGGCACTATTAAGCACCAAATAATGTAAAAATTGAGCTATTGCAGAGGAAGCAAAAAGACACTGGCTTCCAGTGAATACCATTAGTTTATAATAAGAAAGGGAGCTGTAATTATGTCATGGCTGAATCTGTCCTATTTTTCTTCTAGCATTCAAAGCCGTTTATAATTCCGCTTCTGCGCAGACAGTGGTGTTGGGATTCTCTGCAGTTTGGGGAATTCCTTAGCTTTATCCCGAAAGCAGCAGCTTCTTCTCTCTGTGGTCTGGTATCAAAATCTCCTTCAATCCAGAATAAACTTTTAATTTTGTGGCTGAAGCAGGAGGCTATCACATCTCCTCTGTGCAAAAAAGGCATTATTTTATAATCCTTTTGGAAACTTGCATAAGCTTGCAGAAACGTTTTGTGAAGACTCAGCGTGGTCTAGGCAGGGGGCGCCAAACTCTGTCCCACTGGTGGGATCCGGTGCCCTCGTTTTCCTTCCCTGGTGTGAGCAGAGGCATTCCACTGGGGATGGTGCGAAAGACCCCTACTACAACTCCCAGGGGTCTTTGCAGCCAGGCACTTCCAGGGTCTGCCGCCCCAGCAAGCTGGCATTCCGTGTGTGTGCAGCTGGCTGAGAAGACCCAAGAGTTATAGTAGGGGTCTTTTGCACTGTCCCTGGAGGAACGCAAAGTACAGTTTGTGACGGGGATGAGTTTCCCCGCTGCAGCGGTCTCTAGCTTGGAGACCGCTGGTCTAAGGGCACAAACCCAACCAACCTTCCAGCACTGGGGTAAAGGCAATGCAGCTCTGAGGTAAGGGAACAAACATTCCCTTACCTTGAAGAGGCCTCTGTGACTGCCCCCCCAACTGGAGGATGCAGCACATGCCCCATTGGCACAGCTATGTCAGTGCTGGAAGATTGGTCTGGATTGTACCCTAAATCTGAAAAAAAGACCTTTGGTATTGCTTGATTTTGAATCAACAGACAAAGAATCAGGGTGCAATCCTAATTGCACCCTTGGCCCAATACTAACAGCTTGCGTTGGCCCAACGTCACTAGTGCCAATGTGGGGGTGCTGACCAGCACCTCCTTATCGGTGGTAGTGCCATTGGGCTGACACTAGCAGCAGTGTTGGCCCAATGGTGCCAGCCCATGAGTTTGGCTCATGCAAGAGCAGTTCTGGGCAGGGGGAGGGCAGGTGGGAGGAACGGTGGGGGTGGATGGGCCGGGAGGTGTGCCGACCCGGGGAGGTGGGCAGGGCTGAGATGCAGCCATTCTCGTAATTTTCAATATGACTCCACGACCCACCTAAAATTGGCTCGCCAATCACTGGTGTGTCCCAACCCACAGTTTGGGAACCACTGCTCTACCGTATGAGTCCTTGTGTATGTTAGTGGCTAGAGAAAGGCCGTGACTCACTAGAAGAGCATCCCCTTGGCATGCAGAAGGGCCCAGGTTCAAACCTCCACGTTGCCATATACAGCTGAGAAAAATTCTTGTCTGAAACTGTAAAGAGCTCCTGCCAAACAGCACTGGCGTTCCTGAACTGAATCAGTAGTGTAGCTACATGGGGAGCTGGCATGATAAGTATCGCAGGCGCCACAATGTGCCGTTTAAGTGGCTCTCCCATCACCATCAGAGCTGTTCTTGGCAGAGGCAGATCTAAGGGAGGGCAAAGCTCTAAGTTTTGCAAGAAGCCTTACCTTGCAGTGGAAATCACTCCTCCCCTGCACCGTTTTAGCCAATCCTCACAGGGAACAGCAACATCTTGGTGTTGCTTACTGGCTACAGCAGCAAGGAAGAGGAGGGATTTACATGACAGGGTAAGGCTTCTTGCAACACTTAGAGCTTTTCCCTCCCTGTAGATCCGCCTCTGGTTCTTGGAAGGGATGGCAACACCCAGGATGGCTCCAATGGCAGGTGGGAGGGGCTGCTCACACAGCACATTGCAGCACCTGCAATATTTACTGCACCACCTCCCCGTAGGTACGCTACTGAGGGTGCAATCCTGAACTGAGTTAGGCCGGCATAAGCGGAACCAGCAAAGTTTGGCCAGCCGTAAAGCGGCTGTAAACCGTAAAGCATGTTTGGACCACTCTCGGAGTCAGAGAGGCCAGCACATAGACATGCGCCATCCTCCCTGACTCAGAGAGTAGCCCAAACACCCTTTATGGTGGCCCTTGTGCTGGCCAAACTTTGCTGGCTTAGCTTATGCCGGCCTAACTCCAGTTTAGAATTGCGCTCTTAGCTGAATCAACCAATGATCTGTATTCAGGAAAAAGCAGCCGTTTATTAAAGTGCTTTGATTAAACAAAAGAAAAGCTGCGCGTACTCCTGGTTCTCAAACCCCACATGACAACGTTTACATTGTGGTCTATAGTCAAATGATTATTTGTTTTTTTACTTTGAATCAGAGCATCAGTATTAGAATGAAAACAAGAAATAAGTGTCCTGCTCTGAAATTCTTTATTCCTTCCAGTTTGTAATGAGAAAAAAAAAATTAAGATGCTTCAGATTTCAATCTGTGCTTCCCGGCAATACTGTAGGAGCTCTGCAGTAGGCCCACAAAATTCGCTAATGCTGATCCAACGTTAGATAATGCATCTCAGCAGGAATGACATAATGCCCTAAAAGAAGGCGATGATGTCAGATAGCTGAAAAAATTATAGCCCATTTCCATTCCCGTGCTTGAGGTCTCTTTTATGGTAATGAACGTGCATTGAAAATTCAAAATGCAAAGGGTTTGAGGGCTTGGGATTAGAATCTTCATTAAAAAAAATTTTTTTTTTGGGGGGGAGGAAAATTTAATACACTCGTATAGCTGATATCATTTGCAAAATAAATAAATAAATAAATAAATAAATAAATAAATAAATAAATAAATAAATTCCTCCCTTTCCCGTAGCCTAGTAATTCTCTGTGTGCTCTTTTACTGTATGGAGCAACTTTTGCATTATGCTGAACCAACATACAAAATCCAAAGCTCGTTAAAATGGTACTCTGGGAGATGCGGATTCACCATGCGCCTTGTGGGCACGATGCCTCCGCCCTGGCCAGGCAATAGGGATGACAACAGCCATTGCATGAACAGCACAAACAAGGAAAGTCAAGCTTTCCTAAAGCCAATGACCCCATTTCCATCCATCGCAAAGATTCAAGTGTGCACTGACAGCATGATGTGCAGTACCACTGCTTCTACCCAGTTGCCGGTGTAGATGCTGCTGCATGTAGAATCTGGTTCCTCTTTCATGTACTGGCCATTTAGGCAGCCAAAGCCCCCCTTCGCAGTTTAGAAATACGAATGGATTCTGAGAACGACACAGCCACTGGGCAAGGACAAGTCCATGAGGAATTCGGATGAAAACAAACGTGGCAGGGGGTGACGGCGAGCCACTGGCATGAAAACAAGACGCACTTTGTGGTCCACTTTTAATTCAGAGAACACAAACCTCCTCTGCATCTCCCAGAGTACCATCTTAACGAGCTTTGGATTTTGTTTTATTGTGCGTGTGTGTTTGTGAAAGAAAATACCACTTTTGTTTTGAAACCTTGGGGTGCTGCAAAACAGCAGCAAAAGACATCATTTCCCCCTTTCATCATGGAAGGGCTTGGTGCAGGTGACAGCTTTCAAAGGCTGCCTTGCTTCAGGTAGCAAGTTAATGACCAAATTGCTGGCTGCTCTCGGGAATACAGCAACTGCCGAGCATGAAAATGTGGAAGAAGCTTCCCGATGGCCAGATCTGCAAGGAATCCATCCAACAAACCCATCCGCTATAGGCAGCCACTATGCCTTTCTTTGGAAAGCAACGTAGAGATTTTCTGTATATCACTGCAGAGGTTCTGCTTGAATTTCTTGCTCAATCTCTTTAAAATGACAGCCATGAGGTGTGTGTGACCCAGATCAGATCACAATCTTTCCCCTGTGCACATGACACTGGCCCACATGCCCACAAGGGCCCATGGCAGACCCCCATTGTGGCTGCCTGCTCTGTCTGCTGCAGCTGTTCCGCCATCTTCCTCCCCCCCCCACAAAAAAAAACTGATGCTTATTGGAACCAGTTACCAGACTTTTAAAAACCTTCCATGTTGAGCTGCACCTGCCCAAATTTCCTGTACAATGGTTAAAGGTATAGGCACTCTGTTCCAGTTTGTATCTGGTAACCCTACTTATTGGTGATATTGGTGTCCTCCTTCTTTGGTGGTGCCAGTGGTGTTCCTATGGGGGTGCAAAATGCTGATACCGCAATCCTATGCTGTGCTGGAACAGGCAGGCCTGCGGGCAGACATGTCATGTAGTGGGTACGCGGAGGTACGCGAGTACCCGTTCCTAGGATTAGGGCTGGCCCCGCCCATTCGCCCGCCCACTCGTCAACTCCGTCAACGCTCCACTCCGCCCCCTGCGACATTTGAATTGCCTGCATGTTTGAGTTGCCTGCATGTTCTCAGAGCCAGGCAGGCAGGCAGGCAGGCAGCGGAGCAAGGGAGACTGACGGCGGCAGCAGCGTGAGCAGGTATACTGCCTGGGGCTCCCTCCCAAGGAGGCGCGGCGGTTCCTGGGGGGGGGAATCGGTAGCCCGCATGGTGGCTCCCGGGCCGCCGTGCAGCCTACTGAGGAGGCGCAGTGATTCCTGGGGGCGGTTCCTGGGTTCCGGCTATGACCTCACTTCCGGTGGGCGGGCCCTGACACAAGTGCCAATCAAAAGTGAGTACCTGTTGCTAAATCATTTAGATGCCATTACTGCTTGCAGGATTCCACTGTATTCAGCGCAGCATTGGAGAATGCAGGAGCCACCCAGCCGCAAGGGCCTGTTTATGCCCTTACACCAGGGAAGGCTCCTGCCTCCCCAATGGCTTCCTTGGATCTGCGCCTGTGAAATCGTGGGTGCAGGTCCAAGGAAGCTGCGCGACCTGGGGACAAGGCCTTGGATGCGGCTAACAGTCACATCCCAGCCCCTCCCTGGGTGGGCTTGCCTGCTGACCTGACACCTCGTGTAGAACTTCTTTCAGATGTTCTATCCTGAAGCACTTTAAAAGCTGCAAACGTTGCTCGACTTGATAGCAGGGCATTGCAAATGAGTGGGCAGATGGTGGTTAACCATGAGTTGGCTTCCTCACTTTTGACTCGTCATAAAAATCTGCAATCTATTCCCAGCAAAAGATAATGTGCATCAGTTTGAAGAGGCAAACATACATTAGGTAGATGAAAGAGTAGAATTAAAAGTCGCGCTTATCTTTGGACTAGGACCACCTTTTCTCCAAATGCCTTGAGTCTTTGTGCTTTTTATTGTAGTGTGCGCACACCCAGGACACTCACTTTCGATACTGTTTGTGATGTTCTTTTTGCCCTTTCCTGAGTGGGATTCAGATTGCTGTTTAGAAGGAAGAGTGAACTGTAAATTAATTGGCAACTGTAGGGTGTAACCAGTGGTGTCATCCTCAAATTAAGTTCCGGAACGCTAGGCGGGACATACCGCCTGATTGGCTGCCCGTCCGTGACATGTTGCTGCCTGCCTGCCCGCCGCGCAGGCACCCCTGGCTTCGGAGGGGGTGCCTGCTTGCCTGGGGGGCACGCCGGGTGCCTGGGCAAGCAGCGGAGGGGCGCGCCAACTGGAGGGAGCCCGCATAGCGGGCAGGCAGGCAGCAACACGTCACGGACAGCCTGTCAATCAAGCGGTAAGTCCCGCCTAGCGTTCCAGAACTTAATTTGAGGATGATGCCACTGGGTGTAACCTCCATGGGGTAGGAACCTTGTGGATTTCAGAGGCATCTGGGTGGCCATTATAGGTAGGAGGAAGCTGGCTTAGATGGATGAATTAGGTGGACTTTTGTTCTGATCTAGCAGGTCTCTTCATACGTGCCCCAATACCAGTTATACACTCTGACTGAATGTCTGTTTCCTCTGGCCCAATACATTTCACAAAAGGCAATTATTTTTCACAGAGACTCACAAGGGCTTTTACTGATAGAAAACAGAAATGGATTTAGAGCACAATCCTAACCAACTTTCCAGCACCAGGGTAAGGGCAATGCTGATGCTAGAGCCTGCCTAGCAACAGACACTGATTGGCTGGCCTCAGTATAAAATGGGAGGCAGGAGCTGGAGTAAAGTAGCCGGATAGGTGCTGGAGGATGGAATCTGGGTAGGTGCTGGAGGAGGAGGGCACCAGGTAGGTGCTGGATGGATGGATTGGGACTGACTGATGGAGTGCTGGCTGGCTGCGCTAGCTGGCTGGCTGGCTGGCTGGCCTGCCTGCCTGAAGGATGGACTGACGGACAGATTGCTGGACTGGATAAGGTAAGGTTATTGAGGGGAATAACCATTTGAATTGTTATACGGTTGCCACGCCCCTGGAGCCACCAAGTGGAGGAGGCAGTTATGGCTTGGGCAAGCTGAAGGCCTATTGTTTGGTGGTGAGGTTTGTTGGTGTTAGACTAAGGGTAGTTTGGAGCTAAGCCAGTGATGAGGGCAGGCTGGAGGAGGCTGGCCAGCCGGTGATCCCAATCAAAGCTGCTGGAAGAGAGGAGGCCCAGTGGGTGACTGAACCCCCTCCCTCTTGCCTATCTCTGAGGCTGCTCTGGAGGGGAGACTAATTAGCCTAGTGTGGGCATTTGGGCCCTCAGGGAGGCCCAGCAAGAGTATTTGGTAGCACAAGGGACACAAGGGACAAGTATATTTGGACCACTCTCGGAGTCAGGGAGGCCAGCACACAGATGTGCGTCATCCTCCCTGACTCCAAGATTGGTCCAAACACACTTTATGGAGGCCCTTGTGCCGGCCAAACTTTGCTGGCCTAACCGTGCAGGCCTAACTCCAGTTTAAGATTGCAACCTCATTGAGGATCCCATAATGCAGTTGGAGGGCCAAGTCTGAGAGAATCAAGGCCTACTATTGATTGTGGTATGGAGCCTGGGAATTGATTGCCCAACTCCTTTTCCTATGTGGAATTAGGAATGCATAATATTTTGGTACTTGTGGACTTGGGCTGTTGGCAGTAGTGCTATCCAGCCGGTATGCTGGGCGGGACTTACATTTGATCGGCAGTCCGCCCGTTGCATCATGCCGCGTTCCGCTGCTTTCCCGCACGCCCCGGCGGGCGGGAAAGCGGCGGAACGCGGCGTGATGCAACAGGCGGACTGCCGAACAAATGTAAGTCCCGCCCAGCGTTCTGGCTGGATAGCACTACTGACTGTTGGGCAGCATGCTACTAAGGCAGGGCAGTCCAATTTTTGGCAGTGGGGAGCCGCATGACCACTTGTGGGACCCCCAGCTGTGCTGATCTGATAGTGATGTGATGACTGAAAAGCTTCTGAAATGGGAGGGGGGCTGTGGCCAGGCTTCTGGGGGCTGCCAAAAAGGGCCTTAGGGGCTGCATGTGGTCTGTAGGCCGCGTGTTGGGCATCCATTTCCATGACGCTGCAAGCTATGCCCACGTGCAGCAATTAACATTCTGCAAAAGCAAAGCAAAGCGATAAAGTTTATATAGTCATGCAGTGACGCATGTATAATAAAATTTCTTCCTGGCTTAGTATGTACTTCCTTTTTGTTTTGGAAAATAAGTCTACAGGGGTGCATCAACAACATATGTGTGTTGTCAATTGTCCTAATTCCCTGTGAAAGTTTGGCGATGCCGACGTTGGAGTCAGGCCAGCTGAATGACATCGTTTCTGCACACAAGCTCGGCCTCTTCTCCGTAGAGGTTATCATGTTGCACTCCAGCTAGTGAGACAGTCCTTACTATTGGCAGTCTGGTGAGCTCCGTGATAATAAGGGTGGCAGGAGAACTAGCCGTTCACAGATTGACACGAAACAGCAGAGAGGTGGAAATGCAGAAAGGTAAACCCACCTAAGGTCTCTCTTGCTTTAAAGGCTGGATTCCTGACTCTAGACATTGGCACATGGCATAAAAATGGTCCCAATCTGGAGAAAATGAAGGGACAATCCTAACCTGTGCTGGAACAGGCTGGCCGGCGCTGTATTCAGTGCAGGTTGGGAGGCTGCTGGAACTTCCACAGGGCAAGGGGACACTTGTCACCCCAGGATTAGCCCAGCTGGGCTGATGGGGCTCCTTGGATCTGTGCCTGACGTTTAGCAGGTGCAAGTCCGACAAACCTGCAGTGGCCTGAACCAGGGCTGTGCGGCCCAGGAACGGGGGATTGGATCTGGTATAACTGCTGGATTCAGACTTTTCCTCCTTCCGTGGGCTGCCCTGTCCATGGGAACACTCTCCCTCCATCCCCCCCCAACCAATTCCGCCTTCCCCCGCCCAAAGAAGCATATAATAATAAATAATAATGCTCGTATTTATATACTGCCTTTCTTAGGTCATTAGATTGCTCCTCTGACTTTAACTCAAGGCGGTTTACATAGGCAGAGACATAAACAGAAAGGTTTTTACAAATTACAAGAAAGTTCTATCTTTCAAAAACAACATACAACATACAGATGTTACTTTCACGGTGTAGTCTTCTCTCTGGCCACTCAATTTGACTTCCTGCTGGCTGATAAGCAGCTTCTGCTCCCACCAAAGAAGCGGCTGGCCCAGCACACTCCCCTCTCACAGGCAGCTGTAGCTCAGTTCTAATCAGTTGCAGTTTACAAGGTCTGCCGCTCACGGAGACTTCTGGTGATCCCGAACTGGCGACCTTTGGATGTTATCTTCAGGCAAACGGAGGCTTTAACCCTCTCGACTACAACCTCCAAACTTGGCCAGCGCTCAGGCGGCTTACTTGTACCCGTCCTTGGTGCCACAGGGCCGACACAGCTGCTTGTGTTTGCCCTCCACAACTAGCACTGGTGCGAACACACTTTATGGCACATTTGTGACAGCACTGGGCCGACACAAGTGGCTCGCATTGGCCCAAGGGGTGGTGCAGACTAGGATGGCACTGTGAGTCATTCCTAAATCTTTTTGCAATATAATTACAATGAATTTGAAGAGTGGAGCACAACATCTTAATGAAATAATGGAGCTTGAGACTGTATTTGCAGACCAGTTGCAAACGAGATCCGAACATTTACGCTGATGGATCTGAAAATCCGTTATGGGTTTGGCGTTGTACATTTGGAGATGATACACTTTATCCTGTAGATAAAACTTGGTCCTTACTTCTTTTAAATATTAATTTGGAATTGCACAATGCAATCTGAAAGATCGCCGCACTCTGGGTATTACGAGCTTCCAAGCCTGCTTTAATCGTGCGGTTCAGTATTGCTGAGACTTGCAGAGGGCCCCTGTTCCTCCACTCACAACGGTCTTGCAACATGCTAAGAAAATGGAAATGAGCTCCTTCGTCTTAGACGAGGATAATTAATCTTCAAACACTGTTTCTCTTAATGCAGAGAAGGCTCCAGAATTCAGAACCAAATTAATTTAAAGAGCAAATCCTCTTTTAACTATTAATTGGTTCATCATCAGGCCTGATGTGTAATTATACTCTTTGTTCCTTACAGGCTTGAAGAGACCACATCATTTTTGTGGCTAATTAAATTTAAACAATTACACATAAGGAGAATATCTAGGTTAAGGAGAGAGTATAAGTCTTCCCATATGATAAAAGAGACCCATTCTCTTTGCATTAGCCCAGACTCGGGGCCCACAGTGTGATTCTCTATCTTTGCACAAGGAATGGGGGTCGGTTTACTTCGAAGAGATGCTTTCCTCAGGTGCCAAGCCAAAAACAAAAGTGTGGTGTGGAGGGAATGATAGTGGTGGCCATGGATTTGCGGGGTGGGGGCGGAGCCTGGCTCAGCGCCTTCCATTACCAGCAAACGTCCCTCCAATAAAATCAGTCATTGATCAGAGTGGCAGAACACAGGTATGGTCCAATTCCTCCCCTCTCGCTGTGCTATGCTGTGCTGTGCCTGGAATACTTATTCTGGCACACTGAGAACACAATCCTAACCTGGAGTTAGGCCTGCACGGTTAGGCCAGCAAAGTTTGGTCAGCACAAGGGCCACCGAAAAGCGTTTTTGGACCACTCTTGGAGTCAGGGAGGATGGCGCACGTCTGTGTGCTGGCCTCTCTGACTCTGAGAGTGGTCCAAACATACTTTACGGTGTCCCTTGTGTCGGCCAAACTGTGCTGGCCTGTCTGTGCTGGTCTAACTCCAGGTTGGGATTGCACTCTGAATCTGGCGCATGCTATATGCCGTCATTTCCAAATAACTGATAAGATATACGTTTTCTGTCCTTCCTTGCCCTGTACCCCTTTAGGATGTGTGGATTAAGCAATTGGCAGTTGTGTTCTCCTTCTGTGACTTCCTCTCCAGAACTACATCTTTAGTTCCTGCTGCCAGGCTGGGCATAAGCAGGAGATGCCAATGGGGTGTAGCATCTGCCTGGCAGCAAAGAAGCAGGGACAAGTACCATCAACATCTGACAGCAGAAGGGAGCTAATGCTGCTCTTTGGAATTACAGGCTTCTTATTACATATCTGGAAAACTGAATTAGGCTTCTGTTCTCTGTGGTGCAGAGAAGTGACAGTAGACCTTTGGGACAGGGAATAGCGTTCAAGGATGTCTGACTGTGTTCCTGTGTGAAACTAAGGGCACAATCCTAAACTGAGTTAGGCCGACAAAAACTAAGCCAGCAAACTTTGGCTAGCCCAAGGGCCACCGTAAAGTATGTTTGGACCAGTCTCGAAGTCAGAGAGGCCAGCACACAGACGTGTACCATCCTCATGACTCCAACAGTAGTCCAAACGTGCTTTATGGTGGCCCTTGTGCTGGCCAAACTTTGCTGGCTTAGTTTATGCCGGTCTAACTCCAGTTTAGGATTGCGCCCTAATACACATACACACTATACTCCTATCTGGCTCTAAATACAAATTAGGAAACCATATAGCAAGGAGAGATTGTAATCAGTGGTGTTATCCTACCGGTACACTGGGCGGGACGTCCGGGTGATCGGCAGCCTGCCCATCGCGTACCGCAGCGTTACGCCGTTTGCGTAACGTACGCAAGCGGCGTAACTGGTTACACAAACGGTGTAACACTGCGGTACGCGACGGGCGGGGTGCCGATCACCCGAACGTCCCGCCCAGCGTACCGGTAGGATAACACCACTGATTGTAACTCAGTGGCAGACCACCTGTTTTGCATGTACCAAGCCCCAATTTCAGTCCTTGGTGTCTCCAGACCAGGTTGAGAAAGACCACCCACCTCCTGACAGGAGAACCCCCTGACAGGAGGAGGGTGAAGAAGGACATCCTGTTTTCTTTTCCTTGATGGGGGCAGCAATATCTCTCTTGTTGTGTTGGGATACCCAGGAGTGGAGGGGAAGCTCAGGTGCATGGTCTATATCAGTAGTTCTCAAATGTGTTAGATTATGACCCACTTTTTTAGAATGGCACTCATGTCATGACCCACCTGGAAGTGACGTAATAGCCCCAAGTGACATCATTAAGCAGGAAGTGCCATAATTGTGACATAATAAGATGATGCTCCTGGAATGCAAACTGACATTCTTGGACTGCAGCAATTGCACAACCATGAAACATCCCTGACAGAAAGCAAGATAAGGACAAAATATTACACAAAAGCAGTGACTTAAAAATAAAATTTTTAAATTTTGTTTTAAAATTTTAAAACCCTCACTGTAAAATTCAAACTGTTAACACTCACAAAAGGGATATAGCAAAAGTAAGCTCTGCAGCTTCCAAAATGGCAGCTCCCAGCTTTCTGTGACCCACCTGACATCAGGTCGCAACCCATCAAACGGGTCCTGACCTACAGTCTGGTCTATATGCCTTGCTTCTTCCCTGCATCACCATATGGTGGATGATGGTTGCCCCACTGGATTGACTGTGTGGATAATTGGGAATGGGAGCAGACCAACCTCTGGGGAGTGCTGGTGGCAGAACCATTCTCAGCTCACAGTGCACTGTGCCCCCCCCCAGCATGGCTGCCATGCACCTCCCAGCCACACCTCCCCGTGCCGGGATCCGATTGCAAGGGAGGGCAGGGGGTGGGAGAAAAGCACACAGATTTTCTGTACTGCTGTGCCCTACCGCAGCCAGTGCCTACCACGCTTGCCTCCTCCTGCAGCACCCTCCCTGGTGTACATACCATTTCCTCTTCCACGTGCTGAGTACACCTGTGGAGGGAGAACGTGTGGTGGACCATTCCCAAGGGAATTTTTCTGTTCAGTGACCATGTCAGCCTAACAGCTGCCCAGAAGCCATTAACAGAAGACTTTCTGAGAAAGTTCTCAATTGAAGCCATTATTTTAGTCCATGCAACTAATGAGGCTGCAGGTCTGGCCCTGCTGTCATTTCACAGTATGTTTCACATCAAACTGAGATCTGATTATAAGTACAGTGGCAAATCTGTGGCCTTTCATTCTCAGGATCTGCATGCTGGAGGACTCTGAGATGAGACTCCTACTGGGCAGGAACATACTCCCATTTCTTTCTGGTGGTCACAACCAAGTTAATCAGCACAGCTTCTTTCCGGGAAGTGTCCCTTTTTAAAGAACCTACCTTGAGCAGAACCTCCTACAGAGGGACTTTCAAGAAACTACAAATGCACCCGGAATCATTATTATACTCTCAACATTTTCTGAATGTTTTCTGTTCTTGTTTTTCCTATTACTATACATAGGCACATATTTCCATTAGCAAAGCTATCCTTACTGAGTTTGCATTGCTGGAATATGTTGGCATGCATTAAGATCTAATCCATCTTTCACCAGGTTCCCTTCACTTCTGTTGCTGCTGGAGCGATCATTCCACATCGACAGCGTGAGTCCACTTGGCAGACATCAAGCGGCCTCCGCAGCATCCTCATTCCGCATCGCAAACTCAGCAGTTTGAACAGCGAAATGCAAACCAGAGCAACGCAAAAGCAAGGCCGTGCACACATTGGAGAGGAGCTTCCAAAGAATCGACATTATGGGAAAAAGAACCATTCAAAAATCGCACAGATGGTGCCCTTCCAGGACAGGTGCTTCCAGGCTGGGCAAAATGTTCAGGGCTCCTGAACCAGCTGACTTGAAAAGAAAATGGAGTTCAGCAGAAATTAGCTTGCTACCCCTGCTAACTGGGCAAGAGGCACTTTCCCAGGTGGTGCTCCTCTTATATTTAGCAGGGGGAGAGTAATTGTCCCTTTTCACCCCATCACAGTGTCTGTTCTAGTGGCTGTTGCTGGGGGTGTTCTGCATTTTTATCAGTTTGTGAGCCCTTTTGGGACAGGAAGCCATTTGGCTTTATTATATTTTTTATCTGCAAACCACTTGTGTTGTTGAAAAAAAGGATTGACTAACAGTCCATGCACAGATGAGAAATAGGAAGTATCCTGGAAAAGGGGAGAAGTAGGGGGTGGTGGGTGCCTGCTATGAGATAAAAACACTCCTCCTTGCACTTCTCAGGTGTGTTTCTGGGGTGGGGGTGGGTGGGGGTAAGTAACCTTCTCCATTTCTCTCTCTCCATAGAGCTACCCCCATTGGTTACCAGCCTCCAACCCAAACATCCTCCAGTGCTGCACAACACAGCAGGGGAAGGTATCCGAAGAATAGAGAGAAAAATCAGGCATCTTATCCCTCTTCCTGAGATCTTCCAGGATTCCTTGCACTGGGAGGTCTGACCTTCATTACAAAGCTCTTGTTCCATGCTGGCTGGAGCTGTGAATACTCATGGGAACTGGAGTCCTGGGATATAATGGGAGGGTGGAATGGAAGCACGGAGGGGGCAATTTTGGGCAGGAGAGGGTGGAACGGGGTGCAGATCAGGCCTGGGGAGGGTCTGGTAGAGGCCTTCTGCTCCAGATCCTAACCCCCTCCTGGGCCAGGCAGCCTTACAGGGGCTGCTTGGATTTGTGCCAGCAATCACTGGCACAGATCCAAGTAGCCCACAGAGGTGGCTGGGACTCGAACCGGGATAAAGGGAAAAATATCTCCTTACCCCAAGTTGGCCTCAAGCCTGCACCTGCATCCCTGTGGCCTACCTGCTCCAGAACAGTTTAGTAGGATCAAGCCCTTAGTGGCCCTGTGCTGAACAGTGAAACATGCCCCCCACAGGCAAGAGGTCCCTGCATACTTGGGGGAATCTCCAAACATGCAGAAAAATAATCCTTTGTTTTTCATGGCAGGAGACATGGCCCACCAACACATTCACATAAGGACTGTGCATGTGTAAAGTCTCACCAGGGAAGGAGGATTTGGATCTCCTTAAGCCAGTGTTTCTCAATCTGGGTCAGGACCCATTAGGTGACTCAAAAGCAAATTTTAGGGGGGTTGTGTAGCACCTAGTGCAGCCATCACTGAAAATATGGGAAGATGGGACACTGGAAACGGGGAGGGCTGTGTGGTTATTTTGCTTGTGTCAAGGTTGAAATAGGCTTTTTTCATTGTTTCCCTTTGCAATTGGAAAATGGCTGAGAAATAACCCAATTTATTGCTGCATTTTCAGGAAACCAGCAGGCTCTAGAATCAAAATGATGGCACTTCTGGCCATGACACCAGTTCCAGCGGGTCCTGGACAGATTGTCACTCTAAAAAATGGGTCCTGGTGGGTCTCTGGGCTGCATGGAGGCTGTTTAAAATAACAGTGGTAGAGGTAAATAACAGTGGAAGTGTACACCGCAAGGAAGAAGGGCTCGACTAGGTCCAGGAGGGTGCCTGCATGGCTGACAAACAAACTCTTTTCAGCTTGTAAAGAGCTGAGGGAAAGTCAGCACGGCTTCTGTAAGGGTAAGTCTTGCCTCACAAACCTTTTGGAATTCTTTGAAAAGGTGAACAGGCATGTGGATGTGGGTGAACCTGTGGATATTATATACCTGGATTTTCAGAAGGCATTTGACACAGTCCCCCACCAAACGCTGCTAATGAAACTTCACAGTGAGGGAATAAGAGGGCAGGTCCTCTTATGGATTCAGAATTGGTTGAGGGCCAGGAAACAGAGAGTGGGGGGTCAATGGGCAATTTTCACAATGGAGAGAGGTGAAAAGCGGAGTGCCCCAGGGATCTGTCTTGGGGCTGGTGCTTTTCAACTTGTTCATAAATGACCTGGAGACAGGGATAAGCAGTGAGGTGGCCAAGTTTGCGGATGACACAAAACTTTTCTGGATGGTGAAAACCAGACGGGATTGTGAAGAGCTCCAAAAGGATCTCTCCAAGTTGGGGGAATGGGCAGCAAAATGGCAGATGTGTTTCAATGCAGACAAATGTGATGCACATTGGGGCAAAAAACCAAAACTTCACTTATAGGCTAATGGGTTCTGAGCCGTCTGTGACAGCTCAGGAGAGAGATCTTGGGATGCTGGTGGACAACTCAATGAAGGTGTCGACCCAATGTTCAGTGGCGGTGAAGAAGGCCAATTCCATGCTTGGGGTAATTAAAAAAGGGGTTGAGAATAAAACGGCTGTGACGTCTATCTCGGAGGCCAAATCGACGCCCTGGGCCGTGAAGGGCTGGTAGGCGGCCTGTGAGTCCCTAGGAGGTCCAAACTGGTGCAATTAATTCTTCTCAGCCTTTGGGGGTCTTTTCACAGCATGCTTTAATCGGGTTAGCACCTTCACATTCATCGGGCACTGTTATGTCACAGAGTCCTGGGATAGTTCGGAAAGAGTGGCATCGGCGCCCCACACCCGCAGACCCCCCCATCTCTGCTGGCCGTCTTTTGGCCCAGGGGGTGGACAAAGGTTGTGTTGGCTTCTGGGAGGCACCCTGGTGGGTGAGCCCTGCGCCTATGCTGCATAGGGGAGCATACGCTGCCGGGGCGTGCGGGAAAGCGGCGGAACACAGCGTGATGCAATGGGCGGACTGCCAATCAAACGTAAGTCCTGCCCAGCGTCCCAGCTGGGTAGCACTACTGGTTGGTTCATTACCAACACCAGTGCTGTCTGCTTGAGGCCTTGGGAGGCCTCAGCTCGGCCTGTTCTTCCCTGGTCCAGCCTGCTCCAGCCTCTGGCCTGGCAATCCAGGGAGAGGCCTTGCCCGGGGTCCCTTGATGGCCTCAACCCGGCACCTCGGCCAGTCCTGGGACTCCAGAGGTGATAACGGCCAACATTATTATGCCACTGTACAGATCGATGGTAAGGCCATATCTGGAGCATTGTGTACAGTTCTGGTCATTGCATGTCAAAAAGATCATAGTGGAGCTGGGAAAGGTGCAGAAGACAGCAACGAAAATGATTACGGGGCTGGGGCACCTCCCTTATGAAGAAAGACTGCAGCATTTGGGGCTCTTCAGCCTAGAAAAAAGGCGCCTGAGGGGGGACATGATTGAAACATACAAAACTATGCACAGAAGGGATACAGTCGATAGAGGGATGTTCTTTTCCCTCTCTCAAAACACCAGAACCAGGGGGCATTCATTAAAACTGAGGGTTGGGAGAGTTAAAACAGATAAAAGGAAATACTTTTTTACTCAGCGGGTAGTTAATCTGCGGAACTCTTTGCCAGAGGAGGTGGTGATGGCATCTGCCCTAGATGACTTTAAAAGAGGATTGGATAGATTTCTGGAGAAAAAGTCCGTCATGGGCTATAGACCATGATGGGTTGTGCAACCTCCTTACATTAGTAGTAGGCTGCTTCAGAGTGCCGGGTGCAAGGGAGTGGCAACAGGATGCAAGCATCTTGTTGTCTCGTGCGCTCCTGGGGCACCTGATGGGCCACTGTGAGATACAGGAAGCTGGACTAGATGGGCCCTTGGCCTGATCCAGCAGGGCTCTTATGTTCTTAAAGTGGTTTGAGAACCACTGCCTTAAGCCACAGTGTCATATTATCACAGTTAGTTCTACACAAATTTCAGTGAGCATGGCTGTTGGTGTTTAAGATCTTTTAATGGATAGGGCCTGGGGACTTGTGTGTAACACGATCATGTCCTGCAGTCTAGGTCCTTAAGGGAGCAAACATTTACCTGAAAGAATGAGCAAGAAATCAATCAGCTGCAGCTTTCTTATTTTACCTAACAGGACTGGAGTTCAGCTGAAAAATGCTGCTAATGTCAGTTCCAATACTGGCTGAAGCTAATGGCAAGGCATCCATCAGCTTCCCTGGGACCTGGCTGTTTACCCGTATTTCCACATATTGCAGTGGAATTGTGGGATATATCATGGATTTTCTTTAAAAGAGAAATAAAATACCCATTCCCAATTGTTGTTTTCTTGACAGGGAAATATCTGGATTGATAGCCAATATTCATGATTTGGGCCAAATCTTTGCTGTGTATAGTTGTACAGTAAGCAGCTGGACTGGATATAAGTCCCAAATAGATACGACAGTAGCATAACTCAACTTGGGTCATGATAAATCTCCATAAGGCAGAGGTCCCCAAATGTTGTAGTACTGGGACACACTTTTTTAAAATGACACGCTATCAGGACCTATCTAGGTTTACCAGACTTTTATAAATGGAGATCTGGAAAGAAATGTTTTATTTTGTTTGTTTGTTTAGAATAGTAACCAGAAAACAATCCTCAAACATTTATCTCCCTATATTAACCATGCTTGCAAACTGCAGGAGCTTAGCTACTTGGTAACTATAGATAATTAGCTGTGCATCCCCCAAAGACCCATGTGAGACAGAGTAAATATGGATGAACAGGCCACTTTATTGCACCAAGGTACAGAGGAAGAGAAGCCAGAGACCAGCAGCTGTTAAGCTAAGGCAGAAAGGGGGTGACAAGGCACTTGCTGAAGGTGGGGGTCAGCCATTGGCAGCGCAATCCTAGATTGCCCATAGCTTCAATGCAACATAGCTGCGTTGCCTCTACGTGCTTAGCACCAACGTGGGGTGTTGAGCGGCACCCCTGTGTCAGCGCTAAAGCTCTGAAGCCAATGCTACTTGTAGCGTCAGCTTCAGAGCGCCGATGGAGAGCCTCTCTTGTACCGACCGAAGCTGGTCGGTGCAAGAGAGGCTCTGTCCCATATTGGGATGGGGATTGGTGGGAGGGAGGGAGGGGGGGGGGGGGACTTGGGCGGGCTTGGGAGGTGGCCATACAGGCACATCTTAAGCCCACCCATGAGGCCATGAGGCCCCAATTCGGGCTGCGCAGTCTCCTTGGATCTGCGCCCGCTCTTTAGCGGGCGCAGGTCTGAAGAGCACATAGGGGAGGCTGGAGTCTCCCCTACGGTAAGGGAGCGCATGTTCCCTTGCTGTGGGGGGAGGGCTCTAGCATCTCCTATGCAGCACTGCATAGGATTGCGCCCTGGATCAAGGCCAGCCCCTTGAGGCGCAATCTGTCATGGTCAACCCCTGCAGGTGCAGAGGCAGCATACCCAAATGGCTACCTGGGCTGTTCATAGCCCCCAGGTGAGCTCTGGGTGCCAGTCCCCTGGCCAGGAGCCCAATTGGGCATCAGCTGCCTCACGTG
>JAJKFI010000001.1:54584962-54603715 GCA_029204185.1 Lerista edwardsae
TCAATCAATCAATCAATCAATCAATCAATCAATCAATCAATCAATCATGAGACTGGAGCCCACGGTCCTGTCCCCTCCTTGGACCCTATCTACCCATTCCCTGCCCCGTTGCCATCCACTTCCTGTTACTTCCTCCCAGCCTTGTTCAGCACTGTTCAGTGTAACCAAATATTAGAGAGAGCAGAAAAAGCCGCAAAGCCGAGGCTGGCTGAGCAGAATGAGGCAGGAACCTGTGGAAGGGGCTGAGGGGCGGCACCACTCTGGATGGCACCCTTGGGCGCTTCCCCACACCAAAGCCCGCTTACGCCGGGCACATCAGGAGGGCAGCTTCAAAAAGTCCCGGCTCCCATCCGTCCCCTCGCCACCGCACCCCCAGGATGCCCCTTCTCCCCAGTGGGCTGCAGACTCACCAGAGCGGCTGCTGACTCCACGTATGTGGCTGGAGGGAGCGAGGAAGGGGGCTGTGCAGGACGGGACTTCCCCACTGCAGCCCTTCCCCCTTTGCCCCTCTAGGAATCCGGAGTCACTCCCTTTAACCCTCTGAGTGCTGGCCAACCAAGAAGAAAAGCTCTTTGCAGAGGAATCGGGAGGGGGGGGGAGGGGGAAGCGCTGTGGAGTGAAGTGGGCTGTGTCAGCCCTAATTTTAACAAGTGGGAATGAGTTCCCCCGCGTTCCCCCTACATGACATCACTGATCTAAGGGCACAATCCTAATCTACTTTCCAGCACTGGCATAATGGTTCCAGTGGGGCATGTGCTGCATCCTGCAGTGGAGCTGTAGTCACAGAGGCCTCTTCAAGGTAATATTTGTTCCCTGCATTGCCCTTAACCCAGTGCTGGAAAGTGGGTTAGGATTGTGCCCTAAATAGACAAGCACATAGTAATGTTTTAACACTAAACAAACACCCAGGAAATGGGGGGGGGAAGAGTCCGATGGATGCTTCCAGTACAGATTGGCGCTTTCATACATCTCCCATCATCTATCTCCAGGCTAAATGTGCCTCCCCTTTTTGTTGTGTGATTCAGGCAGAACATCATCATCTTTATCTGGCAATCTCAAAGAAAGAGACCACATGCTGGAAGCCTAAACCACAGTAATCTGTCCTCCAGAGATTTTCCAAAATTAGGGCTGGGTCATCATGACTTGTAAGCAATTTGGTAGAGAGGGGAAAATGTCACTGCTACCACCCCGATTTTCCCTCCCTCCTCCCTCTCGAAATGGTCTCAGTGAAAATGATGCAGTGAGAAAACCCAGATTGTAGAAGATGTAGCCAAGTGTATGGAGATTACAGGTTCAATCTGTTATTTGAACTGCAGACATTAGATGACTTTGCAATGCACCTTGGACATTTTTGATGGGAAAACAAAATAGGTGCTAGGAAAAAATAGGTGTGGGGCAGATTTTATAGTTCTGGAATTGTTTGTGGGTGCAGGGCAAATAAGCAAGCGAGCCTAAAGCAGGTCAAATGTTGAAGGGTGGACAAAGAATTGCTGAGGATGATAGATAAATAGCCAGCAGTTTTTGCTTCCTGCCCTGCTCAGAGATATACAGACACAGAAGTCCCATAATGCTTCTCAGGGCCTAAATGTGCAACATGGTCCAATGGGAAGTAAAAGGTTAATAGCTAAATCTGACCAAAGCGTGTTGAGGGTTGGGGGATTTAGTGCTTTGTCCGCAGTGAAGTTCAGATTCTGATTATGGCCCCTGGCATACTATTTTTTGTTTTAAGAAGCAAGCTGGTCTCTGTGGTTTTGGTTTTAATCCGTATAATCCATTGTTATATTACCTATTGCCTCCATTGAAGGACAAGCTGCTTTATCTACTATTATGGGATTGTCATCTTGTACAATTACATACGAATTTTTACTGGGCAGCCCAATCATAAGAATGTAAGAAGAGCCCCGCTGGATCAGGCCAAGGGCCCATCTAGTCCAGCTTCCTGTATCTCACAGTGGCCCACCAGATGTCGCAGGGAGCACATAAGACAGATACTTGTATCTCCTAGTTCAGTGTGGCAGCCAGGAAGCCCCACCACCCACAATGGGGCTCCTTGGCTCACCACTGGCTATTTTGCTGGCAGTCGCGTGAGCAGCCCTGTGTTGGGCGGCTTGGGCCCAGGACAGGGATAAGATCCAGCAGTGGAAAAGCCTTGCGGGCCGGTTCCTCCCTTCCCTCCCCCAATCCAAGCAGGTTTACTGGTGGCTGGCACTGCTGGAGCACTGGCCGGCCCGTCCACCTGTGTTGGGGCCTGGCAAATGAGTACCAGCCCAGTGCAGGCGGTAAGGTGTTGCAAACATGTTCAGGATATTTTTAGCCAATGGTACACTGTGGGGATGTTGTGACGCTGCAGGCTAAAGCACTGTTGCTGAACTTGCTGACCGGAAGGTTGGCAGTTCAAGAACACGCAATGGAGTGAGCTCTCGACACTTGTCCCAGCACTATACGCCGAGGCGCACGGAACACCAATACCTTCCCACCAAAGTGGTACCTATTAATGTACTTGCATTTTTATATGCGTTCAAACTGCCATGGCAGTTTGAACGCATATAAAAATGCAAGTACATTAATAGGTACCACTTTGGTGGGAAGGTATTGGTGTTCCGTGCGCCTCGGCGTATAGTCATGCCCGCTATGTGACCAAGAAGCTTGTCCTCAGACAAATGCTGGCTCTTCGGCTTAGAAACAGAGATGAGCACCACCCAGTGATGTCATGCAGGGGGTATGCGGGGGTACGCGAGTACCGGTTTCTAGGATTACAGCTGGCCCCGCCCACTCGTTGATTCCACTCTCTGCAACGTTTGAATTTCCTGCATGTTTCAGTTGCCTGCATGTTCTCAGAGCCAGGCAGGCAGGCAAGCAGCGAGCGGAGCCTTTCCTTTCCTTGCCACTGAAAAATGAGTTGCTCTGGGGTTTTAACATGATGCCAGGCCTCCTTAACATGTTCTGGGGGTGCTGTGGAATACTGTTGCAACTGTTGGGTCAGTTTAAAATCATCTGAGGCCTCAAAAAGGGCTTTTTTCATGTCACTTCCTGCCACGACATCACTTCTGGCTTATGACGTCACTTCCGGTGGGCGGGTCCCGACACGTGCCAATCAAAAGTGAGTACCTGTTCTTAAATCATTTAGATGACACCACTGGCACCACCCCCTACAGTCGGTCATGACTAGACCATTCGGTCATGGGGAAACCTTTACACACGTACTGGTGGCAATAACAGGCTCAGAATCGAGCCCTTAATCAATTGCTCTGTTGTCTATTATTGCTTCAATCAAAACATTTGCTATTGGCTATTTTGGATGTTAGTATGAATGTGTGGAATGAGTGAAAGCTGCTTACATTGGGATTTGCTTTCAGAAGCCTGAGTGAGAGAAAAGCACAGGCAGCTGTGTGTCCTTGGAGAGGCGCAAACTGAGCTGTGATGACTGAAGGGACTCAAAACAATCTGAAAGAAGAACTTGCTTTGCTTGATCAGGAATTGTTGGGACGATGCTGTCTTTCAGTACTGGGATGTTGGCATGCCAAAAGCCTTGCCAATGTGTAAGCCCCTATATAATGTGTAAGCAGGTATGCAACTGGTGAGGGACAGCTTGTTGATGGAATGGGCATGAGGTCACCTCAGCAAAGGCACTGCCTAATTCTAGAAAAACCCCATGGCACCAAAAAAGACCATAAAAACGGCAAGGAAGACCAGAGTGTCATGGAAAAGTCAGTCACCAGCAACAAAGGCCTCAGTGTATTGCCAACTTCCTGGCCTGTCATCCTACCTGCTACCAATGTGATTTGGCCATTTCAGCTATACAGTATGCAAGAGGGAGCATCTGAGTTCACTTCAGCTATATGCTGAAGTAGTTCCTAAACTGTGGCACCTCAGGGTGCTGCAGCAAACCCACAAGGGTGCAGTGGGATGTCCCCAAGTGGCTCTCTGGTGCCACCATCTTGAATTGTGTGAGATCTCATGCAATTTTTGCAAAATCTTGGGAGAACTGTATGAGATCTCATGTGATCCAAGATGGTGGTGCCCAGGAGAGCCAGAAGCTGGGTACCACCATCTTGGATTGCATGAGATGTCACATAATTCTTGCAAAATTTTATTAAAATCATGTATAATTTTGGGTGACCCAAAATGGTGGCACATGGGAGAGCTAGGAAGAAGAGGACACTACAAATGAAGGGTGCCATGACACCGGTAAGTGTGGGAACCAATGACCAGTGGCCACCCATAGGAATGACCTTCCCGCTGCCTCCTCAGTGATTCTCCATGCAGTGCACTGGGAGCTAGGCCATCCGGCTTCTCTCTCAGCAATTGCCAGGGCCTAGACCTGCTTAACTTCAGCAAGGGTATCAGGTCCTCAGACACCTGCCAATGGCCTTGAGTAAAGCACTTGCCTGTGGAACCATTCCATTTGTGCTTGATCACATATACGAGCAATTATTACAGACCACTTTGCATGCACAGCCATCATGCCAGGAACGGACCCTCCAAGGCTATTTATTGTTGTAAGCAATCATGTCGATGTGCACAAGAATAATCCAATTCACATGGCCAATGTATTTACATGGAACGAGGTGCACATGGAATACTTACATGGGCAAGCATTGACCTGTAGGAGTTCTTTAGGCTCCAGAATTGCTCTATCACCACAAATCTCATAGATTCTTGTCTCTGGGCTTCTTGCTGGGCAACAGTCGAAGTCTTGCTGATTGGATTCAGTCTCTGTTTGCAGTGGTGGCTTTTCCTGCTCATCTGCTGCCTCCTTGCACATTTGGGCTTTATTCCTTCCCTGTAAATGAATGACTTGGCCTTTAGGAACACCCTTGCTCTGCAACACCTTCAGCCTCATGCCAACTCCCTAGCAACCCCAGCCCTTGATGTCACACAGACACTGTGTGACCTTTGAACGTCTGCCTAGCCAACAGTTTCCCATAACTTCGCAGCCAGAAGGAGAGGTACAAGCTAAGTACGCTGGCCTCTTGGTGTTGGTGCAGCATCTCTCATCGCCCTTGAACTTGAAAAGTGGTTTCCAGGCCTGGATCAAGAGGAAATGGCACCTGCACTGCCACTTGAACCCTGTTTCTCACCATTACTGCATGTGCCTGGACGCTAACACCTCCTCTGCTTGGGTTTAGAGCAGTGGTCTCCAAACCCTGGCCTGGGGGCCAGATGTGGCCCTCAGAGAGCTTCCACCTGGCTTGTGGCAAGCCTCTGTTCCCCTATCAGTCTCTGGCCCTCCTGAACTTGCTGGCATGGGTTGCATCCTGCCACTCCTCAGCCCTCAGAGTGCCTTTGGAAACCTGAAAATGGTCACTTCCTCATTTTCCCAAAGATCCTAAAGTGATGTTTTTAGGCCCTCTGAAGATCTTAGATGGCTTTTGGCAGTCAGGAAAGCCACCCCGGCCTTCATAACATGCTCTTGTTATTTCCTTTCCTGTAATCTGCTGGTTCTGAGATATTTACCCCAGCATATATAAATCAGCTGCTTGTGGGGTAGAGGAATGGGAGTCCATTAAAGTGTTTGCTATATTTCTATGGTGGGTGTTGGTGCTTGGAGGAATCCTGGAAGTATGAGCCCATTCATTCTCCTATTGGGCAGTGCAATCCTATAGACTGCGCAGCACTGGCACAAGGGGGTTATGCCGACACTGCGTACTTAGGGCTGATGCGGGGGTGCTGATCTGTGCTTGAGCTGATCTGCGTGTCAGCGCTTGAGCAACAGGACTGGCGTTGCAGGCTGCGCCGGCCCTGCTGTGCCCGCACTGAGCTTCTTTCACGCCAACCACAGCCAGTCGGTGTGAGGGAGGCTCTGGGCCGAGGCGGCATGGGGATGGGAGGGAGGGAGGTGGGGCAGGACTTGGGCAGGATGTGGGCTTGGGAGATGTAGGCGGGCTCTTTAGTGGGCGCAGATCCGAGGAACACAAAGGGGAGGCTGGAGCCTCCCCTACAATAAGGAAGCATACACTCCCTTGCCGTGGGAAGGCTCCAGCCTCACCTATACTGTGCTAGGATATGGCGTTGGCCGGCCAGACTTGCCATTCCAGCGCAGTATAGGATTGCGCCCAGCGGTGGCATTCAGCCGGTACGCTGGGCGGGAGGAACGGGTGAGCGGCAGCTTGTCCGTAGCTTTCCGCTCCGTTTCGCTGTCTTCCCCGCCCCCGCGGGGGCAGGGAAGACGGCAAAACGGAGCGGAAAGCTACGAGCGAGCTGCCGCTCACCCGTTCCTCCCGCCCAGCGTACCGGCTGAATGCCGCCGCTGATTGCGCCCTAAGTTCCATCTCCAATTATTTATTTAAATTTATTTATTTTTCCGGCGCTTGACACCGTGCCAGATATGTGATGTGGCCCTCTGGCTCAAAACCAGGAGACCCCTGGTTTAGAGGGAGAGGCGATGGCAGTGGTGGCGGCAGCAGTGAGGGTGGTGATGGGTGGCTGCAGCATCACTAGCTCACCCCTGCCTACAATGGTGACAGTGGCACTGCTACCGCCTCCCCACTCATGGGCAATGGGTGTGACGGTACTGCTGCTACCTCTAGCGCTCCCCTCCCCTCCTGTCAATTTTGCTGACATTGCTTGTTCCTCCTCTTCACTGCTACAGGGTTTTAAAATAGGGCAGCAAAGTGGAGCCACAACAAGGAAGCCAGGAGAACTAGAAACAGAGTGGTGTATCTCCCAGCTTCCTTGTACTACCCGGTCTGCTGCTCCACCTCAAAATGCAGGGTGGCAGAAAGAGGGCAGATCAGGGAGGAAATGGGGGTTAAGTGAAGTGGCTACAGATGTGCATGATAGGTGGAGGGAGCCCCGCCCCACCCACCCAGCAGCTAAGGCAACCTGCCTCATCTAGCCTCATTGCTGGCTGGCCTTGCTGGATTGCCATGTTGTGCAAATGGGGAAACATAAGCCCAGCTGAATGCATGGTGCAATTTGAGCAGATCTCTGGTTTGAAACAGTATTGCTCCATCCTGCAAATGGGATCCAGCTTTGCTTGCAATTCTGCAGATCACAACATAAATGTGTATTAGGGTGCAATCCTAACCTGGAATTAGGCTGGCACAGTTAGGCCAGCAAAGTTTGGCCTGTTCAAGGGCCACTGTAAAGCGAGTTTGGACCACGCTCGGAGTCAGGGAGGATGGTGCACGTCTGTGGGCTGGTCTCTCTGACTCCAAGAGTGGTCCAAACACACTTTATGGTGTCCCTTGTGCCAGCCAAACTTTGCTGGCCTAACTATGCTGGCCTAACTCCAGGTTAGGATTGCGCCCTGAATGACACACTTAAAAAAAAAAATCACAGCAGCCATAATAGCAATCAAAGTTGCCACTGAACAGCTAACAGATACACTGGATAAACAATGCAAGGGAAAGGAAAAGGGTGGGGATTTTGTGTCCTGATGGAATTGCGATACAGCAAGGAAAACATGTCACGTTTGCAAGAATCACTGACAGCATTTGATTGTTGTGCTTTCTATTAGGGTATTTTAAGTGTATTTCCAACTCTGATCAGGTGACGTTTTGCATCTTGGATCTGTTCCATTACCCGAGTCCTCGTATGAAGATAACGACATTTGAAAGGCGAACTCTCCCAGATGTCCTGTGCATGCAGATCCATCACTTTGTGTCAACTGTCAGCAAGTTGTTAGGGCTTGATTGAGAAGGGGAGGGGCTGTGTGGGATGCGGCCCATTGACATAGACAGAATATCACAACCTTTCCCCCCCCCCACAGTGGTATGCCATCATGCTGTGCCATGTCAAGGCTATTGGTGGCATGCCACCCTTGGAAAGCAGGTGTGGGACATGCCGTTCACAGTTGTGGCTGACATTCCACATGCCGTGACCCCCTTCCTTCGGGGCTAGCAGTTTCTATAGGGCTGGGTCCTGTCTTCTGCGCAGCTCACAAAGATGTACATGGAGCTGATTTGCTTAGAAACAAGCCCACACGAGAATGTTCTTGTATTAAAACGTTTGAAGGGACCCCTCTCTGCCAGAAAAATGCTTGTGACAGTTCATGCTAAACTGACAGAAGGAACATTGACTCCGCATAGCATAATTGCCAATGTGAAAGCACCATCATGGTTTTCATCTCCTCTGTGCTCTTGCTACGATATTGGAGCAGTGAAGTCCGGCTCGGAAGAACCTATTCACGGCCACATGAGTTTGGCGCTGCAGAAAGCCCGTGTACAAATGTAAACTGTGAACAATGTGAAGGGCTCACAATGGTCTAATTCAGACATCATGCGAAGCCATGGTTTGATAGCCTGGGTTAGCTGACTATAATGAGTTCTGCACTTGTGTACATTCAGAGGAAGTACAGTTTGCACAAAAGTGGAGGTCTTTTCCTTGGCTGTGTATAGAGGAACAAGGGAAGGGCTCACTCTTGGGGCATGTTTCAGAGCACAATCCTAACTTGGAGTTAGGCCGCCAAAGTTAGGCCAGCAAAATTTGGCTTGCATAAGAGATGCCCTAAAGTACGTTTGGACCACTTTTGGAGTCAGAGAGGCAAGCACACGGATGTGTGCCGTCCTCCCTGACTCCAAGAGTTATCCAAACACGCTTTACGGTGGCCCTTGTGCCGGCCAAACTTTGCTGGCCTAATTGTGTTGGGCTAACTCCAGGTTAGGATTGCTCCCTCAGTGTCGTATCGGAAATGCTTTCTTAATAGGTGGCAGTTTTAATTTAGGGCGCAATCCAAGGAGTACCCTTGGGCTGACACAAGCCACGTGCATTGGCCTTGCGTCTTTTGGTTACCATTGCACCAATGGTGGCCAGGCAGCTCAGGATTGGGTGCCCATTATTTGATTTTGTCTGTCATCTGCTTTATTTTTGTTGACCGAAAAGCAGTATATACATATTCTTAATAATAGTGGTGGGGCCAGATCTTCAGTGTTTTCCTTTTGTTTCCTTTTAAAGAAAAATGAAAATCTATATATATAAAGGAGAGAGAGAGAGAGAGAGAGAGAGAGAGAGAGAGAGAGAGAGAGAGTGTGTGTTCCGCATAGGCTCCGCAACGACTGGAGCGACGAGCACCAAACTTGGCATGCGCATGCCTTGCGGCCTGGCGACAAACACTGCAGGGGTCACGCCCCCTAGCACCCCCAGGGGTGGGGGTGCACAGGGCCCCCTGCGTGAAAATGGTCAAAAACGGCTGAAATTGGCATCGAATCCGTAGTTTCTGGGGTCACCGAGACGAGCGGCGACGTTCCCGATGCCGTTGGAGTCCGGGTTCGGCCCCTCCTTGGCGTGGGGGACAAGAAGGGGTGTGAAACACAACGTCCACCATGCCCTGCTGGAACGCCTGGAGCGATTGGCACCAGACTCGGCACACCCATGCCTTGAGGCCTGGCGACAAACATTGTGGGGGGTACGACACCCCTAGCACCCCTAGGGGTGGGGGTGCGAAGGGGGTGCCATGTAAAAATACTCAAAAACGGCCGACATTAGTGTCGAATCCATAGTTTCCGGGGTTGCCGGGGTAACCAAAAGCTAGTAAACTAATAAAATAAACAAACTATTTTTAACTTTCATCCCCACAAATTAACAGCAAGGTAAGATTAGCGCCTACTAATTGACTAAAGCATTAAAGTTGATGTGTGAATTAAACTGATTAATAGCCTAATGTTTTTGTGTGATTATTCAAAAGTCCCACTGGAGGTGTGCTATGCTAGCCTGAGCATGTTCCCCAGAACTATGTCCTGCTGAATTCAAAGAAGGCCATTAAAGAAGTGTGTATAGTGTGGATTGGAGTCGTATTCTTGCAGCCCCACTTAAGTTTAATTCTCCCAACATTTTCCGGAATCCACACCATATTCTTATGACTTTTATAGGACTGACAAGTGGTTAATAATAACAACCCAGACAGGGGGTTCTTACTACCCAAGCCTCCATTCTTGGCTTGTATCTAAACAAATATAAAAATAATCAAAAGCCTTTATGCCTTCAAGAGAAGTGGAAGCTCCATTACTTTAATGGTTTTAATGGTCTGAATTGTACCAGGTCAAGCGATTTAACTGCAAGTTTAATTAATCGTTTGTATGCATGCAGCTTAAAGGTGTTCAACTGTGCCATTTTATAGGGATTAAGTAAGTGGGCAGTAAATCACCTTTGTTGCCTATAAACGTATTTATAGAAGAACTTATTCTTTCTCTCTCTCTTTTTTTTTTACTGTTACTGTTGCTGCATTGTGTGTTCTGGCAGGGGTCAGCATGAGGACAGCTCTGCCCAGATTTTTCTAAGAACGAAGCATTGAAAGGGAGAAAGCCTGATTTGACAGACATGGACCAGCACTGTCTCCATTCAACACAAAATGTGCTGAAAAGCGAACTTAGCACGCAGGAAGGTTCAAGAGACTCTTGCCCAGCAGCATATTTGCAGTATTCAGGGGGAAATGAAATCTAAGGAACTTGGACAAGTGGAAGAACAGTACTCCAAAGTTCAGCTGAAGAAATACGGCAACAAATGGTGTGTAGCTGTTCTTAAAATAACAGGCTTGCTCAGCTTGTGTGAAAGCAGCATCAGTATCCAACGGACACAGGAGACAAGTGTATGGAAAAGAGCAGAATAGCAGTCTGAATGCATTTTGAGCTATGTCCTTTTTATGAAATTGACTTATGCAGTCAGATGGCCTTGCTGTGGCTCTCTGGGGTTTCAGACCAGGGGTCGTTTCCTGCAATGGCATTCCTACAGGGGCGGGAACAAACACTAAGCTTTGCTATGAAATATGGCCTCTCCTCCTTGCTTTCAGAGCCATTCGTGGCTTGGGGAGCAAAGCCTCCGAGCTGCGAATAACTCTGGAGGCCAAGGGGAGGGGCCGCATTACACAGGAACTCAGGATCCTGCAAAATTTGGCATTTTGCCCCATCAGTAGGAACGCCACTGATTCCCTGTCTTACCTAGAGATGCTTGCACCTGGGTCTTCTGCATCCACTCTGTGGCTGAGTTCTGACTCCCTTCTCATCAGGAAATGGATGGTGTTGAAACTCATACTAATAGTTTTTTAAAACATGCAAATGGGGGCCCAAACTAGTAAATATGCTGTTAATTTAATATACATTCATCAGTAATGCATGTCATAGCCAAGTAAGGCATTGGCCAAGAGCCCATGTTCATCAGCTAAAAACTGACCCTTAGATCTTCAATAGTGGTGGCAGCTGGAGTGGCCAAGCACCCCTCAGGGTGATGCGGGTGGTGGCGGTGGTGGTGGTGGTGGTGGTGGTTGAACCAGGGTCCTCAGCAACCTAGCACCAACTCTGCCTTCATGCATTGGATAGGCTTCCTCTATTTGTGAGCAACCACTCTTTGGGTTGTAATAATACATTTAAGGGTGCAAATCTATACACACTCATCTGAGAGTAAGTGCCATTAAATTTACTGCTGAGTAGACAAGTAGAAGATTGGGCTGCTATGGGGGCAAATCTAGGGCCACAAATATATTTAACATCTATAGAGTGTGATAGTAGCTAATGCAGTTTTCACCCATTTCATAATTTGCCCTCAACAGTTACATTTTAAAGTGCAAAAAATTCATATGAAATTGCTTCGTACTGACTCAGACCATTGGTCCATGTAACCACTAACTGGTAGTAGCTCTCTAGGTATTCAGATTGGTCTTTCTTCCTTATATTAGCCCTAACTAGGGACATCAGGGACTGCATGCTGTTTCATACCTGGGATCTTCTTCATGCAAAGCATGGGCTCGACCGCTAAGCTATGGCCCCATCCTCTGTCCAGTAAAATATAATCTCACAAAGGACGGGGTCAGTTCAATATCCAGCCTGGTGCTGGCAATGGTGTTTCAGGAGCCCCCAACCCTGCTTCTCAAGAGCCTTTTGGGTGCAATCCTAACGTGGAGTTATGCCGGCACAATTAGGCCTGCAAAGTTTAAATAATATATATATTTATTTTAGTTAGCCCAGCATAAAGTATGTTTGGACCAGCATAAAATATGTTCGGAGTCAGGGAGGGTGGCGCACGTTTGTGCGCTGGCCTCTCTGACTCCAAGAGTGGTCCAAACATACTTTATGGTGTCCCTTGTGCCGGCCAAACTTGGCTGGCCTAACTCCAGGTTAGGATTGCACCCTAAATGTGTGTGGTTTTGCAGATGCCAAGTATGCAGCTTGCAAGGAATGGAACGATGCTCCTTCAGAAGTTGCTGAATGAATGAGTATATGACATATGCTAACTTCAGATTTCACCTTTGACAATGAGGCAGCTCCCTGAATTGTCTTCTGAGTGAATTAAGCGGCCAGGCGCTCAGGGTTATTGCTAAGGCTTTCCTCCAGAATGGAACACATTGCCCCTGTTTTCGTCCAACTTTCAGCAACAACACTCCCTTTAATGATTAAGTCATGTTTTTCAGAGAGCAAGTATGATCTCACTGTCATCTTCCCCTTTCCCTTTCATGGGGTATTGATTTCTGGAGAGCCCCTCCTTAGCATTAGTAATGCCGAGTTATTTCATAGAATACCTTCTTTTTTTTAAAATGAGGTTGGCATCGCTGTTGGATTTATGGCATGGAGTCTTGAAGTCATACAAATGCTCCTTTGCAGTGCAGCATTTGAATTGCTGGGGTTTGCAGAATTGCGGAGGGTCAAACGTGACGTAATGGGGCAGCTGTGCATGGATCTGACCTGTTCACTTGTCAACTAAGGGCAGAGCTCTGTTCCTTCCCTGAAAAAAAGGCAACTCGGTCCTTTACCCGTTTTGCTGCCCTTCACATCTTTCAGCAGTTTCTCCCAGCCTGATAAAGGTAGCTGGCTCGGAACAAAATCAGATGTGTGAAAGGGCTGGTTTGGATGAACTGCCCATAAGTAGGGGTGGGGTTTTTGGTGATATTTTTTCCAATTTTTTTTTGATTCAAATAGAAAATGGCAGTGCTGTGCCTTTAACCACATTTTTATTGCAAATTATACGAACAGCACAATAAATAAGGGTGAATGGCCCTACAAAGGCAAGCAATTACTGGCGCACACACCCCAGCCCGAAATAACCTGCTCAAAAATTCCCAAGCTGCACTCTGATTGCTTCTTGGAGTGTCAAGAAACTGCTACTTACTACTATACTTCCACATTCCATTAAAATCGCCCCAGCATGCACTGTGAACTACGAACATGAGGGTTCCTGCAAGTTTAAGCAAGCTTCCCCCTGTTTCTGCCACTCCTCTTCCTGATCCCTTCCTGAAAACTATTTCTGGATTCCTCAAAGCTGTGTCAAAAATAAACAAAGTGGTGTTATTTTTGTGAAATTGATCAAAATGTGTGTCAAACTCTGTCAAGATAAGCAAAAGCAGTGTTTTTCACATTTTGACCCAAATTTCATTTTATGTCGCATTTTCAGTAGAAATTCTCATTACTTCGCATTCTGTGTTGCTTACCGGAAAAAAAAAAAAAAAACGATCCCTACCCATAAGCAATTATAAGAAAAACTCAGAATTTTCCCAGATTCAAAGAGAGGGACTAGGCCGGGCCACAGAGAGCTGGCATTAGCCCCAAATTCTACAAACTCAATGCTTGACTGGTCCCAGTAGCATTCCAGGGGGCGGGGAAGAGTACTAAATTTTTCAGGCACCTGAAGCGCTGTGTAAAGCGGTCCCACCCCCTCACCTTCAGAGCCACTTGCAGCTGCGAGAGCAAAGCGTAGGAGATGCAGCTAAGCAGCCTTTCTTTTTCTGTATTGATAGTTTGTTGCAAACATTTTGTATGGTGGTGTACGTCCATGGTGGGCGCCGGCAGGGGCGTAACTAGGGTGTGGCAGGGGGTGGCACGAGCCATGGGCGCCATCTTGCAGGGGGCGCCGTTCGCATGGCGCCCGCCCCCCAAAATGGCGCCCACGGCCCGCCCGCTCCCTGCGCCGCATTCTCCTCGCTCCGGCTGGCCTTAAAGAGCCAGCTGGAGCGAGGAGAACGCGCTGCCACCCGGCGCCCCTCCCGCTTCTCAAGGGGGGCGGGGCGCTGGGCGGCACCGCATTCTGTTTTCTCCTGCTGGCCCTTTAACAGAAAGAATGCGGCTGGGGCGCAGCGTTCTGTTCGCTCCGCAGCGAACAGAACGCGGCGCCCCAGCCGCGTTCTGTTCGCTCGTGCCGGCTCTTTCAGGCTGGCACGAGTGAACAGAAAGAATGCGGCTGGGGCGCCGCATTAGAACGCGGCGCCCTGGCCGCATTCTTTCTGTTCGCTCGTGCTGGCTTAAAGGGCCAGCGGCAGCTAACAGAACGCGCCTCTTAGAAGGCGTTGCGTTCTAAGTCATGACGTTGCGTGCCCCTAGGGGCACATTTTCATTGGGCGCCATGGGCGCCCTTTCAAATAGATTCGCCCCTGGGCGCCGGGGGGGCGTCGGTGGACGTAGGCATGCGGGAGAGGAGATGGCGAATGTGAGCGGCCGCCCGATGCCGGTCAAGGAGGCTCAGAGTTGGCTGGATTTTCTTGACAGGCACGATTTATTCTCGACCAAGCCTTTACACTCATGGGCCCTGTTTATGGCACAGGGTCCTGTTCCTGGTGGCCCAGGGGCCGGATAGTCCGTATTGCCCGTGTGGGGGCCAGCTGACGGCACCGGACCTCGAAAGTCCTTACAAGGATGCTCTGCGCCACTGGAGCGTTCCTGGTCTCTGGCCTGATGTCCTGGCACGGTGGGCCTGTTGGCGGGCTGCCATGGGTGGTGCCGTATGGAGCTGCAGCGGAGGTTGCCTTGGCTGGGTGGCTGGGGGGTCCCTGAGCTCCGCCCCAGTGAAGCCTGGGGGGGCTGTCCTCCTGGAGGGGTGTTGAGTTGCGCCCCAGCCACGCTGTCCCCCAAGTACTCTTGGCTGAGTGCCGGTGCTGCCGCCCCCCGGAGCGTTGGCCTGCCCTCCCTCAGCTCCAAATAGGGGCCTGTCAGCCCGTAAGGGGAGGGAGGTACTCGCCCTCCCAGTGCCACCCCCTCTGCTCTCGGCCAGCGCAAGAGGGAGCATCCTCTCCCTCGGCCGGCCGAGGGCCTTATGAGCACCTCGGCCGGCCACACTGGCCCCGCCCCTTCCGGGGGCAGGAAATCTCGCAAGCACTCGGCCACGAGGGCCGAGTCTCACGAGATCGGGCCGCGCACCTGCGCAGTCGGCCTGATTGGCCTGCTGCCGGCACCCGGCCCTCCGCCACCGGCAGAGCTCGCTCTGGGGGCTGCTGAGGAAGGAGCCCGACAGGTGTTGGGGCACCCTGCGGGCCGGGTGCCTCCAGGGATCGGCATGCTGGCGGGTGAGAGGCTGCCGCCGACCTCTCTCCACTCCAGTCCGGGCGCACCCCCCCCGGCCCCAACCTGGCACGACAGGTGGTTGTACTCCACTGAGATCTGAAACTCCCTGCCAACCATCTCATTACACATTAGAGTTAAATAATCAAGCGTATACCCAGGATGACTAGATACAGTGGAGGACAAGGTGCCTATAACTATGTATACCAATAGAAGAGGGAATTTTGGAAGGGGCAGCTCAACATGGAAGGGTTTAAAAAGCTGCATCTGCCAACATTCCCTCCTTTACAATGGTTAAAGATATAGGTACTCTGTCTGTCCTCCATTGTATGTGGAGTGCTGCTTTCTGCACTCCAGGATTCACAACGCTGCCTGCTTCCTCTACCACAAGGTGTGCAAAACCCCCTGCATGCTTGCTGCGCTGAGCCTGCACAAAATATGCTGCCCGCTCAGCTCCACTCTTTGCTGCTCTCTGCACTCCCAGGAGACACAGCGTCTCAGAATTCCTACCGGCTTGCTGCACTGAGTCTGTTCACAAGAGCCAGCTGGGAGCTAAAGCCAACCTTTAGCTCAGTGGTGTCATCTAAATGATTTAAGAACAGGTACTCACTTTTGATTGGCACGTGTCGGGACCCGCCCACCGGAAGTGACGTCATAAGCCGGAAGTGATGTTGTGGCAGGAAGTGACATGAAAAAAGCCCTTTTTGAGGCCTCAGATGATTTTAAACTGACCCAACAGTTGCAACAGTATTCCACAGCACCCCCCAAAACATGGTAAGGAGGCCTGGCATCATGTTAAAACCCCAGAGCAACTCATTTTTCAGTGGCAAGGCAAGGCAAGGCTCCACTCGCTGCCTGCCTGCCTGCCTGGCTCTGAGAACGTGCAGGCAACTCAAATGTGCAGGAAATTCAAACGTTGCAGGGGGCGGAGTTGACGAGTGGGCGGGCGAATGGGCGGGGCCAGCCGTAATCCTAGGAACCAGTACTCGCGTACCCCCGCGTACCCCCTGCATGACATCACTGCTTTAGCTCAATAGCACCCAGAGGTCCAGCACTGCCAAAATGGCAACTGCTGGATCCTGGTCTGGACAGGTTACCGCTGGAGATCTTCTTGAGAGAAGGGAACATTTGCTCCCTTGTCCCAGGGAGACTGCAGCCAGCAGCAATGGGTCTCATTGAATCTGCGCCAGCATTTGAGTGAGCACAAAGCTGAGGAGACCTGGCTCCAGAGGGGGTTTGGGACGCAGCGGCAGAAGCTGCCACAAACCCCAACTGCTCCACCCTTCTCCCTGCCCAGTTCTTCCCTCTCCCCGCCTTCCCCCTCCACCTTGATTGGGCTTACCAGCAGCTAGTGCTGCTGGAGCATCAGTCATTCCACCTGCTCGCATTGGGGCCAGGTGCAGACTTTGTGCTGCCCTGACATGAACCGTGAGATGTCACCGACGTGTTTGTGACACTTTTAGCGGGCGGTACACATGGACCTCAGGATTGGGCCTTTAGTGCTGAATCCTGCCCCATAATGCATTGGTTGATGGTTCTGGTGTAATATGCTCCAATACGGTTGCCATCACTGCCTAGAATGGATCCGACAGTGAGTGGGAAGGGCCAGCTCATGGTGCACTGCAATGCCTGCAATACTCACCCCCACCCTCCCTGGAGCTACACTACTGGCCAGGGCTCTAACTAAGCTTTCTTTGCATGACTGCATGGAGGAACTAATTTTAACCCAATAGTATAAGCCGTCAAGACTCTGCACTTTTAAAGAAGATAAGACTATAGTACTCATCCGACAGGAATATTTTCTTTGTGACTTTATAATGTTGTCGTCAGGAGCCCTTCTGGATCAAAATGAGTTGGCTCCTATTCATTAAACTCTCCACAGCATCTTGGAATTGGCCCATCTTGGAATTGTGTGGTTCAGAAATGCAGACCACATAATCGCCTTCTTTTTACAGTGCTAGCAACACACTGTTCTGAAACAGGCACCGTGTGGTTATGTTATTAATGCTGAGCCTTATGCTCTCAATTCTGGCAGTTCCTGCATGGTATATTCAATCTGGTTTCTCCTTTTCTAATTTTTCTATACCTCTCTTCTCCGTGGATTAACCCGATTCCCCATCTGGACAGCTCGGATTTCACCACAATTTACTTCCCAATTACTAGAAACTAAGCTCGCTAACCCTGAGGGGGGATGCTGGCTTGTTCTTGACTTGGCCATTTGGTTTTGAGTTGCTTCTAATAATTGGGGTTAATTCCTGATTCTGGCCATATGATTTGCTGGCTTCAATTACCTTGGTTTATATAACACTTTTGCTCAATCAGCAGTCACTGAATGGTAGGGACGCTGGGTGAAAATGGTTTGTAAAAGGTTTAAAAATATGGTACTTCTCATCATCTGATGTGCTCTTACATAGGAATCTTAAAATCCATGGTGCTGGCATAAAACATTGAGGGCGCAATCCTAAACTGCAATCCTAAACTGCACTAGTATCCAGTGCAGCTTGGGAGCAGGCTGGAGCCTCCATGGGGAAAGGCCATGTTCTTCCCCTTGCCCCAGGGTAGGTGCCAGCTGTCCCATGGGCTACTCAGACAGGCCCAAGCTCGAATTGGGGCCATGCAGGCCAGGGACGGTGGTTTGGATGCGGCCTAACAGCCACATCCAGTGGTGTCATTCTACCGGTACGCTGGGCGGGACATCCGGGTGACTGGTAGCCCGCCCGTTGCGTACCGCAGCGTTACGCCGTTTGCGTAACGTACACAAGCGGCATAACTGATTACGCAAATGGTGTAATGCTGCGGTATGCGATGGGCAGGCTGCCGATCACCCGGATGTCCCGCCCAGCATACTGGTAGGATGACACCACTGGCCACATCCAAACTCCACCCCCCTCCCCAGGCCTGCCTGCCTCCCGGAATGCCCACTCCTGCCCTGTTCCACCCTCCCTCCTGCCTTCTCCCCGCCCAGAACTGCCTCTGCACCAGCTGAACTCGGTTGGCACAGGAGCAGTGCCCTGGGGGATTGTGCTGGTGCTGTGGCGTCAATGTGGGTGCATTTGTCAGCACTGTGCCAGAAGTGCTGGCACGCATGCGCTTTATGGCACATGCGCAACAGTGCTCGGTCGGCGCAAGAGGCTGGTGCCAGCAGTGGGATGGGTTTGGATTGCGCTGACAGTGTAGTCCACATTCGTAGTGAAGCCAATTGCAAAAGTACCACAAGTTTTGTCACAGACAGATTGCATAAAATTGTGACCATATACACATGAGTTTGGCGGTAAGTTTGAGTTCACTTCCTGGTGAGGGTTGGACTGAAAGCGATGCCCTAACATTGAGCAGTACTTCTGCTTGACTGCTATTGGGTAGTCATTCAAAAGCTGGGTTCCGCATTTGGTATTTGGGATGATCATTACTTACTAGATGATCATTGTGATCCTTACGATTGCCACTAATATTTTCTATGTTCTGTACATAGATTAGAAAAAGACACAAGCCCTGCCTAGATGCAGTGGCAAAATAATAATAATAATAATAATAATAATAATAATAATAATAATAATAA
>JAJKFI010000001.1:54615156-54630225 GCA_029204185.1 Lerista edwardsae
CTCTCTCTCTCTCTCTCTCTCTCTCTCTCTCTCTCTCTCTCTCTCTCATTGTAAACTACAGCATCAGATAATCAGACTGTTTAAGTCACACTGCTGAGCAAAAACAAGATCTGGGATCCTGGTCTGAGCGCAGAGCGCAGCTGACCTCTTTACAGATCTGGCTCTCCAGGTAGGAGGTTGGCTGGCAAAGGGGATTCTAGGAGGCTTTGTTTTCAGCACTAACTGATTATCAAGACCAGCGGTCTCCAAACCAGAGACCACTGCATCCCAGAAACTCCCTTCCTGTCCCAAGCGCCGTTTACTGTTCAACCATGGCGCCGCTGAGTTTACAAGCAGAGCTGGTGGCAGGGACGCTCTGGACTATCACCCGGCATCCCAGCAGGCTGTGTGCAGCAGGATTTCTAGGCAGACGTGAAAGCCCAGAGCATCCCTGCCACCATGATGGAACAGTAAATGGAGCTTGGGACAGGGAGGGAGTTTCTGAGATGCAGTGGTGTCTGGTTTAGAGACCTCTGGTCTTGACACTGGACGGAGTATGGTGGGGATAGGATTGGGCCATTAATGACTGTGTTAATAGAGAGGGTTCAAGAGTACAGGTGTAGTTACAGTGCACATAACTTGAGGCATAATCCATAGACACATGGGCACATCACCCATTGTGCAGAGAGATAATTATGGAGCTCAAGAGACCTCTGTTCCACTCCTCATCTGGCTGCATGTGGCATGGCAGGCCATTACCAGAAATGGGAACCAAAAACCACCTCCTATACTGAGCTCAACATGGAAGGAAGAGTTGCTGAGTAGATAATAGGAGGCAATTCTAGCAATGGCCTGACACGTTGCACACATCAAGTTGGAGGACAGAGACAAAAAGGGCTGTATTGAGCATATTGCCTGTGGGCTGTTTATGGTTCACTCATGCCCTTGCATTGTAATTCTCTACTCCAAATGCTCAGGACAAGATGCCCTTGTTAATTTTCCACGAGAAGACAGTTTTTGACATGGGAGAGCATTCTGTTAGGTCAATGGTTCCCAAACTTACTTGGGTCATGATGCCCCCACAGCCTCTTCTTCCTGGCTCAGCCAAGTGTGGCTGTCTTGGGTCTAACAAAACCTCATGAAATCCAAGATGGTGGTGCCCAAATCTTACGAGATTTGATGAGAGACAAGAAGGCGGCACCCAAATCTCATGAGATTTGGAAGCTGCCATCTTAGAACTTGCAAGATTTCAAAAGATCCAAGATTGCAACAGGATGCAGGCCTCTTGTTGTCTTGTGTGCTCCCTGAGGCATCTGGTAGGCCACTGTGAGATACAGGAAGCTGGACTAGGTGGGCCTTTGGCCTGATCCAGCAGGGCTCTTCTTTTGTTCTTATGGCAGTGCCTGGAGGAACAGATAGGAGGGGTGAGAGGAGACATTCTGTGGAGTCTCTGTGAGTGCGCCACAATGCCCTAAAACATCATGACACATACATACTACCTTCATTAGGCAATTCCACACCTGCTGTATAAGAAGACCTCTGTAGATCAAGCTTTTTCTGAATGTGCAGATTGACCCTCAGCCATAACTGACTTTTGCCTGTACTTCTTGCTTAGCTCATATTTGCAATACTGAGTGACTCCTCCCATTTGCTTCTTTACCTGTTCCCATAGATTACAGTAGCATCCTATATCCACCATATATGTAGAGCTGCCTCATAACAAAGAAACCAGGTGACCACCTCTGAGCAAATGAAGGGCAGGATTCAAATAAATAAGTGGTGATACTATGCTGGTGAAGGCTTCATACATCCAACTATGTTTTGTTTTGCTTATTTTTTTTTAAATCCCAAACACAATTAATCTCCGCCATTCGGACAATAAGTGTGGAAGTGAGCAAAGCAGCAGGACCATTAACTTTGGTCACCTGGAGGACCTAGTACGTAAAGGGACTTTTTTTCCCCTTTGATGCTGGATTCATAGTAGACAAAGACCAATTGCCTGCCCTGGGCTTTAGCAAGTTATAGTGCAACCTGAAAATCTGGCTCAGGCTTTGCTCCAAGGTATTGTTTTTGTTCTGTGCTGTATTTCAGTATAATGCAGAAAAAGGGAAGAGACATAACATACTTCCTTGGTGTGTTTTTTTTTTTTTTGATCCCGCAGATGAGGGTACCAATTTGAAAGAATGTGGATTTTTCAGTTAGAATGATGAAATCAATAGGAAAAGAAAATGTCCCAGTGCCTGGTGATATAAAGGCAGCAATTTAGGTCCTGCCGCAAGTGAGGTCCTGCGAAAGGAGAAATTACAATGCTCTGCTTCAGACGGGTCTGCGCCATCAAGGAGACTCTCGACGGTGTGTCAATTTACTAAACTCATTTGCACTTATTGCTTCGTCTTGTACTGCTCTCCTGTGGACACACAGATCAAAAGCAAATTGTGCAAAAATTGCCTTGCACTATGCCCAGAAGTGATTTCCTCTTATTTTCCAACCAATATAAAGGAAAGGAAAGCATTCAAACCACAGAAGTAAGCCTCTTACGCGTCTATTCAGAGTTTTCTTAATAAACCCAGGATACTGAAGAGAAACAATCTATCACACTACCAATATGATACATGGACAAGCACAGTGAAGAAGAAGCTTTGTAAAAATCCCCTTACATAAACACGTGCCCGTATAATCACACCAGCTGCAAATCAGAGTTAACCTTTTTTTTGGCATCTATATTCCCCATATCAGATATACTTGCAACGTTTCTGGGGGAATAGGCATATCTTAATTCAGTGATATTCAAACTGTGGGTCAGGACCCACTTAGTCGGTCTCAACTTGGTGTCAGGTGGGTCGTTGAAAGCTGGAAGCATCCATCTAGGTAACTGCAGACCTTACTCTTGTTGTGTTCCTTTTGTGAGTGTTAACAGTTTGAATTTTCAAGTGAGGATTTTTTTTTTAAAAAAATTTTTAGTTCAGCTTTTTTGTTTTTAGTTTAGCTTCTACATAATATTTTGTCCTAATCTTGCTTTCTGTCAGGGATGTTTCATGTTTGTACAATTGCTACCAATACCAATTTGCATTCCAGGAGTGTCCTTTTATTATGTTATAATGACAGCACTTCCTGCTTGATGATGCAACTTCCTGTTAATGACATCACTTCCGGTGGGTCCCGACACAAGTGCCAGTCTAAAAAGTGGATACTGGTCTAAAAAAAGTGTGAATACCACTGTCTTAGTTAAATGTTTATTGCCTAATCCTATTTGGGATCTGCGCTGCTGGGAACTTGTGTTCCAGCAGCGCAAAAGCCAGGCCACTTACATGCTGCCAGACCACTGCTGCTAATGGCAAATGATGCAATACACGTGGCATCTCCTCTGCCCCCCCCGGTGGCTATAAGTTGGCACAGGGGTGGGTGAGGGGAAAAGGGGAGGATTGGGGTAAAGAGGGAGGACGAAGGCCACTGGGGCATGTTGGGGTGGGCCAATATCCTATGCCCCTTGCCAAGCCTCACTCCTTCTTGGATCCATTAAGACTTGCACCTGCCAAAAAGCAGCACAGAGGGCCCATTGGGGACCATGGTGTGGTGGAGTAGGTAAGTTAAAATTTCTTTTACTTACTTCTCCGTTGTGCCATAGTTCCTGGCCGACCTGCAGGATGCAGTGGAGATTGCTGCACTCCTCAGGCCAGCCAAGGGTAGAATTTGGACCTAACCCTTATAACTTGTAAGATCCAAATAAAGTTTGTTTGCTTTAAATGTAAAATCAGCAAGACCATTTCTCCTGCAGTGTAATTAACAAAAAGCATATCTGTCTGATTTTTCTACTTTATTCCCTGATCCACTATATTATAGCAATTGTCCATCAGTTCTGTGGCTAATGACAGCATTAGTGGAAGGGAATTTGTCAAGGAAGCAGCATGAGGGAAAGGGTTAAAAACTCCACCCTCCTGAGACATGGCCCTGATCCAAATCTCTCTCCTTCCCCACATGGATGTCTGCTTTTAAGCGAGGAAAACATTTTCAGGAGAGTTGATCAGGGATCTTCAACATTGTGTTTGGTCTGATTTATCCCAGATCTGTTCCTTTGCATGGTGTTCTTAGTAAAGAGCAGGCATTTTCCCTGAGAAAAATACATCGTTGAGAAGGCAGATTCAGCTTGAAAAATGTTACTTTTCTGAATGTGATTTTTTTTCCAGGGGGGTGGGGTCCACTACCTTTTCCCACAAAATGGCAGAAATTCAGATCGCAAACCTGGACTTAGGCTGGCACAGTTAGGCCAGCAAAGTTTGGCCAGCACAAGGGCTCATTTGGACCACTCTCAGAGCACAATCCTATACCTGCATTGTGCCGGTGCTACGCTCTTGCACCAGTGCAGCGCTGTTGCAAACATGCCGTCAAGCGCATCAGCGCCAGTGGCATAGTGCTGGACTGACACAAGCAGCAGCGCAGACGCTTGAGTGCCACCGCAACTGTCAGCTGTGCCGGCCTTGCGCCGGTCAAGCATTGGCAGCGCTTGGTTGGCGCAGGGCTTTGCCGAGGGCGTTCTAGAGGCGTACTGGGGGCATAACTGAGTGGTGCTGTGGGCAGCGATGGGGGCGGTGATGCAGGATGGCCATAGTGCCAAATCCTAAAGCCTGTCCCCGGTCAGGGCTGCCCCAATTTGGGCTGCTCCTGCGCACGTTGACCTGTGCCTGCAAAACAACAGGTGCGGATCCTATTGGCTGCCTGGGGCTTATGCGGGTGCTGCTGCTGCCTCCTAATGGGCTTTAGGATATAGCCATGCTATGTCGGCCTTACTATGTCAGCCTTACTTAGGACTGGGCTGTCGGAGTCAGGGAGGATGGCGCACGTCTGTGTGCTGGCCTCTCTGACTCCAAGAGTGGTCCAACCATACTTGACGGTGTCCCTTGTGCCAGCCAAACTTTGCTGGCCTAACTAGGCCAACTGTGCTGGGGAATGGCTAAATCCTAACTCCAGGTTAGGATTGCGCCCCTAATGTGTGAGACGGAGCACATAGATCTTTGCCAGAGCCCCACCAATGAGCATGTTTTAAAGTTACGCACAAGTGTCCACAGTTTTTCTTTCAAGTGCTTGCCCAACCTGTCTGGGTGCCCAGCCACCTGATCTGCTGCAAAGGGCCTGAGCGTCATTTCTGGGTGCAGACTGGAATGTGTGTGTTTCTTCACATCTTAAAAATAAACACAATTGGCTGCATGTTGCAATGTCATTTTAAGACATTGGGAATTAATGAGACCTGATTGCTGACAGTAGCAAGTTTATGCTTCAACGGAATGGAGAAAGAGAGACAACTGTTTCAAACATTCTTCAAGCGGCTGGAGTTTTAATAAGCACCTAATCTTTCTTCATACCTTGATCATTACCTTGATCTGCAGTTTATGAGAGCATTTCAGAAAGAAAGGTCAGACTTGGACATACAGCTTGGTCAGCCGATCTGCTTCTTCTTTCCAAAACGTGTCTGCATATTTTGGAATGCCAGAGATGAATGAGTTGCAGTATCCCTGAGCGACTGGCTTTCTCACAAGGGCTGATTCCTCACTTGCTTTTTGGTCCAGAATGGCTCCACTCTGTACCAGTGAGCTAAGGAGAAGCCTGCAAAGCACTGCAGTGCCTCAAAAGACTTTGCAGGATTCTAAGTGAGAGCACAATCCTAACCTGGAGTTAGGCCAGCACAGTTAGGCCAGCAAAGTTTGGCCAGTGAACATTGTAAAGTATGTTTGGACCACTCTGGGACTCAGAGAGGCCAGAACACAGATGTGCACCATCCTCCCTGACTCAGAGAGTGGTCCAAACGCGCTTTATGGTGGCCCTAGTGCTAGTCAAACTTTGCTGGCCTAACTGTGCCGGCCTAACTCCAGGTTAGGATTGTGCTCTGAGTGAGGGGGATTTTCCTCCTCCCTTTCCTCTCTCCCATGAGAGCAAAGTGGAGGAGAGCGGGGGGGGGGGGAGCTAGCAGAGAGAGAGAGAGAGAGAGAGAGAGAGAGAGAGAGAGCTCCCTTACCTCCGTACGCTCCCAGCAAGCTCCTTCCAGCTTCTCTCCTTTGCAAAAGCCCCGCTTGTGCTGGCTGGGCTGGGCTGGGCTGAGGAGATGGAAGAACAGGGCAGCCATGAGCAATGGAGTCCCTGTGGAGGCAACAGCTCAGCCTTGCTCACTCACCTGCACAGGCCTTCCCAGCATCTCTGGGAGCATCAATCAGTGAGAAGGATGGGGGAGAAGTGAGGAAGCCGAACCACCAGTCCATTGCAGAGCAACCCTCCTGCAAGAAGAGGAAGCCTGAGGGGTGGACTAGATCCATGCAGACATGTAGCTACAGAGGGGCAGCCTGGTAAGTATTGCAGGCACCACAACATGCCTTGTAAGTGGCCCCTCCCACTCGCCATCGGAGCCATTCCCCATAATTCTCTGGATGTTGCTTGTTCTTGAATATTGGGAGAAAAATGGCTGCCCCCACTGGATGCGGCCATTTTTTACACAATGCTTTGGAATGACGCATCATCTAGGGCTAGGTGGGAAACAATAGACACCATCTGAGGCAGCAATCAAAAGAAAGCTGCTGTTCCTTTTTGAGTGTAATGGGTTAAAAACGCGGGCTATTCTGCCCACCCTTGATGAAAACAAGTGGCGTACAAAAAATGGCTGTGGCTGCTAATGTGAACCACCTTTTCGCCAACCATTACTGAGTGGCTCAGATTTCTACTGTGCTTTAAACTTGCACATTAGGTTGAGATCTTGGACGCTGCCAAAATATGTGACGGACTGACCATGTACCTTTGAACAACGAATGGTGAACGTTTCATGGTCTGCCTCTTTGAGAACAGAAAGCACTCCATGAAAGAAAGAAACACGGGCCACTGAACGGAGATTTCTCTCAGCAGCATTTAATTCACAAGAAATGTTTGCGACACCGTCTCCAGGAAAAGGCAGATGGAAAATAAGCCCACAATAGAGCTCTGTAAACAGCATGGTTTGTGGCTTACCCTTTAACTTTATCTGTGGTTTCCTTGCATCAAACAAACATATAAAGCTTACCATAAAAGAAGCTGGAGACATACACATGTTGTGACACATGCAGACTGATTCAGCGGGCTTTTGAAAGGATCTCTTTATTTACATCTGAAGCAGTCCCACATCCATGCCTGAAATGCAGGGAAACTCCATGGTGTCATTCTGCCCTGAGGGCTTGCTGGTATCCTCAGACACCACCTTGGCCTGGACGTGGTCCTGCACAACCTACACCGAGGTTGGAACCTGGGGAACACACTTCATCACTGATGACTTGCTCGGGCTGTCGTATCCAGGCCCTGCTGGTCTGACTCTGAAGGAAACTCTGCCAAGCTGGGGACTCCCAAGGGGGGGGCAGCCTCCAGGTGGAAGAGCAACCTCTTCCTCATTGCATGCTCATATTGGGGGTACTTGTGGATGCTGCTGTAACTGTGGGAACAGCACACTGAGGCACTGGGGGGTTCACAGCTCATGTGGCTCCGTTTCCCAGGCATCAACCCCTTCCCTGGTACCTTCGTACCTCCATCTTTTCCCCCTGAACTCCAAGGGGGAAGCCCTTGAGCCTCAGCAGTTTGATTCTGATCTTGGTGCCTCAGTGCAGGCAACAGTACATCACGCCTGGCTCTATGGATTTCCAGTTAGACTGGCTAGGTGGATGGATAGTCCTGGATAGGGAGGGTTCGGGCAGCAACACTAAACATATGCAGCTGCCCAGTGAAGCCTGGAGAGTTCAGCTAGCTCTGTATAGTCTACATCAGTGATTTTCAACACTGTGCCACCGCACGTTGGTGTGCTGCAAATGGCCCACAGGTGTGCCACAGGCGTTTGGGGGAGAGTCATTTATTAGTCAAGCCGCTGGGGGATGTGAGCCTCCTGCTGGCAGTGTGGTGTGCCTTGTCAATTGTCAAAAGGCAGATGGTGTGCCTTGACAATTTTAGCACCTTCTCAGTGTGCCATGAGATGAGAAAGGTTGAAAATAGCTGGTCTACATTGACTGGCAATGATGCTGCAGAGTTTCAGGCATGGGTGTTTCCCAGGCTTACCTGGAGTTGCTGGGGACCAAACATGGGACCCTCTGTGTATAAAGCAAATGTCTCACCCATGAGCTCCAGCTCCTCCTCAAAGAGTTTCCTCTTAGCAGACATATCATCATCGTCCTTCATCGTTGTCGTCATCAGCAGCAGCAGCAGCATGAGTACATCTTGTATTTATATTGTAGAACAAGGTCTCTAAAGTGGAGTCCGCTGCAGTGCCAAAAAGGCTCCCTGGTGTGACCGGCTCTTTTCGTTCTGCTGGGGAGCATTGGGAAAGCCGTGAATACAGCCCCCAAGTGTCACCGCGGCCAGGAAGTGGCTGGCAGTGTCGACAGCTGGCTTAAAGAGCCAGCCGGAGCGCGGAGAATGCGGTGCCCCGTCCCCTGCTCCAAGAGGCGGGAGGGGGTGCCGGGCGGCAGTGCGTTCTCCATGCTCCGGCTGGCTCTTTAAGGCCAGCCGGAGCGCGGAGAATGCGGTGCAGGGCCTGGGCGGGGGCGGGCTGGGCCGCAGGTGCCATTTTGGGGGTGTGGCATGCCATGGTTATGGCGCCCACTCCCAAGATGGTGCCCATGGCTCGTGCCCCCTAGCACCCCCTAGATCCGTGCCTGTCTGCTACAAAAGAAAATTGGGATCCCCTGCAGCCACAATTCTTTATGTATGAGACAAAAGCATTTTTGATGGAAAGGTCACAAGATACAGTGCTAAAAGCCTGATTCTGTTTATCCAGAAATAAGCCCCTCTGCTGGTAAGTACTGCAGCCTTAGACAACCCCAACTCCTGGATCAATGCTTCATGCCCATTGTTTAATTTCCCTGTTTATTTTATACTTTATATGTTTGCACAACAATGGCTCTCAAGGTGGCTCACAGAAAACTTCCAGAAAAGCCATTTTAAAAAAACACACCAATATAGCAACTTTAGAAGCAATCAATCAGCATTCACAATGGTAAAAACCAGAATACAACAACCAGCAAACAGCAGCAGCAAAACTATTATTTAGCCATCTTTATGGAAGTGCTTCCCATTCTCCAGTCTTTAAACAGGGGAGAGAAAGAGGTGTCAGTGGAACACAGGAATGTAACCAAACGCTGCCTTGGATGGGCCCCTTGGTTCCCTTGGATTGGGCCCCTTGCGTTGACGCTACATCATAGTGTCGACGCAAGGGGCGGAGTGCCGATGCGGGGGTGCCGATCGCCACCCCTGCATAGGTGCTCAAGCCGTCAGGCACATGCTACGAGTAGCGTCAGCCTGAGAACACCAACGGCGAACCTCTCCTGCATCGGCTGAAGCCAGTGAGCGCAAAGGAAGCTCCGTGCCGAAGTGGCACGGGGATTGGGCAAGGGAGGGAGAATGTGGGTGGGGGGAAGGCGGGACGTGGGTGGGCTTGGGAAGCAGCCATATGGCTGCATCCTAAGCCCGTTCGGGAGGCCGCGCAGCCCCGATTTGGGCCACGCGGTCTCCTCGGATCTACGCCCGCTATTTAGCAGGCGTAGATCTGAGGATTGCATAGCACATGCTCCCTTGCCGTGGGAGGCTGCAGCTTCCTCCCACCCAGCGCTGGATATGGCGCTGGCCAGCTGGCCATGCCATTCCAGGGCTGGGTAGGATTGTGCCCTGAAAGAGACTCTCCACTGCTTGCAGTGCTAGCGACAGAGAGGTGGCATAAGGTGAGCAGGGCTTGGAAAATAGGGGGAGATGATGCAACTCATAAACATTTTCATGCATCCCGTGGCTGAGGGTGCAATCCTGCCCCCAATGTAGTGCTGGTGCTATGCCACTAGCTCCAACGTGGGGACGCCAACTAGCACCCCCACTTGGGTGCTAGAGCACTCGGGCTGATGCTAGGAGTAGGGTCAGCCTGAGAGCGCCGGCAAAGAGCTGCCCTTGTGCCAGCCCAACTCGGCTGGCACAAGGGTGGGGGTGGGTGGGCAGGCTGGCGGAACTGGGTGGGGGTGGGCAGGCCAGTGGTTATGCTGGCCCAGGGAGGGGGCTGGGGTCACATCCAAGGGTTTGGGATCGCATCCGTTAGGCTGCATCCAAGGCCCTGTATTCCAGCCGCGCGGCTTCCTCGAACCTGTGCCCACAGTTTCACAGGCACAGATCCAAGGAACCCGTAGGGGAGACTCCAGTGGCCCCCCAAGCTATGCCAGATACAGCACATGCCCACTGGCCTGCCTGTTCCAGTGCAGTTTCAGATTGCGCCCTGAGTGGCATAGCTAAGCGGGGCAGGAGGGTTGGCACCCTTCAAGGCATTGTACCTGGAGCCTCTGAGTTGTCATATGGGGGTGTTAAAAATGTTGGGGGTATGATGTGTGGGTGTTCAAAATGTTTGATCCCCCAGATGCCAGATGTCTTAGCTACAGGACTGCAAAGGCTTCTTATGAAAGGTCAGTTGGCAATACTGGAAAATCATGTATTTCTCATGGTATCCAGGCTGCACTTCATTCGCTCCACCATAGTGCCCAAATACCTTGCTTTGGCTCTGGATCCGAGCCAGTCTGAACACTGCCCTTACCCTTGTATCAGATTCAGTTCTAGATGACAGCAGTTCCACAGTGCATTCATTGGAGGTTCCATCAGTCGTGGGAAGGGTGGGTGCCGGTAATCGCGGATGGACATGCAGGCCACTGCCAGGGAGCCAGGTTGTGAAATGAACTCTGGGGATCTGATAAGGGGTTTGTCTGGCTTTGCACTTAGCCTGCCCTTTTGTTCTTGGACTGGCAGAGGAGAAATGGAAATCACTCCAAATTGTCCTTGTCTGAGCTCGATTTGCCTGTAGCCAGGCACAAGAGGAGTCTGTTCCATGAGGCAAATGGCATGCCTAATTACCCCATATGCTTTTTAAATCCATGAGCAAAGCTTTAGTTGATTCATCATGCTGACAATTTCACTTCTTTGTTCATCTTTTTCCCCGGCCCCCCAGAAAATCAGTCTTCTTGAAACATTTTTTAATCAATTCAAATGTACTTTCAGTTCATAGTCCAAATCACAACCTCTACTACAGACCTGCACACGTGACCTGATGATCCCCCTTCTTACTGCCAAGCTACACAAGCACACATCAGTAAAGCTATTCTGATTCTTAGCATAGGATTCCATAACTGAGGGCACAATCCTAACCTGGAGTTAGGCCGGCACAGTTAGGCCAGCAAAGTTTGGCCAGCACAAGGACCACTGTAAAATGTGTTTGGACCACTCTTGGAATCAGGAAGGATGGAGCATGTCTGTGTGGTGGCCTCTCTGAGTCTGAAAGTGGTCCAAACATATTTTACGGTGTCCCTTGTGCTGGCCAAACTTTGCTGTCCTAACTGTGCTGTCCTAACTTCAGGTTAGGATTGCGCCTGGAATGTTCCTCTTTATTTTATTAAAAATCTTTTTCCAATGCCCACAGAACACTAGACGCAGAAACCTAGAGAAACACTCCTTGCCTGGGTGTGTGGAGTCAAAGAGTGTAGGCTGTCCTCCCTGACCTGCTAATTTTTTATGTGAAAAGTTTGTTCTTCAGTGAGGGAACATTCACATGTTCCCACCCCCCACCCCACCCCCACCCCGCATTTGAAGAAGCACAGAACATGAAGAGTTGATTTCAGAATGACTCAACAGGGCCTCATAGTACAATCCTGTGTATGCCTACTTATATCTACTTCTAAAGGCCCAATCCAATCCTCTGGACCAGTGATGGCGAACCTATGACACACGTGTCAAAGGTGACACGCCATGGTGTTTTGGGTGACACACCAGCATTTCACAACACCCAACAATAACTGAGGATTTTTTGTAATGATTTGTAATGACTTGATGTTTCTTTATTTAGTACCTAGCCCCACACATGATTGGACTGTATTTTTAAAAAATAAATGAATATGTAAAAATTAGTTTCTCTTTTGTCGGGGGTGAGGTGTGACACGCCAGCAGAGGCAAGTTAGGCATTTTTGACACAGCAAACCCCAGAAGGTTTGCCATCACTGCTCTAGACAGTTAAAATAGGGTGTGGGCATTTAAAAACCAGCCAAGTGGCAATCCAAAAGTCTTATCTTAAATGATCCACCTGGAATTCACTGCTGAAGTCTAGTTTAGGAACCACTGCCGTAGGCAATAATGACAAAGTACTATTAAGTAAGGCCCTAGAGTTACTTAAGGGCACAGACAAGTTTTTCTGGTATTACAGTGCACAGGAAAAGACTTCCTCATTTGAGGGTATCTTCCCCCACTTAGAGATCCCTTTTGCTTCTTTAACCCTAACCATATTCTTGATTGCTTTTTTTGACTTTTCTGTATAGCTCCCTTTGGACGTGCCTAGTTTGTTGGTTCAATGGTTTTGTGAAAAACTCTTAAATTCATGACTGCTGCTCTTGAACAGCACATCTCTTGTTCGAAACTGACATTTCCATGGGAGCGCCACTGAAGTTGCCTTGGTTTGAAGCCAACATGATATGTCCTTAATGGAGCAATTTCCGTCAGATACGTTACAGAATTCCTGCAGGACATTTTCACTTAGGTAATTCAGACAAGGCCTCTCCATCGGTTTTTGGTACTCCAAATACTTACTTTACAAGTTATCTTTTTGACAATGCAATCCTATACATGCACACATATCAGGGAGTAAATTCCATTGAACAAAATGGGATTTAGTTCTGAGTAAATTACCAATGGTATTCTTGGGCTTCCCATCACAGAACTACGGTTCCCAAGATTCCCTTGGAAAGGGAACCTAACTACTTTAATAGCATTTTCCTACTGAACCGGTATGGAACACACATTCCACCCATATGCACTGTTGCAAAAGCGCCACAAAGTGCTTTGCAACAGCACTTCTGGATGGCACACCAGCAGGAAAGCTGAAACCCTCCTGCACAAATTGGCAGAAAGATGGACAACTGTCGGACCAGGTAAGTCTGGCGCAGTGGTGAGGGGAGGGCAGGGATGGAGTGGAACTGGGTGGGGGAAGGTGGTGATGGGATAGGTGGATCAGACGTGCCTACTGATCTGCATGCCAGCATAGGCTGTATCCTTCCTGGGATAGCTGTATGGATCAACTCAAACTTGTACCAGTGATATTGCTAGCAGGTCCAGGTTGACCCATTGTGGCTACTGAGGCTTACCCAGGGGCAAGGAGACAAACGTCTCCTTACTCTGAGGAGATCTCCAGCAGCCAAAATTCCTTCGTGGGATGCAGCAGAGCCTGCAGTGGTGCCACTGCATTGTTGCACAGGAGACTTAGTTAAGACAGGTGCTGTTAATCTGAAGCAAAGGCATGCTCTAATTGTCAGTGCATCAGTGATTGCTGATGCCCTCTTGCAAGGGAATGAGCCAGGGGAGACTCCACCCACTCCCTTGGCAATCTGTTCCACTGTCAAACCACCCTGACCAAATGGAATCTCCACTGGACCTGTTTCTTCAGAGGCAGGTGAGGACAAATTTGTCCCTTCTTCCATATGACATTCCTCCAGATATTTGAAGAGTGCTATCATATCCCCTCTCAGCCTTCTCCAGGCTAAATATATCAAGTTTCCTCAACGCTTCCTCGTAGGACTTGCTTTCCAGCCCTCTGATCATCTTCATTGCTCTTCTCAGAACCTGCTCCAGTTTGGCTGCATCTTTCTTGAACTGAAGTGCCCAGAACTGGACTCAATGCTCCAGGAGAGGCCTCGCCAATGTGGAGTAAAGCGGAACCACAACTTCTCACGATTTGAAAACTATGGTTCTATTAATGCAAGCTAAAATTGCATTAGCCTTCTCTGCACCCGTATCACACAGCTGACTCATGCTCATCTTGTGATCCACTGCAACTCCAAGATCCCTGTCACATGTTGGGCTGCCAAGCCAGGCTTCTCCCATTCTATACCTGCATCTGTAGTTATTTTTGCCTAAGTGCAGAACATTGCATTTGTTGCTGTTGAACCTAATCTTATTCATTTCAGCCTAGTATTCCCTTTTGTCAAAGTTTTCCTGAAGGGTGGAGCTGCAGGTTAAATCGCTGTTGCTGAGCTTCCTGACCAGAAGGGTGGCAGTTCGAGACCACGTGATGGAGTGAGCTCCCGTCACTTGTCCCAGCTCCTGCCAACCTAGCAGTTCAAAAGCACGTAAAAAAATGTGAGAGATAAATAGGTACCACTTTGGTGGGAAGATAATGGCATTCCGTGCACCTTGGCATAATCATGCTGGTCACAAGATCATGGAAACTCGTCCTCAGACAAATGCTGGCTCTTCGGCTTAGAAACGGAGATGAGCACCACCCCCTATAGTTGGTCACAACTAGACCATTCGGTCATGGGGAAACCTTTACCTTTATTGTATTTGCTGCTCCTCCCAGTTTGGTGTCACCTGAAAATTTGATGAGGCCTTCTTGTATCCCTTCATCTAGATCATTGATGAAGAAGTTAAGGAGAACCAGGCCCAAGACAGAGCCCTAGGGCACTCCACTCAAAACCATCCTCCAGATCGATGCAAAGCCATTTGATTTAAGTTTTTTTTAAGGCTGCAGAAATAGTAAACATGTCAAGCTGATACTTACCATTACCACCTTTAAAATTCACCAGCAAAACATGAAGGAGTTTTTAATTGGAATTATCCCTCACATTTCAAAAATAAAATTAGAATAAGTCCAACTTTCAGAAAGTCCAATTCTGAAGCATTGCCAGACTTAAAACATATTTTGTTTGAGCTCTAATTATTATAGCACATTTTAACATGTCTTTAACAGGTTTTTTCCCATCCTTATGTCTGAAAAAGTGAAAATGATGCCCAAACGAGGAAAACAGAAGAAACAGAAAATCAGCTGTGTGGCTTTGATGAGCGTCTGTGTGGTATCCTAGCAACCATGCTGGTTGGAGACTGAAGTGGGGCCTAAATCCCTTCTCAGCCCTAAAGATTATTGAGTGGCCTTTGGCAAGCCACTGCCTTTCAGCCTGTACTACCTAACAAGATTGTTGTGAGCCTAAAAGGAGAGGACCATGCACACTATCCTGAGGACTTTTGGGAATGGGCAGCATTAAACACACACACACACACACACACACACACACACACACACACACACACACACAC
>JAJKFI010000001.1:54630235-54678303 GCA_029204185.1 Lerista edwardsae
CACACACACACACACACACACACACACACACACACACACACACACACGAAAGACAGTCTGAAAGGACACTTTCCGTTCCATGTAAGCTGCAAGGAGAATCTTCCTGATCCAGACCTCCATCCCTCACACCATTCTTGCCCAGGAAACAAACTGTGAACATGATCAGTCCCCATAGTGTGGCAAGAGTGGGGGCAAAATCGTAAGTACTACAGGTGCCACAATGCGCCATGTAAGCAGCCCCTCCCATTTGCCATCAGAACTACTCCAGGCACCGATGACAAGATGCAGGAGCTCACCGACCCAAACGGTGTCTCCTATGCATTGCCATCGCTGCCCAGAATGGCTGACAGTGAGTGGAAGGGACTACCTATGTGGCGTGTTGCGCTGCCTGCAGAACTTAGTGTGCCCCCCCCCAGGTATGGTACTGATCAGCCCTCTGATGGACACTGTTGTTCTTAGGTTGGAGAAGCAAAATCACAAGGGGATTTGGGAAAGAAGTGGAAGCAGGAATCCCCGTGTAGCTCCAACTCTGATTTACTTTGTGTTCTAAATTAATCCAGCACCAGGCATTTTCAGGGAGCCTCGACTCCCAGTTTTGTGGAGCTGTAATTTCTGAGAGAAGAGAGCAATCTTGGACTTAGAGTGTTGTGGGACAAGGGGTGCTTCCCCCCCCCCTTTACAAGAGCCACATGGCAATCCTCATCTGAAGCCTTAGGTCGTTTCTGCTGACTGGATTGCTTGTCATGGATTCATCACGTAATCACCTGAGCTTTCCAAGTGCTCTGATTTCAGCTCAGCCCTCCGATTGTCAAAGTGGAGGAGTGAATCAAGGCTCTCCAAAGCAATTTAACCTCTCCACCTAGTTTACAACAAAATTGGCCTTGTTTTGAAAAATGCTTTCATGCTGCAAATTTTAGATGTAAGTGGGTTTTCCCTGGCAGACTTATAGCATTTAGAAGAAGATATCAAACGATACTATCTTTTCATTTGGATAATACTTCTGCAATTGTCTGCTTTACCTTCCCCGCAAGTTAATCTATTTGGACAGTAATGCTGTATATATTAAGCTCAAAGATATTGCCTGATCGCGGAGGCAAGGCAATAAATACCCTCAGCACCCTCAATAACAAACAAATTACTCAATGAAAATGTGACTATTCAGGTAATAAAAACATATTCAACTTTGTGTCAAAGGAGCAGGAGGTGGTTGCAGCCTGCGATATCTAGAGGCCCCAATCCAGACATCGTGTGTGGCAATGGGTTGTGCTTCTGTTGCGGGCAGTGATGTCATTCAGGGGGAATGGACCTGAACGGGCGTTCTGGATCCTAACGGGCTCCGTGGCTGGTTCCGGGTTCCCGACAAGTACCAATCAAAAGTGAGTTCCTGTTCCTAAATCATTTGAATGACACCACTGGTTGCGGGTATCCCTTCCCCCTGCTTGTCAGACTGATGAGTGAAGTTTTTCACTCCGATGCTATTACAGTAATGTATTTTGGAATTACATTTATTCAGTAAAATACACTCATAAATCACAAATCCGATTTGTAAATTAGTGAAGCTCGATAAAGCATGGTGGGAGCGGTGGTATACTTAATGAATGCCAGGCAAAAAAATGTACAAAAGGGATTAACAGAACTATACCAATAATGTGTGCCTTTAGTTGACAGGGATTTTAAAAAATAGGACATCAGATCGCTATTGGGTTGTCTAGTGCAGCGTTTCTCTGGAGCTACCTCCAATAGGTGGACCATGCAAGTGATGTCCATTAGGGCTCACCCCTCAGGGGTTGGAGGCTACTGGAGGACAGTCACTCAGGCAGGACTTACCCCTTGCCATTCACACTTTACTGGTTAAAACAAACGGAAATGAGATCATAGAAGGTGGTAACTTTTGCAGCTTCTAGTAACTGCTTTTTTTTGCACATTAATATAGAAGAGTCCAGGAATGATGAAGCAGAGTGAGAGTGCAATTCTAACCTGGAGTTAGGCCGGCACAGTTTGGCTGACACAAGGGCCACCGTAAAGCGCATTTGGACCACTCTCAGAGTCAGGGAGGATGGCGCACATCCAGTGGTGTCATCTACTCCCCAGTAGACGGTTCGCTGGGCGGGAGTAGGGAGTGATTGACAGTCCGTCGATTCACTTCCGGTTTCTTTGCGTGCCCCGCGCGGCTTTCCTTCGCCTCGGAGGGGGCGCCTGCTCACCTTGGGGGATGGGTGGGGGGTGCGCCGGGTGCCTGGGCGAGTAGGCGCCCTCTCCGAGGTGAGGGAAAGCCGCGCGGGGCGCGCGAAGAAACCGGAAGTGAATCGACGGACTGTCAATCACTCCCTACTCCCACCCAGCGAACCGTCTACTGGGGAGTAGATGACACCACTGCACACATCCACAGGTGTGCTGGCCTCTCTGACTCTGAGAGTGGTCCAAACATACTTTATAATGTCTCTTGTGCCAAACGTTGCTGGCCTAACTGAGCCTGCCTAACTCCAGGTTAGGATTGCGCCCTGAGTGGAGTTCACCAACAGTTCCCTTGTCACCAGGATGACCTCGCCCACTCGTGTTTACACGCCACTTGAAACCATGCTTTCAGTCTCTGATTTATTGGAGGGATCGTTGGAGGTTCTGCTCCAAGACATTTAGGCAGAAAATAGAATAAGGGCGCAATTCTAGCCTGTGCTGGAGCAGGCTGGCTGGCTGGCTGAGCTGTGCTGTATCCTAGCCAAGTTAGGAGGCAGCAGCAGCTTAGTGCGGGGCAAGGGGACAAACGTTCCCTTGCCCTGCGGTAAGCCAGAGACAGCCCAAGAGGGCTGCTTAGATCTGCGCCCATAAAATAGTAGGCGCAGGTCCATATAGCCAGGAGCGGCCTGAATTAGGGCTGCCCATTCTGGGGACAGGGATTTGGATGTGGCCTAACAGCCATGTCCCATCTGCACCCTCCTCTCCTTCCATAGGTCCACCCTTCCTCCACCCAGTTAGGTTATGCCTCCTGCATGCTCTTGCATGCCCTTAGCACAGCAGAACTAAGCAGCAGAACTAAGCCAGCACACAGCCAGCACAGCTGGCGGACTGCATAGTGCACGTGCACCAATGTGGCTGCCTGCGCTGGCCTAGTGACCAAATCCATGGTGCAGAGGCACCTTACGGCACATTTGCAACAGCACAAGAGTGCTGCACCGGCACAACGCCAGGTTAGGATTGCACTCTGGATCTGCTAAACCCCAGAGTGGATTTGAGGCATCTAGAATGGATTCCACAACCTACTCAAGGCTAGGCTTCTCTGCATATACTAGGGCATGCCAGACTGTGCTGCTCCTACCATCCATACATTTCTGGAATGGGCCTGGAATGCATCTGTCCCAGCCGGAAGCAGTAGTTATGGCCCAATGTCTGGTTGCGGCAGGGATCCATTCTATCCCCTCCACAGTATCCATTACAGCAGTTGACATAATTCATCATTTTGGGACATACCACAGCTAGTGTCATGCCAAAAAACATTTCAAGGAACCATCACTTTGACTCATTTTAACTTCTGTCGAGCCAGTCATTTTAATCTGCCACTTTGCGATTTCTATCCTATTCACTCCTATCCTGGGAGTAAGCTCCATTGACTATAATGAGACTTACTTCTGAGTAGACAGACATAGGTTTAGGCTCTGAGTGTAGAAGCATTTTGATCCAAGTCACCTCCAACTAACTGCAAGCAATATGTGTGTGTGTGTGGGGGGGGGAACGCATGCCTTATAGCAGTAGTTCTCAAACTTTTTAGCACTGGGACCCACTTTTTAGAATGACAACCTGCCCAGGATCCACCAGAAGTGATGTCATGGCTGGAAGTGCAGTCATTGTGACAGCAGAGCCTGCTTCTTCTTGGGAATGCAGCAATAAGTTGGGTTATTTCTCAGCCCTTTTCCAATAGCAAAGTGAATCCGAAAGAAAAAAAGCCTATTTATAACCTTGACACAAGCAAAACAACCACACAGCCCTCCCTCTTTCCAGCATCCCATCTTTCCATATTTTCAATATAGCTGCTCTAGATGTTTTGTGACTCATCTGAAATTGGCTCTCGACCCACTGGTGGGTCTTGACCCACAGTTTGGGAGCCACTGCCTTATAAAGACAGACACAAGGGTTACATCATATCAATCCCCCAGTAAGGATGTGTAGTGTATCAGTAAAAAAAATCAGCTATAAATAGAGAATGAATCTGAATATAAAGCCATTACAATTCTCTCATACTCCACTCATTTAATTACAAAATGCACAAATGCAATAAAGACCATAATTTGAATGTTCGCCCTCATGACACAATGCGCTTTAATATGATACAATACCTACAAACAGAGCATTAGGTAGATTAGCACAATGCCAAACAATTCAATTAGGGATGGAGTGACCTTTTACTGCATTGTGTTTGCAAACACTAAAAGCAACTTTGCCTGCATCCAACCCTTAGTTATCGGTGCTTTGCTGCTGTTTTTCAAACATTATCTAAATTAAAGTGTCTCTTCTGTATTGCAGATGGATCTCGATGGCTTTAACCTTTCAGCAGGGAAAAGCCCTCCCCGGCTCATTGCTCAAAATGTTAGACAATATAATGAGGTAGTCCACCTACAGTACATGACACAATTATAGCTTCATATTAATCTAGTTCGAACAGCCTGCCTGCCAGTTCCAAGTATAGTGTTACCATCTCTGTCTACCTATCCTAAAAAGGCTCCAAGATGATATTCATGGGGGAAACATTGGAAATGTCAACTCCAGTTTTTTGGGGGGGAAGGGAAGGCTGTGCAAAAAGGCAAAGGATTTGTGCAGCCCCTAAAGGTGTGCTTCCCCCACGCATCGCAAGAGCCAAACTTTGGCTCTTAACTTTGGCAAAGCCAAAGGATGGGACAAGGGCAAAACTGGCCAGAGCAGGAGCTGGTGATTCACCTCAAGGTTGGGCCGGCCCTGCCTGTTAATCTCTGCGTCTGAGGTCCCTATTAAAGGGGAAGGAGCAAATTGGGTTTAGTCAGGGGATTCTGGCCAGTTGACAACCTGAATGCAGACCGTGATTAAGCAAGATCACAAAACATGACATCAGGACAACTTGAACGGACTTCTACAAGTTGCAAACCTCAACAACTTGTTTCAGAGCTCATTCCTAACCTGGAGTATAGCGAGAAGCAACATCCTACAGTGTTCACTTGGATGACATAGAGGATAGTGTACACCTGTGTGCTGCCCTCTCTGACTCTGAGAGTGGTCCAAACGCACTTTACAATATCCCTTGTGCTGGCCAAACTTTGCTGGCTTAACTGTGCTGGCCTCACTCCAGGTTAGGATTGGAACCCTCAGTGGCATAGCAAGTGGGGGCAGAAGATGGTGGCCTGCCCTGGGTTCCACCCCAGAGTGTTACTTGAGGGGGTGCCAGGCAGGGCCCAGCCAAGATGGTGACCACTCTCTTCAAACACTTAGAAGTGGTGGTTGTGGCTTGAGCCTCCAGACGAGAAGGACCAGGGTGGCAGCCTGATTGCGAATGTACACCTGCTGGCACACTTGTTGCTAAGCAACACAAGTCAGCCATTCAGCCACTGACTTGCCTGCTTGATGTGTTACCACCAATTATTTCCACATCTATGCATTTGCCATAGTTGACCCCTAGAGTAACCCCCGCAGGCAACAGAGATGCTGCTATGCCATTGCCTAATTTTGAATAGGGGTGTAACTAAGCTGAGCAAGGGCTGAAGCTTGGCAGATAGGCTCTTGAACCTAATCCTGCCTGCATGAGGCTTCATCAATTTCCCTTTACACATTGTTGCTATTCACCTATGAGTAGGAGACAGAGCGAACAGGCAGGAGAAGCTGCGTGCACAGGAAGAACTCTGACATTGGCTTTGTTATTATTCATAGTGAAAAGCTCTTTCCTGAGATCCAGAGCACAATCCTAACCTGAAGTTAGGCCGGCACAGTAAGGTCAGTAAAGTTTGGCTGGCATCAGGGCCACCGCAAAGTAAGTTTGGACCACTCTTGGAGTCAGGGAGGATGGCGCATGCCTGGGTGCTGGCTTCTGTGACTCAGAGAGTGGTCCAAACATGCTTTACAGTGTCCCTTGTGCTGGCCAAACTTTGCTGGCCTAACTGTGCTAGCCTAACTCCAGGTTAGGATTGCGCCCCCAGTGTCATGTAGTGGCTAGAGCAGTTGTTCCTAAACTGTGGGTGGGGATCCGCCAGTGGGTCCTGAGCCAATTTCAGATGGGTTTGTGAAGCACCTTGAGCAGCCATTGTGAAAGTATGGGAAGATGGGATGCTGGAAAGGGAGAGGGCTGTGTGGTTATCTTGCTTGTGTCAAGGTTGTAAATAGGCTTTTTCTGAGTTAATTTGCTCTTGTAAAATGACTGAGAAATAAACCAATGCATTGCTGCACTCTCAGGAAAGCAACAGACTCTGGCGTCACAATGACGGCACTTCTGGCCATGGCATCACTTCCAGTGGGTCCTGGACAGATTGTCATTCTAAAAAGTGGGTTCCTGTGGTAAAAGGTCACTGGGCTAGAGTGTTGGGCTTAGGCTGGGAAGACCTAGGCTTGAATTCCCAGATAGCCATGAAGCTCACAGGGTGATGTCACCCTAACATACCTCACAGCATTGTTGTAAAGTGGGGTGGGGGATAACCAACAGTTATCTTGAACGAAGCGTAGAACAAAAATGAAATGTGTTCCTGCATTTGGCTTGGGAGCAGGGCCGGCCCATCCATGAATCTAACTGAGACAGTTGCCTAAGGCACAGATTGGCAGGGCATGCCTACTTCTACATATTCACTTGACTCCACTGCTTCTCCTTCTCCTCCCACTTCCAACATTAGAAAAGGAAGTGGGGAATGGAGCAGAAGAGTAAAATGGTGGGCTAGAGTGTTGAAGATGCTTTTGCCGGAGACTTGAGAAATGGGGTGACAGGAGGTCTGTCCCAGGTGACATGCCCTGGGGGATGGGTAATAGGTGTGCCCCCCCGAGCAGCCGCCAGGTGGAGGCCATGCTGCACTTTGGCAGCTGATGGGCCTTCCCACCCGCAGGCTCTGAAGTGTAGCAGATGGCAGTCCCAGAAGCTCTTTGGCAGTGGTGTGATGATGCAATTACGTCATCCATAATCCACTTCTGGATGCCACACATCATTTTGGGTGAGTAATAGTGGTGCCTTGCAGCAGGCCCACCCCAGGTGACACCCAGGTTGACAACACCACTTGTCATGCTGGGCTACCTGGGCTAGTGAACTGACTCAGGGCGCAATCCTAAGCAGCGCTGGAATGGCGAGGCCAACGGGCCTGCACTATATCCTAGTGCTGCTTGGGCAAGGCTGGAGCCGCCCCGCAGTTCGTGCCCTTACCGTAGGGGAGGCGCCAGCCTCCCCTATGGGCTCCTTGGATCTGCACCTGTTAAACAGCAGGCACAGATCCTAGGAAACTGTGCAGCCCAAATTGGGGCCGTGCAGCCTCCCAGTCGGGCCTAGGATTTGGCCTTATGGCCAATTCCCAAGCTTGTCCCCCTCCCGGACCGGCATGCCTGCCTTCCCACCCACATCCCATCCCAGAACCTCCCTCCCCCACCCACTCCCTCCCCTGATCCATGATGGCGCCTCCCTTGCACTGGCCGCAGCGGTGGCATTCACCCGGTACGCTGGGCGGGACTTACCTTTGAGTGGCAGTCCTCCCGTTGCATCACGCCGCATTCTGCCACTTTCCCGCCACTTACCTGCCCAGCGTACCGGGTGAATGCCGCTGCTGACTGGCCGACTTCAGCCAACACAAGGGAGGAGCTGTGCAGTTGCAACAGGACTGGTGCTGCCCGCAGAGCCAGTCCCGTTGCCTTACTGCTGACATGGGGGTGTGAATTGGCGCCCCAGCGTCGGCGCTAAGTGTGCAGCATCGACGCAATGACATTGCGTCGATGCTGCGCCCACTGCGGGATTGCGCTTTCAGTTAAAGGCAGCATCAAACATGGAAGAAATCAGCTGAGGTGCATCAACGGGAACGCATTTTGCGAATGCATTTCCACTTTACAAAGATCATTAAACCATTTTATTTCAGGAAAAGCCTCTCCAGAGGCAATGGCAGCTGTAATGGGCTTTGCAATGGGAACGAGAAAGGGCCTGCAGTGAGAGCGACACCCCTTTAAGGTGCTGCGTAGCTCCAGGCCCACACATGGGACAGGTCACAGGAGTCGGTGAAGTCATTCATCGAAGTCAGTGAATGAAAGGCTCTTTCCCTGCACCATTGAGATGATTTCATCCTCGTAGAGTTTTCCATGGCCTCTGAAACATGTGACGCTCTCTGCCTCTCCTCTGCCTGATGCAATTAGCACCACATTGTTGAAACACTTGATTGCTGGTCTGTTGCGGGACAACTTGCCAAGTATGACTGGTCTTGCTGGCCTTGCTGCAGATTGGGCTCCCTTGACCCTGCTCCTCTTTTACGAGCATTCCTGTACTGGGCAGATTCAAGAGCCAGTCTTGGGCTGTGAGTCAGCTGATAAGACTGTCTCCTTTGCCTTACCGATAGCTGTTCTGAAAGGCTCCTGGGGGTAAAGACTTAATCCTCAACATGCTTTATTACAATTGTCACTTTCCTTACCAGAACAAGAGGGCAGTGATCCAGATCTAAAAGCCGACGACTGATTACTATAATTTTCTTGTATCTGTGATCAAGGGAACTGTCTCCCAGGTCTGGTTTCACTGGCCAGGAGTGCAATCGTATTGTTTGAGTTTAAAATGATCACATTTCAGGACGGAACATCTCAGCCACTTGTGAAAGATCTTTTATTCCGGCAGGCTGAGCACCTGTAACCAAAATACTGAAAAATATCATACTGTTCTCAGCCAAAAAGGATAAATAAATATAGTAGAAGTATGTTCAGTATCTGTTAAAGCAAAACCCTAAACTGTAGTAAGACCAATATTTGCTTTGGGCCAGCAAAGTTTGGCTGACAGAAGGGCCACTGTGAAGCATGTTTGGACCACTCTTGGAGTCAGGGAGGATGGTGCATGTATGTGTGCTGGCCTCTCCGACTCCGAGAGTGGTCCAAACATACTTTACGGTGTCCCTTGTGCCAGCCAAACTTTGCTGGCCTAACTGTGCTATCCTAGCTCCAGGTTAGGATTGTGTCCTTATTTTCTACCAATACAATGATGTGCTGGAGATTGCATTTCTACGTTGCTCTAACGTTGCATTATGAATCATCCAGCTATTCCACAGGAGAAATAACTGTTTCTGTGTTTCACTATACCCGGTGCAACAAGCCAGTAAATGGTCTAACCAACTATCTCCAACTCAATAGACGATTCTTTGGTGTTCCTCATACTTTGGTGGTCTCCATCCACTGTGAACCACTGGTAGCCAAAGGGACATTTTCCAAGTTGTTGTTGGTTTTTTTGAGGGGGGGGGAAGAATCGGGGGAGGATCTTGAAAGCAACATTACCTTTTTTGTGCACTATCTACCAGTGTCCAGAACCCTTTGCCATATGTCATTCAATGGTGTTGACCTGAAATGTACCTCCATAGATCAGCGATTTCCAAACGGTGTGCCGCAGCACATTGATTTGCCATGAACAAAAAGTCTGCAGGTGTATGCAGTTCCAGCAGTTGAAAATAGCTGAAAAATATTTCCGGGTTCTGCAGCTTTGTTTCTAGGCCAAACTGTCTGTAGAAACAATGGACAGCTCATTACCAGTGACAATTGCAGTAGAAACAACACTGCAGAACCCGGAACAGTCTCCTGGTTGCCAGAACTGACATCACAAGAGGTGAAGACCATAGAGAAGACCATAGAGGTCCATGTGCCACAAGAAGAAAAACACTGAAAATTGCTCATGTAGATTCTTAAGAATATGAGTTAGTATTTTGGGTGCTTTTAACTCAGCCATGTTTCAAATGTTGTGAAGGTATGTTGTAAAACATGAGCTATACCTGCAAAAAGGTTTTTCTGTGTGCATCTTCTCACAGATATAAAGGTAAAGGTTTCCCCACGACCGAATGGTCTAGTTGTGACCAACTGTAGGGGGCGGTGCTCATCTCAGTTTCTAAGCCGAAGAGCTGGTGTTTGTCCAAGGACAAGCTTCCGTGGTCATGTGGCCAGCATGACTCTACGCCATAGCGCACGGAACGCCGTTACCTTCCCACCGAAGTGGTACCTATTTATCTACTTGCATTTTTACGTGCTTTTGAACTGCTAGGATGACAGGAGCTGGGACAAGCAACAGGAGCTCACTCAGTTGCGTGGTCTCGAACTTCCAACCTTCCAGTCAACAAGCTTAGCTCGCAGATACAGTAGATGTTTAATACCCTGTCCAGGTGAATTGATGGGATGTATGAATAGTAAGGACAAATGTGGAGTCGCATACAACTTCACTTGTCCTATGCTGAACACTGCAAACAGTATTGTGGAAATATTGACTTCTTGCTACTATGTCCTCGTTGGAATTGTAATTTTGCGAGGGGCTCAAAATTATTTGTTACAGAGCTCTCCTATATGGACTGGCCATCCCATCTCCAGGATTCCTTGGGAAGAAGGAATGACTGTTAAACTAGTTTAGGGTGCAATCCTAACCTGGAGTTAGGCCAGCAAAGCTTGGCTGGCACAAGGGCCACTGTAAAGCGCATTTGGATACTCTTAGTCAGGAAGAATGGTGCATATCTGTGTGCTGGCCTCTCTGACTCCGAGGGTGGTCCAAACATACTTTACAGTGTCCCTTGTGCCAGCCAAACTTTGCTGGCCTAACTGGGCCAGCTTAACTCCTGGGTAGGATTGCGCCCTTCATAAGACATTATTGTATAGCTCCGAACGTTGCAAATCTCAGGCATGCTAATAAGGGCTGGGGGAGAAAGCTTAGCTTCTCCCAGTGACAAAATATTTTGTTCAGAAAAGTCTTTTTCATTGTAACGGAAAACATTACCTGAGAAAAGATACCTGGATTCTGGATAGTATTCTGGAAATTCAAATGCAATATTTAGGAAATATTTAGTCTGGAAAAGTTTTTCTTCTCAGAAGACTTTTTAAAAGATGTGGAATTTATATCTTTCTTATGAAGCACTGATAATCTTGAAGCAAGAAAACGATTAATATTTTTCCAATGTTTTAATTTGCATATATCATATATAAATTTGCATATACAGATAAATATGTCATGTTATCAAAGCTGCATATCAAACAGGCTTCTTAAGAAATTGGCAGATTGCAATGAGGTACTGAGTTGGCAAGAGCTATGAATTTAGGGGAAAGTCCTTGAAAGGGAAGGAGAGAGAACCATCACAATGGAGTCCTTGAAGACAATTTCCTCGTGATGCCACAACTAGGGCTTAACTTCAGATATAATTTGTTCTAGAAGGGTTAACAAGCCTTTTTAAATTGATTTTTGTTTTACATACTGGAAATGTTGCATTCAGAAAAGGTGGCTAGCTCAATGCAAATATCAGACTTTCACCTTTGCTGAAGGATAGACTTTGCCCCAAACCTGCAAACCAGTGGAATTTGTGATATTCATTCAAATGACTTCTAGGTATCATTCCTATCATGCCAGACAGACTTTGAGGTCACAGTTGTAGTATTGATTGGAGGGAGGGTCATCTGATCGGGTAACTAAGAGGCAGAAGTTGAACCCTATTTCAAAATCTTCCCTGTGCTGGCGCAGCTTTTCTAGGAAAAATGTTGCCCGTTTCTCATTCTTGGCCCACCCAGAGGATGAGCATGGGAGCCTAACAGTGCAATCCTAAGTAAGGCCAACATAGTAAGGCTGACATAACTGGGCTGTATCCTAAAGCCCATTAGGAGGCAGAAGCAGCAACGTGCAGGACAAGGGGCGGTTTTCCCCTTGCACTCGCGTAAGCCCTTATAGGCCTGCTCGGATCTGCGCCTGCTGTTTTGCAGGCGCAGAGGAACGTGGACAGGAACGGCCCGAATCGGGGCTGCCCTGGCCGGGGACAAGCTTTAGGATGCCACTATGGCCGTCTTGCGTCACAACCCCCGTAACAGCCCACTGCGCTGCCCAGTTATGCCCCCGGAATGCCTCTGGAATGCCCTCGTGGAGACCCTGTGCCAACGGAGTGACACCGATGCTTAACTGGTGCGTGGCTGGCGCTGCTGACGGTTGCGGCAGCGCCCAAGCGCCGGCACTGCTGCTTTCGCCGGTCCAGCGCCATAGCGCCAATGCAGATGCGCTTGATGGCATGTTTGTGACAACATTTGGCTGGCGCAAGAGCTTAGCGCCGGTGCAACAGGGGTATAGGATTGTGCTCTTAGTCAAAGGCCTTCACCATGTTAAAAATGCCAGGGGGGCTTTATACATCCAGGAGCGTGGCCAGAGGGGAGGGCAGCATAGTAAGTATAGCAGGTGCTGCAATGTGCCATGTAAGCAGTTCCTCCCACTTGCTGTCACTGCCCCATGGCACTGGCGGCAAGTGGGAGGGGCTACTTACATGGCGCATTGTGGCGCCTGCCGTACTTTCTGTGCCGCCCTCCCTTTGGCTACACTACTGCATGCACCTGGTACCTTTGGCTTATGCTACAACGTAAGCATTCCTAAGCATCAGGACCCAAGCCTTTTTCCTACTGCAGGCAAGCACAGCTGTCCTCCCACAATGGGTCCCATTTGGTTTAAATATTGTGACCCAAAGAAGATGAAACCACTTTGGGCATTGTTTTTGCACTTGCGAACTGTTGCAAGGAACAGAGGAATGGCAGGGAGAAAAAAACAAAGCCCTTTTCCCGATCAACTGAGGGTTATTCTGAGCCTTATTCTTATGCCAATACTTCAGATAGTTCCAAAACTCACAGCACAATCCTAACCTGTGCTGGAACAGGCAGGCTGGCAGGCGTGTGTTGCATCCAGTGCACATTGGGAGCCCCAGGAGCTCATCATAGGGCACCCTCACCATGGAGTAAGCACCATGGAGTAAGCCACCCCTATGGAGCTGCTCAGATCCTCGCCTGCTATTTAGTAGACAAACGTTGGAGCAGCCTGCAGCACCCCAAACTGGCTCCTGGCTCCATAATTGCTGGCTCCTGGCTCTACCTCCGCCCTGGGCTGCCCCACCCACAGGGCCGCCCTCCCTCCACCCTGTTCCACCTCCCTTACACCTTCCCCGCCTTCTCCCCAAACCCCAAACCCCCACACTGGCGGAGCTCAGCCAACGTAGCTTACCTCCACCCACCCTCCACACAGTTGGGTCAACGCTGCTGCCTCCGTCAGCCTAGCGCCCCCTTGGCTCATACAAACGTGCCGTATGGCAACCTTATGACAACCTTGGTCCAGCACAAGCAGCTTTGGTTGGCCCAGGGCAACTCTTGGTTGGCACCCTCAGAATCTAGAATGCCCAGTTAGAGAGCTGGTTTCATGTCATATGTCTCAGAACACAGCCCAGTGTGTTGGAGTGGGTAGAGTGTGAGGCTCACATGTGGGTTCAGATCTATGAAGCTCACTAGCTGAGTTTAGGCCATTTTGCTTTTCTCAGTCAAATATTTCTCAAAAGGTAGGTGTGGGAATAAAATGTGGTAGTCATCTGCATGCAGCCCTGAGCTCCTTGAGGATACAAATGTGTCTTTCAGTAAATGAGCTTTAACCAGATTCCAGCAATTTTAGCTGAATGGAAGTGTTTGGCCAGTAGAAAAACCATCCGTGTTTCATTGGAAACATAAAACGCCCACAGTGGTCCAAAGTTCAGTACATGAATTCTGCAAATTAGATTTTAGAGAGAGAATACTATTTTAGAAACATGGAATGCTATACATGGAACTATTAGAACACAATAATTCTGGACTGTTAGAATTTTATGAATGAATGCATGAGCCTTTCATGGAATAATGAACAAACTACAATACCCACAACTAATACATAAACTATATGTCAATTCAGTAACATAAAATAACATAAAATGAGCAAGACACCCCAAACCAATAACAGCGGCAGTCCACCTGACAAGGGGGCAGAAGTGCAATAAAAATTGTGTCTTGCCAAGATTAAACAAAGACTTTTATGTTTATGTTTAAATTCTAAAGATAGAATTTTAAGTTATGATATGTCTTCTTTGTATTTTGATTTTCTTTATGCTTCTGTAGTAACTAGAATCCTGAAGTTCAGCTACAGTCAATACTATTTTAATGTAAAAATTAATGAGGCACAATATGCATAACAGGCTGCAATCCTATGCACACTTTCCTGCGAGTAAGCCTCATTGAACACAATGGAATTTATTTCTGAGTAACATATAGGATTGCACTGTCCTAGGATTGCACTCTCAGTTTAATAAGAGATAATAAAGAATTGTTTTTTAAAAACACGAATGATAAATAAAAGCATGTATTATATACTTAGCAACTTGGAGAGGGGGACACAGTTGCCAAATCACAGTATGTGCACATCCAATGGTATGGAACGCAATGTGAGTTTTTTTTTTAAAACATCTAACCCTGATTATTTGGCTGCTTAAGCAATGGTATGTAGACCCTCGTGCTAAGTACATTCCGAGTACGATCTCCGAAGTCCTCTGTCTTCTGGTCTAAGCTGCACTTCCTTTCAGTGGAGGGTGCATAAATGGAGTACTTCGAGGAGAGGGTCTGTCGATTTTGCAGATTCCTGTCGTTGTATTTATTCAACAACATACTGTAAACAAGAGAACTTGTTGTGCTGGATCAGCAACAGATGTTCAGTATAAAGATGTCAGGGTGAAGGACAAGACTGTTATAGACTGGGCTGAAATTAAGGCAATGCCATGTATGCAGGCCCCAGTTGGGGGACTGTAGCTTAGTGTTTTCCTTTTCTGCTTCACTAAGCAGTCCTGTGTGTGTGTGTGTGTGTGTGTGTGTTTGCCTTGAATTTAAGAACATAAGAACATAAGAAGAGCCCTGCCGGATCAAGCCAAAGGGCCATCTAGTCCCGCTTCCTGTATCTCACAGCGGCCCACCAGGTGCCCCAGGGAGGCATGAGACAACAAGATGCTTGCATCCTGCTGCCACTCCCTTGCACCCGGCACTCCATGCTGCACAAACTGCCTTGCACCAATTACAAAAGTTGAATACTTCCTCCCTCCAATGGCTTTTCTGGGTGGGGGTGGGAGATATGGTGAGTTTTTCAGGAGCCTGAACTCTTGCGTAAAGCGGCTCCTCCCCCTCGCTTTCAGAGCTATTTGTGGCTGCGAAAGTAAAATAGCCACATTGCCTCTGCTTTGCTTTCACAGCTGCAAATGGCTCTGAAGGCCGCTTTATGCAGGAGTTCCATTTACTGCCTACCTCTGCGGGGCACTGGGAAATATCTCCAGCTATAAGAGCTTCTTTAAAATCTGCAGTCAAGATGTGAAGTTTTGCCTTGTAACAAAGTTACTGCCATAAAAAAAAAAACCTCCACTGGAAAGTTCACAAACCCTGAAACCCTCCTACCTGTTCTGTTACTCGTTCTGAAGATCTGCACATGCAACATTTTGCTTTTTTGCAAGATCGCTGCTCCTTCCACACAAGCAAGCAGATCATGCCCTGGCCAAAGGATACTTTCACAAGCTCTAACAGCATGGTCTCCAGTCCAGATACAATTAAGGGGATGGATTTTGGCAGGCAGATTGGAGGAAAGGGTATACTTCCTGTGGATGCCTAGTCTCGTGTTTGGGGCACAGAATGGCTGCTTCCCAAAAGATGAGAAAAATTTGTTTCCAGCTAAAGGAAATGGGAGATTCTGAAGCCTTCAAAGAAAGAAACTGCTGAAAAGCATTTGGAGTTGCAAAGGATGATCTAGGCATTGAGATGTTTCACATTTCATCGTAGCCATTTCTGGTAGTTTGATTGAAGCAATAGGTTTATAATTTCAATCATATATAGTGTGATGATGTTTTGAAGTGAGAATGGGAAAGCTCAATGTTCTGGAGAGTCAACTTCGCCACCAAGCAGACATCCCAGGGCCACCTCCAGTGGTGTTATTCACCTGGTACGCTGGGCGGGACTTATCTTTGAGCGGCAGTCCGCCTGTTGCATCATGCCACGTTCCGCCGCTTTCCCGCCCGCCCCGGCAGGCAGGAACGCGGCGGAACGCGGCGTGATGCAACGGGCGGACTGCCGCTCAAAGGTAAGTCCTGCCCAGCGTACCGGGTGAATAACACCACTGGCCACCTCTATAACATTTCACCAACGCTGTCAATACTCCTCCCCATTTGACCAAGATCCACCCTCCAGACTCCTTGTTCCAATGCCAATGACCCACAGCAAGTGCCTGCAGTCTATCCCAGGCAGGTAAACCCTGCAAGACCAGCTGAGAAGGCAAGCTGTGAAAGATGACCCCCTGTCAAAGTTCACTACTTGACAACTTCTTTCCTCATTTTTCCATTGACCTTCTGCAAGTTTGCCTCAAGCAGAAGCACCAGAGAGCATTTGGCACTGAAGAATTGATTATACTGGGTGGGGGTAGGCCTGATCAGCCACCTGCATGGGACTTACAAAGTGGGGACTTACAAAGCAGAAATGTAGGATAGTTGGGGCCATTTCAACCTCTACTTGTAAGGCTGAAAACCTGCCCTTTGTGGCTGCTTCTTCTGACTCAGTGGTGGCAGGATGGCACCAACCTGCACCTGCCCACTTGCCTCCATTGCTTCTCCTCCCACTCCCTGGGCTGAAAAAGGCAGAGGGAGATGGAGCAGAAGAGGAAGTATGGAGGAGAAGAGAGTGTTGTGCTAGACTCTCCAGTGCGTTAACACAGCCTTCTCCTCCACACATCCTCTTCTGCTCCACCTCCCCTTCCTTTTCCAATCCAGGAAGAATGAGGAGCAGAGGCTGGCCTATCACCAGATAAGAGAGGAAGTATTTGGTAGGCTGCCTCAGTCAGCCCTGGGCTTCTTGGTCCTAAGAACTGGGTCTTCTGCCGGCCAAACGCTGTTGCGAATGTGCTGTAAAGTGAGTCTGCATCGGCGCTATGGTGCTCGGCCGGCGCAAGTGTCAGCGCCAATGCTCGGGCACCGCCATGTCCGTCGGCAGCACTGGCCGTGCGCCAGTTGAGTGCCAGCATTACTCGGTCAGTGCAGGACCTCTGTGAGGGCATTCTAGAGGTGTTCCGGGGGCGTAACTAGGTGGCGCAGCGGGCAGAGACAGCGGTTATGACATAGTTATGACACAGGACGGCCGTAGTGCCATATCATAATGCCGGTTCCGGCCATGGCGGCCCTGATTTGGCCCGCTCCCATGCATCTTCCTCTGCGCCAGTGAAGATCCGAGCAGGCCCATAGGGGTGACTGGGGCTTACCCAGTCAAGGGGAAAACCTCCCCTTGTCCTACATGTTGCTGCTGCTGCCTCCGAATGGGCCTTTGGATATGGCCCTGCTATGTCGGCCTTATTAGCCCGGCATAAGGTAGGATTGCGCTCTGAGAGTAGTCCAAACATGCTTTATGGTGGCCCTTGTGCTGGCCAAACTTTGCTGGCCTAACTGTGCTGGTCTAACGCGATTAGGATTGTGCCCTGAGGGTTAATCATAGATGCATAAAATCAACCACAGTGAGGAAGCCCCAAATTCTTGCAAATTCTTAGCAAGAGCAAAGAAAATTTGCTCTTGCAAAAATCAGATATGGTTAAGGAGAAATCCTAAAGCTATCAGAATTTTGTTTGGCAATGTTTTGCTATCAAATATATTTGCTAAACATTAACCCAGCCACTAACCCTGTAATCAGACGTTTCCATTCATATAGTCCTCCTGTACTCTGGACCTTTGGTTAATGTGTCCTCATTTTACAGGAAAAAGCCCCACTCACATAAGCCTGCCTTTGCAAGCTCCCCAGAGTGACCTCTTTGCTAGTTGCCTGGCAAGAAACATATCAGTCAGGTCCACGGGTTCAGCCAATTGGAGATGACTGTCCTTTCTCAACGGAGTGAATCAGTGTGAAATCGAACCCAGAAGTCTGGAGAATGCAGGAACCAAGATTGTGAAACCACATCACACCGACACCTCCCCCAGCCCAAGGCTGATTTGAAGCAAAGGAAGCTGGAGTCAGGAGACAAAACCGAAACCAGGAGAATGTCATCTGGACAGATGGTCATTAAAACATTGTCAAGTGCATTCATTCAGGGGGAGGTGGGTGACGGTGTGCCTTCATGGAGCTGAACAGGGGCAATCCTGGGGGGGGGGGGTCAGTGATCAAAGGCACACCTCCAGGGGTGTGCCCCCCAGCAGATGCTGTCCCCGCCCCCGCAGCATCATGTGGCTCTGAAAGGCCGGCTGCCCCTCCAAGAAGGGGTGGACAGCCCTTCGGAGTGCGCCTGGTTACTCTGAGAAGCAGCTGCGGAAGCCACTCCTTGGAGCAACCAGATGCGCTCTGAAGTGCCGCTTGCCCCTGCACGGAGGGCGTGCCAGCCTGTTGGAGTTTCCTGACACAGCTCCGAAGCCACGTTGGATTACAAAGCGGGTCCCGATGGATGACCTCGCGGTGTCCCTCCAGAGTCCTAAGTAATGTGAAGGCTTCTGCTCGGCGCGCAACCTGGAGGAAAAGAATCTAGCCGAAAGAAGGCTAAAACCACATTAAAAAACTAAGATGACAAAGACCAGCACTGGTTTTGAGGGTCTAAGAGAAACTTTACTGAGAAATTGACACAAGCAGCAAAAAGCACAGCCCCAAAGGGCTGGCTTGTGCCCCGATCTTACATTTGGCGTTGCATTTTATAGGTTTTTAACAATGTAATCTGTTGTTATCAATTCTTCCTCCCTGGGAGAAAAGGGGTTACAAAGGCACAATTTCATGTTACAAGAAGTTTACAGAAATGCAGAAAGAGCAAACACTTACCTTTATCAAGCAATACAGATACAATGAGGTGTAGCACGGTGTGTGTCTCTTTAGATTCAGGATGGGAGGCTTCTTAGCAGAGCCTGAAAAGAATTGTCCAGGTGAGCATAGCTCCTGGGCAGATAAGAACTTGATTGAATTTTTAGGCAGGACTTGTCATTGCATAAACCTTTTGTCAGAAACCAGATCTGCATTTCTTAAGACTCTGATGGGAGAGGAGACTTTACAGATGCCTCTGGCACCAATTCTTAACTCTCAGGATGAGATCCAAAATGGAGTCAGGTCTCTTGGGACAGGGAGGATGTCCACAACCTTCCCCTCCTTGATGGGGTTCCATGACATCCTGGTCTAACCCTCCCTTTCCAGGTCCTGCATTATGTGCATCTGACCATAGAGCATAGCAATGCAAGTGTTCCCTGGAAGGCCAAAGTATGTACACAATGGGGTACAGAGCCACCTTTAAGAGGCTGCCAACAGTTGAACTCCAGACAAGAAGTGTTTCCCCACCAAGAATTACCGCTAGCCGCTTACTAGACCCTTGAACACCCTCTACAACACATGCACCTTAATGTTTGGTTTGAACCCAATGGATGACATTCAAGGGGGAAAAATGGGCAGGGGAAAAAAATGACAGTGATTGAGGGTGCAATCCTAACCTGGAGTTAGGCCGACACAGTTAGGCCAGCAAAGTTTGGCCGGCACAAGGGCTACCGTGAAGCGAGTTTGGACCACTCTCGGAGTCAGGGAGCATGGCGCATGACTGTGTGCTGGCCTCTCTGAGAGTAGCCCAAACATACTTTACCGTTTCCCTTGTGCCGGCCAAACTTTGCTGGCCTAACTGTGCCGGTCTAATTCTAGGTTAGGATTGCGCTCCGAGAATTATTCATATTCTGGAATATAATCTGGATTGTTGCTGCATTCTAGTGTAATAAATCAGTGTGGGAAACCAAGACCACAGATTTTGAGAACTGGAATCTCTTTCCTGTTGGATGATGCAGTTTGAGCAGAATGTTCCAGCTGAAATCCGATGATTGTGATGTATGCTGTGAGTCATATACATCAGTTTTCTGTTTAAAACCTTCAACTATTAAAATGAAATTTAAATAATGGACAAGAACTCAAATCCTCAGGTTCATGGCCAACAGATATATTGGCCAACGCATACATAAAAACCCTCCAGCTGGTTCGTAACAAGACTGATGAGCTCCTTGCTGCTTATTGCAGTTTCTATTTCATACTCTTAAGGGGGGGGGACTTCTGCAAAGCCACAAATCCTGGACTAATTTAATTTTAGGAGAATTCCAATGTCTGATTTTTATTTTTATTTTAAGAAATCACCCATATCTAGCCCCTTCAGTGTGTGAGTAATGTTTGGCTAAAGCACAGATTAGAAAAAACACAATGGGCACAATGCTAATCTGGAGTTAGACTTGCACAAGTGACTTGTGCTGGCCCAGGAGTGTTGCAAATGCACCTTAAAGTGTGTTTGGACCACTCTTGGAGTCAGGGAGGATGGCGCAGAGACAGCGTGTTTTATGGAGCGCTTATTACACTCCTGGACCAGCACAAGTGACTTGTGCTGGCCTAACTCCAGGTTAGGATTGCACCCAAAGAGTTTCCAATGTACCAATCTGGAGATTTAAGCCTTTTTTTTTAGGGGATTGACTCATGACCACTGGCACCAATACAATATCCAGGAAGAAAACAGATGCATCATTAGGAAAAGAATGTTGTGGCAAAATGCAACAATAGGCTCAATCCAAAGTATGGAGCTGAAGTTGTCCCCTTTTTAATGCTGTTTCCTCCCTTATCTGCTCAGAATGTTCTGAACAGTCTTTGGAAGTTTCAGCTTCCCTTTGAAGGAGGAAGCCCTGGAGAATTATTTTGCCTTGGTGAAAAAAAATATGCCAAATATGCCTGTTAAAAGGCACAATCCTAACCTGGACTTAGAATGTGCACCTGCCTCCCTGACTCCGAGAGTGGCCCAAACATGCTTTAGGGTGCATTTGCAACACTCCTGAATTGTGCTGGCCTAATTCCAGGTGAGGATTGTGCCCAGAGTGTAACAGAACAACGCCCAGGTAATGCAAGTTGCAAAGCAACATCTATTCAGCAGGCCCAGCATAGAATCTTTTGTATAGGGCCCCGTGTTCCAGAAGAAATAACTTTCTATTTACAGGCAGTCCAATCCTGAGCTGCTTGGCTGCTACGCACACGGCACTAGCCAAACAGCTACATTCATCTGCCAATGCGTTCCTTGCATCTGTGCTGGCTATTTAACCAGTCCCACCCCTGCCCTTCCCCTCCCCCTGCCCAGATCTGCCCTCCCACCCTACTGGAATTGGCGCAACACCAGCAGCCGGTTGTAAATAGGTGATCCTGATTCTCTTTGCTATTGAATGATAACCCACCATGGCTTCATTCTCAGGAAAGCAGCAGGCTCTGGCACCACAATGACAGCACTTCTGGCCATGACATCAGTGTGTCCCATAAGGTTTGTCATGCTAAAAAGTGGGTGCCAATGCTAAAATGTTTGGGAACCACTGCACTAGTAAGTATGTCCAGGATTGCATAGTTCACATATCCTCAAACTTCCCTCTTTGAATGCTGCAATCCTGGACATACTGAGTTTTAGATGATGATGATGGGACTCCCATGTAAAAATAACAGACTAGCAACTGGAAAGCAAAACTACATTTTTTTCCTTTCACACCAAACGTTCTGTGAACAGTGTTATGGGCTTCTGCTGTGTTAGCGATTTCCAACATATTGACGTGAAACAAGTTACAACTAAGCTGCATTATATGACTTTGTTGTGGAATGTGGGGGAATAAAAATTATAAAGTGCATTGCACTTTAATGTATAGCTATCTGTGATGAAGCTATCTATGATGGATTGTTGTCTCTCTCCTCCTGTGTCTGCTGGTAGAGAGGTAATGCCTATAGAATCTTCAGTCAGGGGTGTAGCTAAAGATGTGCAGGGGTGTGTGTGTGAAATTGCACCAGGCAACAAGCTTTAGAGGAGCAACAAGTTGAGCTTGACACTAGTGGCCAAAATTTTGAAAACCTTGGCATGTATGAATAATACCATCATATTATATATCATTAGAAAGGTAAGTTAATGCAGAATGCAGTAAAACAAACCAGAGTGTAATATCTTCATTCTTTCAAAAGTTATGGCCAAACAACCAAGAAAATGAAAACATAACTGTGATGTCACTTCCTGTTGTGATGTCACTTCCTGTTGTGTTATCACTTCCAGGGCATCATTTTCCCCTCCGCCCTGGGCTACACTTTCATTAGCTACATCAGTGCTTCCAATGCTTTCCAAAGGTCAGGGAGACCCAGAAGATAAATGGTAACTAATTAGATTTATGAAACCTGAGCTCACTCATATACCTCCAATCATGTTCTCACATGTGCTCCAGGGAAATCACCAATGGTCCACCTTGCCCAGGGTCATCTACCTCAATGGCAGCCATTCCCTATGGTCTCAGTGTTCTTTATGTTTACTGGAGATGCTAAAGTCTGTGATTTCATCAAACTCTGTTGTGTTTTACTTTGCTCTGACAAATGGTTCATACATTCATAAAATGCTTGTGCCTTGATGAATTAATGAGAAATGATTCATAAAATGGTTCATTCTTTCATAATTTCGGCCGTTAACATAGAAAATGGAAGTCAATGCTCAAGGATTGTATTGCGTTTTGCTTTTGATTCTGTTTTAGCTTGAAAAGAAAATACTTTGTAAGGGTGCTTGGAATTAATTGAGGAAGTCAGTGCTTCCCCAAGTGTACAACAGGGGGCCAGTTCTGGCGCCTGAAGGTGTGCTAAATTTTGCCCTCTCTTATTTGGTGATTTAACCAGCTTCCCCACTCCCTGGATTGGAAGAGGGGGGTGGGGTGGAAACGGGGGAGGATGCATAGGGCAGTGGGCTGCATAGGACAGTGGAAGGAGAAGAAGCAGCAGTCAATGTGAGAAGATGAATGAAGATAGATATTCCTTGCCACAAGTGGATGCTGCTTCAGTCACATCATGAACGGGCCAGTCCTGGTATACAGACACTGCTTTTGCACCATCGTCACTTCCGGTCAACTAAATTTTGCAGAGCCTAAAAACCTAGTTGGAACTCTTTTCTACAGCCAAAGGGTACACACTACCAGCAGTTGTTTGTGCACCCACCAACACAAAGATGGGAGAATAGGCAGTGGTGTCATCTACTCCCCAGTAGACGGTTCGCTGGGCGGGAGTAGGGAGTGATTGACAGTCCATCGATTCACTTCCGGTTTCTTCGCGCGCCCCGCGCAGCTTTCCCTCGCCTCGGAGGGGGCGCCTGCTCGCCCAGGCACCCGGCGCGCCCCCCACCCATCCCCCAAGGCGAGCAGGCGCCCCCTCCGAGGCGAGGGAAAGCCGCGCGAGGCGCGCGAAGAAACCGGAAGTGAATCAACGGACTGTCAATCACTCCCTACTCCCGCCCAGCGAACCGTCTACTGGGGAGTAGATGACACCACTGAGAATAGGCCACTTTATAACCTAATAATTGTACACAAGAAAATTAGAAACCCCATGAATGGCCAGGAATGGGGCCAGGAATGGGGGAGGAGCAGTGGTGGGATTCAAATAAATTAACAACTGGTTCTATGATGTCATAGCCGGAGCAAAAAAAAAAACCCAAAGCCAGCCAAGGTAAGTGAGTGAGCGGGCCCGGCCATTTAACAACTGGTTCTATAGAACCTGGGCGAACCCATCCCATCACTGGGGAGGAGTGAGGATCTGGCTATCAGGAAAGATCCTAACCCCCATCCCTTGGCTGCGTGGCCCCACTCTGGGCCTCTCCGGACCACCTGGACTTGTGCCTGCCATGTAGCAGGTGCAGGTCTGAGCATCCCCATTGGACTGCCTGGGGCTTACCCCAGGGTAAGGGGACAAACTTCCCTTGCCCCATGGTGAGCTCAGGCTGCCTCCTACCCTGGATAGGATGCAGCGCAGGCCAGCCGGCCGACCTGCGTCCACACAGGTTAAGGTTGGCCTGCCCATCTATGACCCCTCCACGTGTTTGTTGCCTCTCTGTTCTTTTGTCTTATAAACCTCATACTGCCCCCTAGACTGAGCTCCTGGAATGATAAGGGGGTATCCTTCATCAGGGACCTTCTCAGTGAAATAAACCCAAGCACAATCCATCTTTACATCTAGGAAGGCAATGTTTCAAACATAAATTGTAGGCCTCCGCTCCACCATCAAGAGTCTTATGAAATTCATCATGAAAGGCACATTTTTTTTTTTGGCTCGATTAGATAGTTCTCATTTTGCTACCACAGTTTGTTAGAAATGAATCGGCTTTCAGAGCTGTAATAATAATCTTGAAAGCTGCCCAGAGGGGGATGGAGAAATGATGGGAGAGCCATATGGCCCGATTCAACATACTGCCTAAGACCTTGACTTCACGAAGCCTCTTCGAAACCATTTTTCAAGTTCAGGTTACATGTACTTGCATTCCCATGTGAGTTCCACTTTCAAATAAACCCAACTCTGATGTCAAATTCCAGCCACACAGCCAGGTTTTAGATTGGTTTAAGGTGGTGGAATCATAACTCAAGTCCTTTTCTTTGAAGCGTCACCCTGAGTCATTTGAAACTTGGCTCTGCTTTGCTGAAAAGCCTGCAAAACTCTGCAGTGCCAGAATCCTCTTTAGGTTTGTCAAAAGCCCAAGAAGAAGTTGGCTCTCTTCATCTACCTCCAGGTTTCCTAAAGAAATGTACAGCCAACACCGCTGTTTAGCGTCGTTGGGAAAAGAGCTGAGGATGGCAGCCAAAGCCTGGATAAGGATCATGCCTTCAGCGAGGTTTGCATGCGGATGACGAACCAACGGCTTGTGTCTCAAATGCAGGTGGAGATTCAGTTCAGAGGAATCAGCAGATTTTACATCATGTCTTTTAAAAAAATATGTGCCACACGGGGGCCAGGAAACAGAGAGCCACCCCACTCACCTAACATGTTCTTCCCTTGGCCTTCTGAAAGCAGTCTTCGGAAGGCCTTTAAACCACTGGTTCCCAAACTGTGGGTCGGGACCAGCGATGGGATCTCCAAATGAACAAGGGGAATGCTAGGCGGGACGTAGGCGGGACTTCCGCTTGAGTGACAGCCTGTTCATAGTGTTCCGCGGTTGCCCTGGCTTCAGGGGGGCTCCTGCTCGCCGCGGGAGACAGGTGAGGGTTGCGCCGGGTGCCTGGGCGAGCAGTGGGGGGGGGCGCGCTAACCAGGGGCAGCCTCCCCGAGGCCAGGACAGCTGCAGAACGCTACGGACAGGCAGCAATCACGCAGAAGCAGCGCGTAAGTCCCGCCCAGCGTTCCTCTTGTTCATTTGTAGATCCCATCGCTGGTCGGGACCCACCAGTGGGCCATGAGCCAATTTCAGGTGGGTCGCAAAGCAGTTAGAGCAGCCATTTTGAAAACATGGGAAGATGGGATGCTGGGAAGAGAGTGCGCTGTATGGTTGTTTTGCTTGTGTCAAGGTTGCAAATAAGCTTTTTAAAAAATTCACTTTGCTATTGGAAAATGACCGAGAAATAATCCAATTTATTGCTGTGTTCTCAGGAAAGCAGCAGGCTCTGGTGCTACAATGATACAATGGAATGCTGCAATTCCAGCCACGACATCATTATTGGTGGGTCCTGGACAGATTGGCATTCTAAAAAGTGGGACCCAGTGCTAAAAAGTGTGAGAACCACTGCTTGAAGCAACACTTCCGGTTTTCTTTGGACAACTGGAAGGACTGTTTAATGGCCCTCCAGAGGTTTCATATACAGCTTCATACAGGGATGCTGTATGATCACTTGCCCCTTCCTGGGCTAATGGCAGTGCTGCCACAGGAGCAATCGCGTGCAAGAGTCCTATGCCTCCCCTCAAGGATTCCGTGTTGTCCCTGCAATCAAGCAGCAATACTGAAGGCCCTGCAACATGCCATGCAAACAGCCTCCCACTCGCCACTGGAGCCATTCTGGGTAGTGACGGCAGCGCATTCAACAACGTAGTTTATGTTCTTCCACATAAATTGTGATTTGATTTTCCAAAACTGTAGTTACCTGTTTCTGCTGATCTCCAGCAGTTAACATTCATTGAATGCAGGAATGAATTGTCAGTCCTGAGTATAGGTTGTGTGCTTCTTCTAAGAGTGCTTTCGGTTCGGTTTCCATGGAAATGGGCACTAAAAGAGGGGAAAGAAGGAAGAGGCTCTTGAAAAGGCAGTCTTCTAACATGTTTATTTTTTGCTTGGCCATAATTATATGTAGAACATGTTCCATTTTGAAAGGCTTCCATCTGAAAAACAAAAAATTATTGGGAATTTTTAAAAAAATTACAATTACAGCTCACCTTTCCACCATTATAGAATTCAAGGCCACACACATAGATTCTTAAGTCTCCGACTGCTTAAGAATCTGACCGAATTCTGACTGTAGGCACTGACCAAATCCAGATCTATGTACTTAGTTTCAGCAAAATGGTTGTGTTGGATGCTCCTAGATCACACCCTGGGAATAGTTATGGATAGGGGTGTTTTTATCTTAAATCCTCATTCCAAATTCTCATTTTTATTATGTACTTAGTTTCAGCAAAATGGTTGTGTTGGATGCTCCTAGATCACACCCTGGGAATAGTTATGGATAGGGGTGTTTTTATCTTAAATCCTCATTCCAAATTCTCATTTTTATTAATGTTAAATGTTTTAAAAGTGTACGAGGTAGGTGATATAGTATTAGCAGATGCAACCACAGTATTATTTCGAATTGGAAAAAGTAATCTGTTTTAAGGTCTGGAAAATATTTTAAAGACCAAAATGTGGTGTTCTGTGTTTTTATTAGGATATTTTAACCCCTCGAAGGTGGTTTTGTGGTTTTTATGCGCTTTATTAAAAAAACACCACTAGTCAGGGAACATGAGTGTAATGGAGTGAATTAAACATTATTTCATGACGTCATCACATTGGAGGAAGGATTGTGACAGGCTCCACCCTACCTGGGTCAGTTCAGAGAAAGTCATTTTTCTATCCACCTAGGAAGGCAATAAACACAGAAGTGGTTTCAGGAATCAACAGCTGGCCCTCTTGAAGGCCTTGGGCCTTTGGCTGCCCAACAACACCAACCCCTGATGCTGGCCCTGCCAGACCTGAATCCACTGCTGCATCATGCCGTGACTTGCCATTGGAGCCATTCTGGTTAGCGATGGCAATGCTGCACGTTGCCTTCACTGCTCAGAATGTCTCTGACGATAAGTGGGAGGGGCCGCTTTCACGGCGTGATGCAGCCATGGATTCAGGTGCATTACGGTGCCTGCAGGGCTCACCACGCTGGCCCCCCTACTGGGTCAAATTACAGTTTTGTGACACATCTCTTCCACCCTGGACAAATGGGAGCCTATTTTGCTAAAAAAAGCTGAGTTTTTGATCTATATCAGAGAAATCAAAGAAAAACCCAGTGACGAAATACTGCTCAGCAAAATTTTCCACTATCATGTAGCATAAGGAGATTGCTATCTCTATCAAATTATGAGTTTGGAGTCTACACCTGCTGAAAATATTTGCATATATTCAATCTTCTGAACCCAGAACACCACCCCTCCTCAGGTGCGATTATTTCTGGATGACTGTGATAACAAGCTCTGGTCTATTGAGGGTAAGAGATATCATTCCAACCCAGCCCTTCTTCAGTCACTCCCTTGCCTCTTTCTTATAATTAAATGTGTGTTGACCTGGGCTGCGATCCAGAAGGTCATGTGTCAATCTCATGCATTCACTGGGGCTTCTGTGTCTCCCCCCCAGTAACAGCAGCCCTATAAGCTGCCTGCTTGAAAAACAAGTTCTGAACCTTAGTTTCTGATAGGATGCAAGGACAGGATGATGGGGTGTGTGTGTGTGTGTGTGTGTGTGTGTGTGTGCCAAGCACAATGAGAAACCCCAGTGCAGACTCTTGCACATCCTTAAATCCGTTTTCTAGCTCACAATCATCTTTCTCTTATATACTGTTGCAGACCCAGCGAAGGGCAAGATCCAAGGAAGCCGCCCCCTGCACTGTTCCCCACCTCCTGCGCTGTTCCTGCCAAGCCCCCATGCCATGCCAGGTGTCATTTTCGAGCAGTTCCAGTACAAGGGTGGACTGGAGGGCTAAACACCACTTCCGTGACTCGCCTCTGCAAGTGGCGAGAAGCCTCGTCACTGCTACCCCCCCATTTCACCAGTGAGGCACTCGGGGCATTTGCCCCCGCCCCGGGACAACGGTAGAACTGCCACTGTGTATAAATACATCATTAGAGCCACCTTGGGCCTATCTAGAAAAAGGTAGGACAGAAATGAATAAATATTTAGACTCGGGACATGGTTCACTTTTGTCACACTTAAGACATGATCAGGCCCTATGTAAATTGCAACAATATTCCGTGATGCCTTGTTCACACATTGGAGTGCAAGATTCCACTGTTTCTATGAACAAATGGGTGGTGTATGGAGCCATGTATTTTGCTTAGGAACATAGAAAGCTGCCTGATTCTGACCCACATTATAGGTCCATTGAGATCACTATCATCTACTACCCTGATTGACAGGAATTGATTTCCCCTAGCCTGGGGTAAGCAAAGCCTTCTTTGTGCAAAGCATAGTCACACCACTTTATAACTTTATCTTTATAATTGTTCTTGGAACTTACTTGTGGCTGTATGTCCCAGTGGAATGTCCCAGAAAGAGCCGTGCATCATTGCCCTGCTGAGACATCCAAGGGTGTGTTCCCACTGACTGTTTTCTTTGGGATCTGCTACTCTTGGGACCAGCTTGGGCTGTTCTCATCAGTGTACATGAAGAACACTCCATTCGCTCCAACTTCCCCTCATTCTTCATGCAGTCTGTAGGAGGCCAACTCATGTTCTGCAGCTTTGCTCATATGAATTGAACAGGCCAAGGGATGGTTTCCTTGCTTATGCTCTGTTTCTGCCCCCACTTGACATAAGAACAAAAGAAGAGCCCTGCTGGATCAGGCCAAAGGCCCATCTAGTCCAGCTTCCTGTATCTCACAGTGGCCCCACCAGGTGCCCCAGGGAGGCATGAGACAAGATGCTTGGATCCTGTTGCCACTCCCTTGCACCCAGTACTCTGAAGTAGCCTACTACTAATGTAAGGAGTACTTTCCACAATCGATTAGCTGAGAGCGCAACCAAGCTGCCCTCATGCTCCTGTGCAAGCAACTTTTATCTACAGCAGTGGTTCTCAAATGTTTTAGCACCAGGACTCACTTTTTAGAATGACAATCTGTCCGGGACCCACCAGAAGTGATGTCATGACCGGAAGTGCCATCATTGTGACACCAAAGCCTTCTGCTTTCCTGAGAATGCAGTAATAAATTGAGTCATTTCTCAGGAACCTTTAATATGCATAAAACAAGATACGAAGTACAACAAACATAATACAACATTAATACAGCGATAGTACAGTATTCGAACCCTCGGTCCTCAAAAAAACCCTTCTAAAATAGACCCTAAGTCTTGTTGATTTGGCATACCAGTGATGTATAATTAGCCTTACAGGGGGATACCAAATGTAAGCTAGCATGGGGTTTGGAATTGACTCTGTATCTCTGAATAATAGAAATATGGTTGCTCTAGGTGCTTTGCGACCCATCTGAAATTGGCGCACAACCCGCAGTTTGAGAACCACTGATCTACAGTATTTTTCTGCAAGGACAATGCTCTTGATAACACAACATTGTATCTGCACTCATATTTAAGCCACAGTATGATGTATAGCAATGGCACCAACGTAGTAAACCCTCGAAGCCAGATGCAAAGCACTGGGATCTGGGACTGCATGTGAAGCATCTTGTAGTTAAAGCACAACCAGTGAAGGAAAGTTGAATGGACACCAATGGCATAGCTGGAGGGGGGTCACAACACTAGGTAATGATGGTGCCAAAATGCACTGTGTAAATGGCCCATCCCCCTCGCCACAGGAGCCATACCAGGTTTGCGAAAGCAACACGGAGGAGAGGCCTCAGTGTTGCTCTTGTCGTCCTATATAGCTCAGGAGGTGAGGAGGAGGGGCTGTTTACATAGTGCATTGAGGCACCATCAATACCTAGTGTTGGGACCCCCCCCTCCAGCTATACCACTGATGGACACAGGAACAAAAAGTGGAGGTACACACAGAAGTGAGATCAATTACTTACAAACGCACCCTAGCATGCTTCTGCCCTGGCCTGCCCTATGGAATGAACATATTACCAGACAACCTCTACAACAGTGGGATTCAAAGTGGTGGGTCGCGACCCTCCATTGAAAGAGGAACAGGGCCATTCTCTCTTAAGGGGAGTGGCCTGGGAAAGGGTGCCCTGATGGCACCGAGGCAATTGCGGTGCTGCAGGGACCTAGGGGCCTTCTAATGTGCCTAGGGGCTGCATGAAGCCTTCCAGAGGGTCCTGGAGACTCCCAGCCCTCTGCGCAACCCTCTTCTTTAATGCAGTGAGCTCCAGTAATGTCAGAGTTCACTGCCAGTTTGCCATCCTTATGGTCCAGCAACAATGGCATCTTGCACTAGGTCCTGAGTACTGCACAGGAATAAGTCTAGTCACCTCTCTGGTAGGCTCTGGTCAGCTACCCTCCTCTCTGTTGCCTCCAAAACCAACTGTTCTAAGGCACAGTAGAGGCTGCAATCCAGTGATGTCATGCAGGGGGTACGCGGGGGTACGCGAGTACCGGTTTCTAGGATTACAGCTGGCCCCGCCCATTCGCCCACCCACTCGTCGACTCCGCCCTCTGCAACGTTTGAATTTCCTGCATGTTTGAGTTGCCTGCACGTTCTCAGAGCCAGGCAGGCAGGCAGGCAGCGAGCGGAGCCTTTCCTTTCCTTGCCACTGAAAAATGAGTTGCTCTGGGGTTTTAACATGATGCCAGTCCTCCTTAACATGTTCTGGGGGTGCTGTGGAATACTGTTGCAACTGTTGGGTCAGTTTAAAATCATCTGAGGCCTCAAAAAGGGCTTTTTTCATGTCACTTCCTGCCACGACATCACTTCTGGCTTATGACGTCACTTCCGGTGGGCGGGTCCCGACACGTGCCAATCAAAAGTGAGTACCTGTTCTTAAATCATTTAGATGACACCACTGCTGCAATCCTATACACCAGTGGCTCCCATGGCACTCTTCTTTCATGGCAGCCTCTTCTTCCTGGCTATCCTGGGCACCAGTATTTTGGCTCACACGAGAGCTTATCTGATCCAAGATGGCAGCACCAAGGAGATCTGGTAAGAAGAAGATGCTGGGGACAATCGGCAGCACCTCTACGAGTTTTCTGCAGCATCCTCAGGTACCACAGCACCAGTGGCATAGCTAGGTCATTTTGCACCCGGGACCCATAAATGTTTGACACTAACACACCTGACAAAATTCATGGACTCATCATGCAGGCCCACAGGCTATGTTTTACACCCTTGTACAAGACACTTTGGCTCATTACTTTTGCTAGATTAAAGGTATTGCATTCTTCATTGAATTCCTGGTGACATTCCACATCCAATGGTATACAGTATGATTGCATTATTCCTTTGAGTCGTGATTTTAAAAACTGCGATTTTTAAAAAAACTGCTAAAAGAAGTTTTATTTTCGGTTTTTACTTTTTTGGTCATAACCTTTGCTAGAACAGAGATATCACAGTCCAGTTTTTTCCACTGAATTTCGGGTCAAATTCTGCTTCCAATGGTATACAGCATGGTTGCATTATTCCATAAACGCGCAATTTTTGAAATTTGGGGTTCAGTGGTGACACCCCTCTGAGGATGGCACCTGGGATGCTGCGCCACCACCCCACCCCACCCCACCCCACCCCACCCCATAGGTAGCTACACCACTGCACAGCACACAGTTTGGGAACCACTGCTATACACACTTACCTATGAGTGTGTCCTATTGAACTCAAAAGAGCTTCCTTCTAAATAGACATGCCTGGGCTTGTGCTGTTAGTGCATATAGACATTTTTTTCTCTTTGTAGGACCTGATCATGAATTTACTTAGGGCTGTGAAGGTCATTGAAGTCACCCATTACGACAACTCTTTCTCCCTTGGCTGTCTCCCTGAAATCTCTTTCCAAGAAAAGATCATCCTCAGCATCTCGATTAGGAGGGAAATACGGCGTCCCCAGTACTAGATTATGATTTGGGCCTGATATTTCGATCCTTACCTATAGATTTTTCATGTACTTGCAGGATATCATATTACTTAGACAAGCCTCTGAGATAAAATATGGTGAACTAGTCAGCTTGCCTACCATGGCGTCCTGCCCAAGGGTGCTTTGTAGCGATTACAGTGTACAAAGATATAATTCCAAGAAAGCTTTGTAACAACAGCACCTTTAAGTACTAGTGCCTTTAAGTACTAGTGCCTTCGCTGGCAATTGTTTACATATGTTATGAAAAGGGGTGCCTTTTCTTTTGGGCTGTGTTGTGCTAATCCAGTTGCCATGAACAGGAGTGCTGGGAGAGGATGGGAAACAGAGAACACTTGTAATGAGGGCTATCGCTTGATTCGAGAAATCATGGTCATCTGAGTGTTAATTGATAGAGGGCACAATCCTAATCTGGAGTTAGGCAGACACAGTTAGGCCAGCAAAGTTTGACCAGCAAAAGGGACTCCATAAAGTATGTTTGGACCACTCTCGGAGTCAGAGAGGCCAGCATCCAGACATGCACCATCCTCCCTGACTCAGAGAGTGGTCCAAATGCACTTTATGGTGGCCTTTGTGCCAGAGAGTGGTCCAAATGCACTTTATGGTGGCCTTTGTGCCAGCCAAACTTTGCTGGCCTAACTGTGCCGGCCTAACTCCAGGTTCGGGTTGTGCTCTAAATCTGTATAGTTGCATGTATCTAGCAATATTTTTAAAAGGAAAAAAGAGTACTGTACCCCCTTTGTTCTTTGTTCCTTGAACATTTCTTTACCCAGTGAGTAATTAATTTGTGGAACTCCTTGCCACAGGCTTTCATGATTGCAAAGATATCTGCCTGGGGCCTTGGGGAAGCAAGTAGTCTACTGGTGTCTGAGTAGACTTGATGGACCAACGGTTTGATGAAAAAGGCAGCTTCGACAATCCACTGTACTTCGCTTTCAGGATACCAAAAAATTACTGCCTCATAAAGTGCGAAGCAGCCCTTAATCCTCTGAAGTTCTGCATTCACTTCAAAATGCACCTGACCTTAAACACATTTTTCTCCTGTGTTCAAGGCACCAGCTGCGCACTTTATGCTTATGTGCAGTTTTAAATGCTTGCTCAAGTTTCAGGTCTGGACTTTTCACATTTTTCCCTTCCCTCGGGAATGGTGATCTTGTCTGTTGTCACATTGACTTGTAACCCCTACCCTGACTTTCGTACTGAGTCAGGAAATAACTTGGCCTCCCAGCCCCTAAAGAGATAAATTTAGAGAGACAGAGAAAGAGAATGGAAAACAACAGTTTTCAAACGTCAGATCAGATCAGGTCCAAACACTTGGGTTTATAAAAGCAAAGGGATTTGAATTTTGATTAGACTGAACTGGGAGTGCAATCCTAACCTGGAGTTAGGCCGGCACAGTTAGGCCAGCAAGTTTAGCTGGCACAAGGGCCACCATAAAGCACGTTTGGACCACTTTCAGAGTCAGGGAGGATGGTGCATGTCTGTGTGCTGGCCTAACTCCAGGTTAGGATTGTGCCCTGGATCTTGATGTTGTTTGGAAGGAGGGCAAGTAAGCTGATTTATATGTTTGCTATATACCCCACCTTTCTTCTGCAATGCTCAAGATGACACACATTGGAGTCCCACCTGTTCTCCCTTCCAGGTACTAACCAAATTCCAGCATACTTAGCTGCTGCAAGATTGCTGTGTCATGAGGCTCCTGACCACAGACCTAACCTGTAAAGCAACCCTTTCCAAAGGCTCCTCTGGTGCAGACTGAAGTCCTGCCCAGCATTTACTTGGCACTTGAAGGTTATTTTCCTCTGACAGCCTTTAAACACACCTTCCCTGGGCCGCGGTAATCTGTATTAGCGAGCTGCAGATTTTCCAACGAAAGAAGATGAAACATTGTTCTCTCCTACATTTCACATTTATTAAAAGATTTCATCTTCTCCACTGTAATGTCTGCATCACCAAACGAATCATCAGCTTGCTTTGACCCTGACACCATTTTATAGGCTTAATAATAATAAATCTATGTCCTGAAATAGTTTCAGCAGATTACGGCAATCAATCAACATTCAGGGAGCCTTAAACCATTAATGTCATCAGCAATGATCCAGCACCATGGGAATCTATCTAAATCAGCCATTATTTCTGAAAATGCTCCTTAAGAGCCTTAAGATAAAGGTAGTATTTGGGAGCATAAATTGCAGCTCTATTTTTTTTTTTTTTTTACCAACCATTGGGAGATGATTGTCGTAGCGATTTTTAAAAATATCTTTTGAACAAGGCATCGCTGGGGCAGCAGCTTTCAGAACTAGGGGAAAAAAAAACAATGTAAGCTGTGGCTTAAGATAAATTTGTGCTAAAATCAGGCCCTTTGTGCTAAATTGGCGGTAAAATCAGGCAAGATTTTTTTTTTTTTTGCTATGCTTTGTAAACGAAAATGTTGCTTACTAGATGCTGAGATGCTCTGAGTGCCTACGGTGCCTCCTTACATGCAATTGGGCCAATTGGGAGCAATTGGGCCAATTGGCTTAAAGCTGGTCCAACTAGGGTCTGACCCAGTCTTTTTTTTTTTTTTTTTGCTTTTAAATGTACAGCAGTACTTCCAATAGCATGGGGGGGGGGGCAAAGTTGAATGCTGTGCAAAATCACACTATAGAATACAAGTCAATCTAATAGGTCAGACACAAGTGCTGATTGGTCCAGAAAGAACTATTTCGATTGGGTAGGATGGCTGTCAAGTCACGTTGGGACATGTTGGGTAAGTGCATCTGTGCTAAAGGAAGCTGCATTATTGGAGGCAAGACCACATTAACCATTGAACTCTAAATGTTAGGAGTAGTACTGCTGCCAAAACCTCCAAACTGCACATTTTGTCTCATGAGTTCGTGCTGTTTGGAATTCTCCCATTTGCAAAAAGAATCCGGAAGCTCCCACACAGGCACTCTTGCCATGTTTGTTACTCCAGCAAGTTGAGCCGAGCCCGCTTGGTGCGCCTGGCTGGTATGACTAAGCAGAGAAACCTGTGGTAGGTTCACTACGTTGCTGCGTGCACAGATGTTGCTGGTTCTAACCCTTTACTTACATCATGAAATAAAAATGCTCTTCTGGGTTGCTAAGCCTGAAATACTTTAACAACTTGAAACAGACCCTTATGGGGGAAAAAGAAGCACCTGTATGCCCCAATCTGATCCCCCACCATTGGTGCGGACACAGCCGTGCCATGGAGGCACGTACAGCATCCAATGGGGCATGAGCGATCAGGAGGCTTCCTTCCTTCCCTTATGTCCTATGTGTTTCCTCACACCTACAGCAGCTCTGTCATTGGTGCACATGAGCAAAGAGCAGAGAGTATTGCTGCAGAGGATCCGCTACATCCTGGACACAACTTGTTTGATCTTCTTCCTTCTGGATGCTGATATAGGTCTCGGAACACTAAGACATCTAGGCACAAGGACAGTGTTTTTCCTTGTGCCATTAAATTGCTGAATTTATAATTATGCTGAGGTGACTTTTGTGTAAATGTTGAGGCTGGGTTCTAATTTGAATTGAATGTCCTTATCTGTTCTTCTGTGTATTTATTGTCTATTGTTTATGAGTTAGTGTTGTATGTATGTAGCCATTTAGCCGATACCAAATTCCAAGTATGGTATTCATACTTGGCCAATAAATATTATCTATCTGTCTATCTACATCCGAGGAGAAAAAAGGAGAGGAGCTAGGGGAAGGCAAGGCTGGCTCTAGGAGCAGTGGGGCCCAATGTGGGGCCCCTTGCGGGGTCCTCACCCTCCCTGTGGGGCCTGTGAACTCCATTGGTGCCCACGTTACATCATGGGCACCCCCCCGCTATAGTCCAGTGATTGGGCCCGCGGTGGTCCCTCGGGCTTACAAGGAGTGGCACCGGGCCTGGATCCCAGAGGGTGGTGGGTTGGCGGAGCAGCCGGGGGGGGCCCTTCTGGCCGGCTAGATGAGGCTCTAGCTGGAGCTCTGGGTGGTTGTTGCTGGGCCCAGGTGGATCTGGTGCTGGTGGCGGTCGCCCGGCTGGAAGGGCCCCCATGCCCTGCTGCTGCCCCACTCGGTGCCCAGTGGTGATGACCAGGTACGGTGGCACTGGTCCTCTCCATCCCGGCTGAGGGAGGGCAGGATCAGGAGGCTGCTGCCCGGGGTGGCTGTCTCTGCCCCTCACCTCGGGGCTACCCACCCCGGGGCGCCTCCAAGGGCTCCTGCCTCAGCCCCACTGCTTGGGGCTGTTGGCCCTGGTGTGCCACCTGGGGCTGCTCGCCCCTCTGGGGTGCCCTGCAAGGGTGCCCCCCACAAGGAGGTCTCCCAGGGAGGAGGGTGGCCAGCCCCCGTGGAGCCCTCGGATGCCGGACCTCCACCCGGCGTCAAGGAGCGACCGCTCCCCTCCCTGGCTGAGCTCCTTATGAGCTCTGGCCGGGAGAGCTGAGGCCCCTCCTGTCCCAGCGAGATCTTGTTCCCTGCTGCCTGCCTGCCTGCCTCGCTGCTTGCTGTTTGTGACAGCAGCCCAGCTGTGCAGGACACTGCGTTGCATTTTGCAACTTTACAAAGTATGGTGCACTGCACATACATCCCAGATGTATAATGATATAAGATTACTGACTGTATTCCCATGGGAGGGGTGGGGAAGGGAAGGAATAGCAATTGACTAAGGCTGCAGTCATGTACACATCCACCTGGGAGTCAGGTCCACTGGAATTAATGTCTGAAGAAATATGCAAAGGTTATATATGTCAGTGTATGGCTTCCATAATCAGTTGTAATAATAATACACCGTTTTTGGCTCACAGATTTTCCCTTCTGGGTTCATGAGATCATAAAGTGGAATAAGGTGTTTATTTTGGCAAAGAAAGAAAGGCTGCATTCCTATCCACACTTACCTGGAAGTAAGTCTCACTGAACTTGGTGAAACTTACTTCTGAACAGGCATGCACAGGATCTTACCCTAGGAGAGTTAAAAACCAGGCCTCATTAGGGAAATGCATTTCGTTTGGGCTGAATGGAGAAATGTGACTTTCTTTCAATTAGCTGAGGAAAATTCAAGTGGCAATTGTCAACTTTTTTTTAACAAATAGTTTTGGGTCCGTAATTAAGGATCGAAAATGGCCCAAGATATTTTGATGCCTGAGGAAGACAATCTAAATAGCAGGCTACCCCTTGTAAAAATACACAGTCAATAATGTGCATCTGTACAGTGGTACCCCCAAATCTTCTACCTGAGACAGATCACCTCATCCTATCTAACGGGAAGGTACGCCCTGAAAATCAGATCAGCCCCATCAACGTCTTTAGCTGACTTGTTGGTAACCATAATGCAGACTGCATAAAAAGCCACTGTTCCTGGAATGTACATCACCATTATTCCCTCTCTACTCCCCAAGGATTACGTTCTGCTTACATGTTGTATCTTTTATCTTTAGCAGTACCTAAAGTATCTATTTATCTTTTATCTCTGAGGCAAGGGCAGGAACTGTAGCCTTGGGAGACATCTAATAATTTTTTTATATACTATGCCTGCCGTTCTTGGCCGACTAATTTGCATTCCGTATTAAAAGTGTTGTCGCTGAATAATAAACCAGTTAATTTGGGACCAAAGCAGTAATTGGTGGCGACATAAACAGTAAAAGACCCGGACATAAAAGGGTGCGTTTACAGCTTAAATAATAATAAAAAAAACCAACACCAGTTACTGTAAAAACTAGAGTTGTCCGGGAAAGAAGGTGACAAAACTGTCTGTAAATGATGTGTGCTAACGTCTTATTGAGTTGAGGTTATGGGGGATGGGATCACCTTTAAAGGCTTGTTCTGGAGGTGAGAGTAAGCCTAAAGCTTGAAATGAATACCCAGCTCATTGGCATAGTAGAACATAGTGCGCAAGATGGAAGGTCCCTTGTCTTTGTTTACCCATCAGATTTGCTACAGATTCACTAGACTAGCTGTACTGTACTATTATATAGAGCAGGGCTCTCCAAACGATGGCCTAGAGACTAAATTTGACCTGCCACAAGATTTTATCTGGCCCGCAGCAACTCAAAGCACAATCGTGACCTGGATTTAGGCCAGCACAGTTAGTAAGGTGACCAACCGTCCTCCTTTAGGGAGGACAGTCCTCCTTTTGTAAGTTCTGTCCTCCCTCGAAAAGTGTCCTCCTACATGTCCTCCTTTTCGATATTTAAAGACTAATCTGTAAATCTCCGTATTCAATCGATGCCGATCCGATCCGTTGCATGTGATGTGACGTATTTGTATTTGACATGACGATTCGTCAAGGCTCGGTGTAAAGAGCAAACAAGAAAAAGCTAGGCCCTGGCTTGACTTTATTTTGAAAGAATTGTAACACAAGCAGGACTGAGAGAGCTTATTTCATTGGTTGTTTGCAAAAGGTGTGAAGTTATAGCTGGGGTCAGGAATGCAAGCTATTCAGAAAGGTTACATGTAGCTAGTGCTGAAAACAGGAGATGGCCCCTTTACCCTGATAGGCTAATTGATTGAGCCTGAGGGGTGTGGCCGCACAACCACCATCAAGACCTTCCAAACTGCAAGACTCCTCCAGATCATCCTTCAAGAAGATCATCAGACCTGATAAAGCCCCGCCTCTCCTTCAAGCCCCGCCTATTCTCAATATTTTTTTCTTCAATTTATTTGTGTCCTCCTCTTCATTGTAAAAAAGTTGGTCACCTTACAGTTAGGCCAGCACAAGGGACACCGTAAAGGATGTTTGGACCACTGCCTGAGTCAAAGAGACCAGCACTCAGACAGGAGCCATCCCCCCTGACTCCAAGAGTGGTCCAAAAGCTCTTTACGGATGCCCTTGTGCCAGCCAAACTTTGCTGGTCTAACTGTGCCGTCCTAACTCCAGGTTAGGATTGTGCTCTCAAAAGTATTTGACATTTTTACTCATTATATAGCGTTTCTCAGTTTATACCTTGCCTTTTCTGTGCTGAAGCAAATTCTCCTGCTTAGCTTCAGACAATACCAGCAGCTCATCCATCAGTCCCCACCTCCTCCCTAAGAAAGATTTTGTATGGGACAAAATCCATAACATCTCCATCTCCCTTGCTATTATTGACCATTGACTATTAATTATTTTCAATTTAGAGCCCATCAGAATTGTAAGAATTGTAAAGACCTGTCCTGAAATCCTATGGAAACCTTACTATCCAGGCCAAATCACTATTTCAAAGAGTAAAAACTGAGTGTTTTGAAGTCTAGAGCCAAAATACAACTCTAGATTTTCAAAGGAGCCTTTAGGCACAGTTGCAGGGTTGCTCTCAAACGTCCTCTGCACAGGAGCCCTGGGAGCAAACCCATTAGCCCCTGGGATGGAGAGGAAAGAAAACATGCTCTCATGGACTCTTCTTCCTGCCTTCCCTTCACTCTCCCCTCTCCCTTTCCAATGGTGATGTTGGGATGCTCCCAACTGGTTGGGAACATCTCAATTGGCCTTTGGAGATGATAGGGACACTCTCCCCTCCTCAAAGACCAATGTATCCATATGAAGCCAGGGGGACCTCTCCCACTCAATGTTGATTCATCTAGCTGGCTAGCCGCCACCACTGTCGCAAAGACGGCCCAAGAATCTGAGGAGTTGAGTGGGGCAGGGCAGAGAGGAGAAGACAAACTGGTGGAGGTAGGAGGTGTCTGGAGTGTAATGTGATGGCTTGCAGCATGCTGGGGGCGGGGTAAAGTCACCACACCCCCTAGTGCTGCTGCCCCACCTTCTGTGTCACCCAGCCACACCTCCCCTGCCTGGAATCACTCCATTTAGGAATGATCCGATCGCAAAAGCACGCCCCGCCGCTGCCAGCTCCCACAGTGCTCGCCTCTCCCCGCAGCACCCTCCCTATGCCTCTGATTGTGATAGAGTCAAGCAATAACTCCTACAACATGTGCTGAACAGAGTCACAGATCCAGGGCCAGACCACTTATGACCAGTGGTGTCATACTACCGGTACGCTGGGCGGGACATCCGGGTGATCAGCAGCCCGCCCGTCGCGTACTGCAGCGTTACGCCGTTTGCATAACGTACACAAGCGGCGTAACTGGATACGCAAACGGCGTAATGCTGCGGTACGCGACAGGCGGGCTGTGGATCACCTGGATGTCCCGCCCAGCGTACCGGTAGGATGACACCACTGCTTATGACGTGGAGTGAAGCAGACAATTCAGATGAATTGAACTGGTGGAAGGTGGTGGGCTGGGTGTGACCACTGACTGCTCACTCCCTTGGCTGCCTGAATCAAACCACCAGTTGACTGATGCAACATGACTTTGCAAATGATGTGACAGTGTAGGGGAAGGCTTGGGGCCTGAATAAGGGTGAGCATATGATTGTCTTGCTATAGCATGAATGTCACTAGGAACATTTATCTTATCTGGATGTGGAATTGCTTTGCAATCCAAACAGGAAATAGTCATTTTGAGAATGAGAAAATGAGATTAAGCATATCTATCAGTGTCAACCACTGGATGTATGGATTATTTGCAGTGATGTACTTAATTCCTGACTCATGACCTTTTTATTTGTTGACTCCTCCCTATCATTATTTGCAGCTTTGGAAACTGAAGTCTTAAAATATTTGATCCTTGACCTCTGACCTTTTGCTTAACCTGTATAACTTTGGGGCCAGACTAAGCAGGAGGGCTGCAGGCCTGTCTCTTTCAATGCAGATCTGCTTGAATTGCTTACAAAGAGGGAATGGAAGCATACCGAAGAGGAGGCAAATTTGATTTTTTGTAAAACACTTGTATCCTGCCTGGCAAAAGCAGATCAAGGCAGATTTCAGCACACAATTAAAACAACACAATTAAAACAACAGTTAGAAATTAAACTAGCATTTTATTAAACTACCTATGTAAACCACCTTGAGTTATTGTCATTTGAGAAATCTGGTGACCTAAGAAAGGCGGTATATAAATTATTATTATAAATTATTATTATTATTATTATTATTATTATTATTATTATTTTTCTAACAATAGTTGTCTCTATGCAACAAGCTAAAAGCTGATCAAAAAATGTTTAAGAGCCTGGGTGCAGTGGTGTTCCAACAGGAGGGGCAAAACACCATGTTTTGCAAAAGGCGGAGCTCCTGTGTAGCTGGCCCCTCCCCTTCACCTTCAGAGCCATTTGTGGCTCAGAGAGCTTTGCTGGGCACTTCGCTCTCCGAGCCATGAATGGTCTGAAGGTGAGGGGGAGCTGCGTTACACAGGGGCTCAGGCTCCTGCAAAACAGCATTCCCCCCCCCCCGGCCTGTAGGAACACCACTGCCTGGGAAAGCAAGAACATTTCAACCTGGTGCAAAAAAGATGGCACAACTGATGCCAGGCAAATTCTTAAGAGGAAAGGGATTGATAGTGGAGATGCCAGAAAGGACTTGCTGGTGTCTCTTCAGAAGGTGTTGCTACCAGGAATGAGGTGTTTTTGACAGCGGAACACTCTTACCAGTTTGCTGAGCACCTCAGAAAGTGCAGAGGTCTCAGAATGGGGCCTCTTCAGAATGGAGCCCCTTACCCAGTGCCCTTTCTGCTCTGAGAACATGACCATACTTCCTGTTTGAGGGGTTGTTTGGACAAGAAGTGGGGTAGCTCAGAGGTTGAGCGCAGCAAGGCCCAGGTTCAGTGGTGTCATCTACTCACCAGTAGACGGTACGCTGGGTGGGACTTAGCGTGATCGACAGCCCATCCACTCACTTCCGCTTTCTTCGCGCTCCCCACGCGGCTTTCCCTCGCCTCGGAGAGGGCGCCTGCTCGCCCAGGCACCCGGCGTGCCCCCCACCCCCACCCCCTGGCGAGCAGGCGCCCCCTCCGAGGCGAGGAAAAGCCACGCGGGGAGCGCGAAGAAAGCGGAAGTGAGTGGACGGGCTGTCGATCACACTAAGTCCCGCCCAGCGTACCGTCTACTGGTGAGTATATGACACCACTGCCCAGGTTCAAGGCATGGGAAAAAAAGCCATGATGGAAACTCTGGGGACCTGCTTCCAGCCAGTGTCAATAGTGAACCAGACGGACCAGCAGCCTGACCGGTAGCATCCCTAGAAGAGGCGCGGGATGCTGTTTTGCAAGGCCCCTTACCTTGCTGTGTAAACCACATCTTTCCCTTGCAGTTGTAGCCAGTCCTTGTGGGCTGTTGGAGCCCCCAGTACTGTCAGAACAAGCATGCTGGCAATGCAGGGTCCTTTATGGTGGCACAAAAGCTGGGCCACTTTGGCTTGCTGACGGACTGCTGCCACCAAGGTGAGAGGCACAGCACGCACGGCAGTGGCTCAAGGAGGCGCTGCTGGCACTAGTAAGAGGGCGGCATGGGCGGGAGGGGGAGGTTTGGGGGCATTCCGAGGTGGAGGACAGGGGTTAGGAAGCAGGAAAGAGTGGGAGGATCCCGGTGGGCAACGATGCAAGCCAACCTTATCGCCCATTTTTCGGCCTGCCTTACCCCTTTCCTTGGACTTACACCATGGATCCGAGGAGACCTGTAGGCAATGGTGGGATTGAGGGGGAACGCGGGGGAACTCAGTTCCACTAGTAAAAATTAGGGCTGACTCCGCCCACTTCACTCTCCCTCCCCCCCTCCCAATTCCTCTGCAAAGAGCTTTTCTTCTTGGTTGGCCAGCACTCAGAGGGTTAAAGGAAGCAACTCCGGATTCCTAGGTGGGCGAAGGCAGTGATGCCATTCAGGGGGAACGGACCAGAATGGGCATTCCGGATCCTAACGGGCTCCGTGGCTGGTTCCGGGTTCCCGACAAGTGCCAATCAAATGTGAGTTCCTGTTCCTAAATCATTTAGATCCCACTACTGCCTGTAGGCATAAGCAGGCCTGTGCAAAGATAAGCAAAAATATTTGTACTTACCTCTGGCGGGCCTCCTGATTGTCCCCCCGCATTGTTGGATGTAGCAGTGCAGATGCATCAGTGCCAACGATGGGGGATAGGATTGGGCAATCAGTCTGGGAGTCCGTGTCGAAACATAGGGCCAAACCCCTGAGTTTGGCATGAGGCGCATTTATTTCTGAGGGCACACTCCTCCAAGTGCCCTTGGGCCTACACTAACCATTTCCATCAGCCCAACAGCACCAGCGCCAATCCCCAGGCTGTGTGGCCCTGATTCGGGCTGCGCAGCGTCCTCGGCTCGGCGCCTGCTAAGTAGCAGGTACAGATTCGAGGAACGCAGAGGGGAGGCTAGAGCTTCCCCTGGGGCAAGGGTGCGAACGTGCCCTTGCCCTGGAGAGGCTCCTGAGCGTTGCATTAAATACAGCGTTGCATTGGACAAAACGGCACTGGATACAGTGCAGGCTCACTGGCCTTGCTTTTCCAATGCAGGATTGCACCCTGAAATAAAGGACCTGTGGGTTCGTGCTAGACAGGAGACATAAAAGTCTTTCTTGCTTTCTTGCTTTCTTGCTTTCAACACAGCTGCAAGGAAGGCTGATTGGGATTGTGTCTCTCTCTGTTAGGTTTCTAGTTCTCATGGATGCTGAGCAAAGCCCTGAAACGGTGAGCACAAGGAGGCTGTTAAATATAACAAGGCAACACCATGAAACGAGCACCCAAATATTATGATGGTTTTTGGAGCTGACCTGAGGTTAGCATTCCTGCTGCTCTCCAATCTATTATCGTCTTCCGCCTACAGACTGACAGCTACTGCAGCCTGCGCTTCAGCTTGTTCAGCGCGAGGGAGTCCTTAATTCTTCCTCCCATTCTGTTAATGGGAAGAGCAGCAGCTGGGGGGGAACATTTGCTGTGGGTTGCGCATCGGCTGCATTAGGGATCAGCGTTTAAGCACACCATTTCGAGGTTGATGCAGAACCCATTTAGATTTCAGCTGTGAACATGTTTAATCTTGTTCCAAACTGAGCCTCTTAGAATCTCTCCGTAAAAGCTGAGAACTGCTCGAAATGAAGTCTGCCCGCATGGCCTTTGCTGCAGAAGGTTGCTGCACTCGAAGAGACAATGTGCCCTTGTCCATCTGTGTGGACAACCTACACTCCCATTTCCCAGTGCAGCTAAGGGCTGTCTAGGGACTATTTTTGCATGTGCATTCAATGCTCCTGAGCCCTTGGCTGGTGATCATGCACTTTGTACCTGGAGTTTTTGAGCCACTAAAGGTGAGCAACGTAGCCGTCTTCTCCAGGAAAAAAGTCTTTAGACATTCCCGGCACAATCCTAACAGTTAGGCCGGTGCACTTAAGGCCAGCAAAGTTTGGCTGGCACAAGGAACACCGTAAAGCGCGCTTGAACCACGCTCGGAGTCCAGGAGGATGGTGCATGTCTGTGTGCTGGCCTCTGACTCCAAGAGTTGTCCAAACATACTTAACGGTGTCCCTTGTGCCGGCCTAACTGTGCCGGCCTAATTCCAGGTTAGGATTGCGCTCTCAGCCCCAGATCACGATGCCTAACCCAGACCAGAATGGTTCTTTGGAGAACTGCATGTGACTCAAATGGGACATCTGCTTTTTGGTCTGGTAAGCAGAAACTGATCTTGTTGGATGTCAATCACTGTTCTGCTTCCCAGGCAAGGGAATAGTCCAGCTAAATGTACATCACTGCTTGCTGACATTTACTTTGGCCAGCTGGAACAAGGGTTCCTTCCTGTCAATTACTGCTCCTTTTGATTCAGGATGAGGGAATTCCAAGGTGACAGAGTTAGGGGCAAAGAACAAGAGGAACATAATGTACAGTATGAACCAGGTAACTCTTGGCACAACTCATCGTAAGTAATCCGAAGTACATGGATTGCTTCATGTGTTCATGTTAAATAGACATACCTTTCCCTTGTTTAACCTGCCTCCACTGTCCTTCCATTGCTACTTTGTGAGTGCCTCAGGGCAGAGACCTGAGAAAAACAATTCTGCACCAAAGAAATCTGAATCCTGTGGCCTTTATGCATGAAGCAGATGAAAAATTTGCATAATTTATCACAATGTTTCTCAAACTGTGGGTTGGGACCCACTTGGTGTGTTGTGACCTGATTTCAGGTGGGTCACGGAAAGTTGGAAGCAGCCATCTTGGTAGCATTCCAGGAGGGTCATTTTATGATGTCACAATGAAGGCACTTCCTGTTTGATGATGTCACTTATGGCTATGACATCACTTCCAGGTTATTAATGACATCCCTTCCGATGGGTCTCAACACAAATACCATTCTAAAAAGTGGGTCCTGGTTTAAAAAGTTTAAGAACCAGATTTATTATGTTGCATTTTCCTCCATAGAGCTCAAAGCAGTACCAGGTTCTCCCCTCACAGTTTATTCACACAACAATTCGGTGAGATGAGAGGGACTGAGAGACTGCCCCAGGTTCATTCAATTCAAGAGGTGAACTTTCTGCTCCTGACCTGACCCCTCTAATTCAGAAAGCAGACCACCACTCAGTGTAAATGCATTCGGGATAATGCCTTCTGGTTTGCAAGTCATGGGGAGGTCAAGGATGACACTGAACTCCCCTTTTGCAGATTCATTTCTCCCAGCCACTGAGATTACAGCATACTTTTGTTGACTTAGGAAATGAGAAAAAGAAAGAAAAACTCAGAACATTTTTATTTTCTAAACACCTCACACACGTCATTTAGGCTGAAGAAGTCAAGTGGCAACAATTCACCTTAACTGACACACCTGTGATATATTTGTGGTACATGTAGCATTTAGACTGGGCCCAAATGTTGGCCCATGGCTGACCAGAGAACAGAGTTTCCATAGCCCATCTTATCCCCTGCTAACTGGGCAAGAGGCACTTTTCCAAGAGGTGTTCCTCTTATATTTAGCAGCGGGAGAGTAACAGTCCCTCTTCACCCCAGCACAGTGTCTTTACTAGTGGCTGCTGCTGGTGTTTTGCATTTTTTTAGATTGTGAGCCCTTTTTGGAAAGGGAACCATTTAACTTTCTTTGTTTGCCTGTAAACCGCTTTGTGAACTTTTTGTTGAAAAGCAATATATAAATACTGTTTGCTTGCTTGCTTGCATGCTTAAGGTCTAGGCAGGTTCATATGGGAGTAGGCGCTCCTTAAGATGACCTGGTGGCACCTTATTTAGGTCTTACACAGACCACTGATTCTATGAACAAGAACATGCGTATTAAAGAGCAGGGGCAGTCACCTAGCAAAAGGAATGTGCCTGAATGGCAATGCTCCTTCAGACATGAGCCATGGGGTCTTTGCCCTACAAGTTGAGAAGGAGTGAATGTTCACATCTGAATCCACATCTGGGAGTTACGTATGCATTGTTGTGTCTGTCCCTGAATCAAAGTGTGTGTGTGTGTGTGTGTGTGTGTGTGTGTGTGTGAGAGAGAGAGAGAGAGAGAGAGAGAGATCATTCAAATTGGTTGGAGATATGCTCACAATACAATGACACTTAACATGCTGCTATTGGAATTTTCTGTGCTCGTGTCCTTGTAGATTGTGCCCAGTATTATTTGCTATGATTCCTTTAAACAAAATCTCACCATTAAGTCTTTGAAGGACCGCTGCCCTGGAGATGCTTAGGAACCATTTGAATTTTCAGCTTCATTGGTTGCCTGGCACAGAACAATGACAAACAATTAACACATTCTACGGATCTTCCCTGAATGATTCAAGTAATCCCAGGATTCAAATGTTATTAGACCTCCAAGAGCTTTGGAAAGTTCAAATTTTTCCTGCATGCATTATCCCTTCCCAGGGTATCAACAGCTGTTTTTAGTCTAAATAGCTTTGTCCCAGTTGTTTCCCCATACCCATGTAATGCCCTATACAGAGTTCTCTGCAATTATAAGTCTAAGCCCCTGATATACGGTAGACAGAAGAACACTCTGGGAGCAGTGGGTTGACTTGAGAGGATGGCAATTCAGAGCAAGTCCAAAACCTGGGTTCAAATTTGTGATGGGCTACAAACTTCCAATGGGTTTTTGGCAGGTCTCAATCTCAACTTCAGCTCCCCATCAGTAGAACGTGAAGAACAATCTGTCCAGATCAGTGGTTCCCAAACTGTGTTCTGGACCCACCTGTGGGCCGTGAGCCAATTTCAGGTGGGTTGTGAAGCACCTTCGGTTGGCGCAAGGGAGGCTCCCCATTGGCGCTCTCAAGCTGACGCGACTCGTAGTGTCGGCTTGAGAGCTTTAGCGCTGACGCAGGGGTGCTGCTTGGCGCCCCCGCATTGGCACTAATGACATAGCGTTGATGCAACAACGTTGCCTCAACACGATGTACGAGGCAGGATTGCACTGCCCATCAGAGCAGAATCAGGATACATTTCCCAGCAGAGCAAGCAAACACTGCCCACCCGAGCAGCAATGGCAACAACAATAGTGATCTGAGAAGAGGAACAGGAACTGCAGCATTAAGAACACAGCAAAGTCTCTCGTTCTGTATCTAGATTGGGAACCTCCATGGTGATTTATTAAGCAAAGGTTTGGCATTGAGCATGCAGCCAAATCCCCTCCCATTCAGCCACCTCTACAAAATAGCAGGCAAGGATCAAGGAGTCCCATAGGGGCTATGGGAGCTTTTCTCAGGGCAAGTGAGCAAAAGCGGACTTGCTCCAAAGGGAACCCTAACTGTCCCCTCCCTGGATTGTTGGTACACCTGAATTGGCGGGGGAGGGATTGTCTAGCAAAGGGCTTCTGAGTCATCAATGCTCCAAAATGTAGAGAGAGTCACATGACATATTACAAGGCAAGTATACCATATGAGTAGTGAATCTCATAAAACTATGAATGCCAGAGGAAAGAGATTATGCTTATAGGAAATCCTATACATGACACAGAAATGGCACTTAAAGTGCTATCCTAACCTGGAGTTAGGCTGGCAGAGTTAAACCAGCAGAGTTTGGCCGGCACACGGGACACTGTAAAGTATGTTTGGACCACTCTTGGAGTCAGAGAGATCAGCACACAGACGTGCACCATCCTCCCTGACTCCGAGAGTGGTCCAAACACGCTTTACGGGGGCCCTTGTGCTGGCCAAACTTTGCTGGCCTAACTGTGCCACCCTAACTCCAGTTTAGGATTGCACTCTTAAATTGTCACATGACAACAAAGAAAAGCTAGAAAACAAAAGCAGCTTCCATTCCCTGGAGTAAAGGAAGGAAGGAAGGAAGGAAGGAAGGAAGGAAGGAAGGAAGGAAGGAAGGAAGGAAGGAA
>JAJKFI010000001.1:54678313-54709632 GCA_029204185.1 Lerista edwardsae
GAAGGAAGGAAGGAAGGAAGGAAGGAAGGAAGGAAGGAAGGAAGGAACCAACCAATCAACCCAAGCAGAGCAATTATATCTAGGAAGAAAGGTAGGATGTAAGTTAAGCAATAATGAAACAATACATGTGACAGTGTCTTCATTCCATTCTTTCCCCTGTTAAACCAGGAAAACCCAATCATATGAATTCTGACTTGAACATGCAGCAGTATACAGTAAGGGCAGTATTTGGATGTAATTTGCCCAGAAGGTCAACTGAGATGCTGCAGAACTGATCAGATCTTCACAGATAAGAAAATAACAGACAATAACTGGAGCAGCCGCCAGTTTCCAACAGGAGGTTTTCCTCAGCTATATCTTTCTTCCGAGGACAGGACAGAAACAGAGAAACAAGACCTTGTCTTGGTCTGTTCGATGAGCACAACTTTATGTTTGGAAATGTTGCCTTTGGTCCTTCAGGCCCTACCAGAAAGAGGATTGCTTTGGGTTACACATCTGTGCAGTACCGTACTTACAGGGGGGTGCAATAAATATGGCAGGTGTTGCAATGTGCTGTGTACGTGGCCCTTCCCGCTGTTGGAGCCATTCTGGGCAACTGCCATTTTGGGCACTGCTGTTACTACTCAGAACGGCTCTGACAGCAAAGGGCAGGGTCTGCTTACACAGCAAGAGCCTGCAGTTTGAACTAGAGAGAACAACTGCAGGCATGTCCCAGTAGCCACAGTTTCAGTTATCCACAAATAGCATGGATACTGGGATGCCTATTAAAAAAAAATTTTGTTGTTGTTGTTCAGTCGCTAAGTCGTGTCCGACTCTTCGCGACCCCATGGACCATAGCACGCCAGGCCTCCCTGTCCTCCACTAGCTTCCTGAGTTCACCCAATTTCATGTTCATTGCTTCGGTGACACTCTCTAACCATCTCATCCTCTGCCGCCCCCTTCTCCTTTTGCCTTCCATCTTTCCCAGCATGAGGGTCTTTTCTAAAGAGTCCTCTCTTCTCATGAGATGGCCAAAGTACTTGAGCTTCAGCTTCAGGATTTGTCCTTCCAGGGAGCAATCAGGCTTGACTTCCTGTAGGATTGACCAAGTGGATCTCCTTGCAGTCCAGGGGACTCTCAAGAGTCTTCTCCAACACATAATTCAAAAGCATCTATTCTTCGGCGCTCTGCCTTTCTTATGGTCCAGCTCTCACAGCCATACATAGCTACTGGGAAAACCATAGCTTTGACTATGCGAACCACTCCAGTACTCTTGCCAAGAAAAACCCCATGGAAAAAAAATAGGGGAACACTAACAAATCTCCTTTTTTTACCTTGTTGCAGCAAAACCACTGATGGTCCCCTATCTTTAAAAAGGCCAGTATCCACGGGTTCAGGTATCTATAGAGGGATCCGGAACGGAACCCCAGCAAATACTGGAGCCTGCTTGTGTTCTGTGGACATTTGTATCTGGAGAGCTTTTGTTCATGTGCCCACTTGGAATGAGATAATCCATGGATTGGACTCCATTCCAGTTCTCCTTTAGAGTTTGTGAGAGGTTTTTGATGTTAAAAGCAGTCCCAAGCACTAGAGACACATACGTAACATTTAGACAGCGGACCCGCACTAGAGGTTTCATCCCATCAGTGTGACCGGCTGTTATGTTTCTTACATTTTTATTCTGCCTTCCCTCCCAGGAGCCCCATGGAGTGTGATCAGTACTCTGATTTGAAGCACCAATTATCCACACAACTGTTTCCATGGAAGCACTGCAAGCCTGACGTGCAAGTGGATTTTTCTAAAGCATAATCGATCTCAGAAGGACCAACAGAATTTTTGAATCAGGTTTTGGACATGATGGAACCATAATAACTGGGCAAAGAGGCAGTTTTCAAAGTAATGCTCCTCTTATATTTAATGGGGGAGAGAGAAGCAATTTTCCCTATTTATCCTAGCATAACATCTTTTCCAGGGGCAGTTTGCAGGTGTTTCTTCTGCATCTTTTCCTCCCAGATTGTGTACCCTTTAGGGATGGGGAATCCTTTATATTGCTTTGTGAACTTTTTGGTTGAAGAGCAGACTATAATTCTTCATCATCATCATCATCATCATCACCATCATCTCATCAACAACAACAACAACAACAACAACTCCTCTTGGGTATTTGAACTAATGAGCACCCAACCCCCCCAGGCCCCCAGTCCAAATATCTGGTGGGTTGTGACACCACTGCATAATCATTTGTCTCAAGGTCTGGTTTTTCTTTTTCCAAGTAACCAAAAACTTTCTGTTGGGATACTGAAGGAAGTCCCTGGAAATTTACAGGCCTGAATGGGAAAGGCCTAACACTAGGCCGACTCAGGGGGGTAAAGTGCTGAGTCATTCAGGCCTAGCAGACCAGCAGTAAAGTGCTGAGTCATTGTGACTCAGCTTCAACCTGGGGATCAGATCATCTGATCTCTAATTGGTGCTGGGGACTATTTAATCAAGACCAGAAACACCTGTGGTCAGTTGCTGGAGATGTAAGTGTTGCTGTTGGAGGAGCTTTGTTGTTGCCTGTTTGCTGTTCTTTGCTGCAGGGAACTTTCTTCTGAGAATATAGAAGTTCTTGCTACCCTAATCTCTGTTATCTGAGTGATTCCTTGCTGGAGCACAGCTGTAAACTGCTTCTGTGCTATCATCACTTTCATCCTGACTGGTTCCATGGAGCACGCTGCACATGTTCAATGACTCAATCTCCTCATAGGACCAATCCCTTCATAGGCCCAACTAATATAAGATTGGCGACGCAAACATTCTCTTCCAGCATTAGCTGGTCCAAGAAGCCAACTATGGTGAGATATTCTCCATGTTTCTTCTTCACAATAGCCATTGCTTCTTTTTCGTTCCAATTCTTCCAGCCGCACTCACCAGCTCAGACTAACTGAAGACACCTTTGTGCTATCGTGGTGAGCATGTTTCACAGTGTGTAGATCCCCAGCTTCTACTGACATAGTAAGTTGCTATGGGTAACTTTCATTTGGTTTCTGTCCAAGAAACACAGCTCAGATTGTGTGTGTGTGTGTGTGTGCGCGCGCGCAGCAGCCCCCCTTCCTGTGTGATGCCCCCCTTTGCTAGAAGTTTTAGAATGCTTACAGCAGTGTTCTTCAACCTTGGAGTGAGGACCCAAATAGGGTTGCAAAGCCTCAGTGGCAACTTATGGGAATGAAAAAGGTTGAACACCACTGGACTAGAGCACCACCAGGCAAAGGAGGAGGCATTTGAGGAACCCCTTCAGGTACCAGGAGATGGTGTCCCAATTCTGCTCAGGTTCTTAGCAATTGTGTTAAAATAGTTTTCAAGAGTGCCAGACTTCATGGTAACTTTTTCTGTTCTCTTTAATAAGAATATTTAGTTGCAGTGAACAGTACTGGGAGTGGGGAATGTACAGTTGGGATCCCCAGTCTCATGCTTTATTTACATATTGGGGTCATGGTTGAAGACCCCTGGCTTACAGGATGACTCCGATTGGCACAAATTGAGAGGCTTCAATTTATTGCAATGCAATTTATATTGCATTGTCTCAATGCAATTTACATTTTATCTGAAGGGAAGGTGTTTCAAAGGCACAGGCTAATACACTTATGGAGATAAACATTTGCAAAGGAGAAATTAAATCATTCCCCCCCCTGCAGTGTTTTCTGGAGTGGGTTCTCTGCATCCCAAAATTAGCCACTTCAGAACCTAGAGAACCTGTGTTGGGTAGTTATTGCACTGTTGGGTTTAGATAGTGACAACTCAATATTCGAATCCCTGCCTGGCTATCAAGATAACTGGGAAGCTTTCATCCAATCACTCACTCTTAGCCTAACTTTGCTTACAGGGTCGCTGCAAAGATAAAATTATAACCACCACCACCCCAAATATGCTGTTCTGAGGTCCTTGAAGGAAGGGATACAAGTATGACCAATGATCACAACAGTGCCAGAAATGAAAATAAAAGCTGATGAGGAATCATTGTTCAGAGGCTGAGCACACACTTGGCATGCAGCAGAGGCCAGATTCAATTCCCAACATCTCAGCTTCAAAGAAGCAGGTAGGGATGGGAGAGATTTCTGCCTGAGACAGTGCTGACCAAGGAGACAATACTAGGCTAGACAGACAAATGGGCTTGCTTGCTACAAAGACAGATTTTATGTGTCCTATACCTATACATACAGGAATCACATCCCAATCACATTGGGATGAATGTGGTTATACTCAGTGATGTCATTCAGGGGGAACGGACCAGAATGGGCGTTCCGGATCCTAACGGGCTCCGTGGCTGGTTCTGGGTTCCCGACAAGTGCCAATCAAAAGTGAGTTCCTGTTCCTAAATCATTTGAATGACACCACTGGTTATACTAGAATACCACATTGGGGTAACATTAGAGCAAGCATGGTGGTGCCCATTACCGTATTTTCTCCTTCATGTTTGAGATTTGGGGGGGTGTGTGCTGAGATGGGGGAAAAGCACATGCGGGTTCCCTTCTTTACTTCCTCCCCACTTTCAGTTATTCAACAGAAATCATGCAGGCGCAAAAGCAACACACCAGTGCCCTCACATTCACATTCACATTCAGTGCGTAAAGTGCAGTTTCAAAACAATCTTTATTCTGTTTGAAGACCTAGTACAATTTTTAAAGCAACTGAAAAACAGGACACAGCTCCATCAATTCCAGAAAGCCAACATTTTTTAAAGGAGGCTCATTTGTTAATATTGCCTTTTAAAGGCAATTTACAACTGACATTTAGCCTCTGCCTCCCTAAACAAAACAAACAAACAAACAAAAACCCAATTAAAAACAAAGGAATTTTTTTAATGTTTTAAAGACATTGTACAGAACAGAGTTTAATTTTTTTAGGGGGAAAGAACTAAGAATAAAAATAGCAGCATCTTGGGCAGCTGTTGCAGTCTCACAGGACAAATGGCAATGTCATGTTTTCTAATTTTCTATCCGTCCCGTTTTTAATCAACTCCTATCAAAATGATTAATTTTTTTTAACATATTTTTTTTAACGGAATCTTGCATCATGTCCCATGAGAGGCATTGTGCTAGGAACTGCCCATTCTGAAAGTGATTCCAACAGAAGCCACCTTAGGAATCACTTTCCCAAACAAATACCATGCATAGCAAAAAAGCACTGTGTTAAAACGAATTGATGTTCTCTCCACTGAAAAACATCAGAATGATTTTTTTTCAAGCATTGTAGCTCATTGTTAATTACAAGACAAAGCCACTTTTTCTACATAACAGCTGACACTGAAAACAGAAGATCTGGCTTTACACATTAAAAAAAACAAAACCACAAACGAATTCTAGAAACGTCAAAGGTGACCTTTCCAAGCAACTTGTGTGTTTCGAACAAGTTACTTGAATTTGAACAAATGCACCCAGATCATTCACTCTTCACTAATGAATATCTTGTAAAAGACGTTTGTATATTCCTTTTTGAAACAAGTTAGAGATGTTAACCTATGCTCACCTTAATACAATGATCGCTTGTACATCAGATTTCCTCCTTACAAATATTCCATTGGTAAAAAAAATCCTAGTTATTAGACTTGAACTTATTCCGTTGGAAAGAGCATTCCCCATTTATTCCAAACTTCCAGTTGCTGGATTTTATTTTTACAATTCTGTCTTCCGTCACATGGCTCAGAGAACGTTCAGGGCAGTCAATGACATATAAAATGACAATAAAATCCAAACGTACACATACAATTAAGAACACTGCCCCTGTCCCTTCCCCTTCCAAGCAGTTTGGATAAATGGGAAATTTGGAGAAAAATGTCAATGAATGCATCTATTGCTGAAAGCTGCTCTTAAAACATGGCCTTGTCATACAGCAGGGACCATGAACCTAAGCCTCAAGTTAAGGAATCCATAACTTGTTTTGTCTGTATTATGCATCATGATATAAACATGGCAGTTTCTATTCCTGCAGCCCTGTTAAGTTGCCGTTGTAGCTTAGGAGTTTTTGCTTCGTGTCTCAGCTTCCTCCGAGAGGGAGAAATGCATGCACAGGAGCAGGCTTCTGTGCACACTAGAAAAGGACGCTGTACATGCAGCTCCCAGGCGCAACCATGGTTTCCAGGACTAGAGAGGCTGCACTTGTGGCTCCCTATGCTAGACTGGAACCTACATGCACAGAATCGAACAAATGGGCATGGTTTCAGATTGGACAGAGCTGATCACCTGGGGCAGGGGGGGAAGAGGGGAGACTGAATGCAGACCCCATACTCTCTTGCCCCAAAGGGCCTATTAAGGCTTCCCTCCTCTCCAAACAGGTGATCACTCCTGACACCACCAGCCAACTGTTTGGCAATTACTTATGTGCATTCAGCTCATGGATGCGCACTCATCTATCAAAGCGCTTTTTTGGTCATATTACAATTGAACATTATTTGCTAATCAGTGTCTGGTAGTACATTTGACCCCTAAGAACAATTGTCAAAACAGAGAGGAAAAATTAATTACCACCACCTTTATGCTGTTATGCTCTTGAGAGGTCTAGTAGGAAAGAAGAAACAAACTTATTAAAACTCTGGTTTGGGCTTGTCTTTGCTCCACAAGATGAAATGTGATTCCCAGCCCTTCCTCCATGGAGTCGTTCCATTAACTCAAGTGAGGCTAATACTGTGCAAGACGGTTAAAACTTGCAGCCTGTGGTTTTAGCTGCAATTCCCATGGAATATTTTATTAAGGCTGCAGTTTTACATGCACCAGTTCTACACGCATCTGGGAGTAAGCCTCATTGAACTCAATGGGACTTACTTCTGAGTAGACATGCATACGATTGCACTGTGGGGGCCTGCAAAACCCCCAGTGGCTTTTTAAGGAGTGTGCATCAAACTCAGAAGTTTGCTGAAATAAACCACATTCCTCAGGAAAGCAAAGTCTACAGATTATAAACAAATTCCTCACAGTGTCAGATATAAAGAGAACTAGAAGGAATAAACCGATTTATTCATAGTGTTACCAAATGATAAAGATATATCTACAAGTAGTCCTTAAGGTTTCATTTTAAGAAGGAACGATTGCCTACAAAAGGGTCAAAACCATAAACAAAATTCTGCGTAATCTATTTTCTGAACTTTCACTAAAACAACATTTTTCAGAGTTCCTTAACACTCATCTGTAAAACGTAAAATACAACTCTCATTTTTATTGTGGTGTTCAAGAAATGAAAAATTTGGTTACGTACTATAACACTGAGGTCTTACGTTTCTTTCATTAACTTTAACCCACTCGTACCTGATTTGTTGAAAATTGCCCTTTTTTTTAAGTTCACACAAATATAAAAGTAACAAAAAAAGATTAATCTGTGGAAAGTAAGAATCGCAGAAACAGAACTTCCTAAAATCTTATTTTACACATTGTTATTGAGGACAATATCAACTTTTGAAACCAAATAAAGCACACATACGTAAAAAAACACACGAATTCTTCCATGTAACATGAAAAGTCTCTTGATGCAGTGTCTATAATTGTTGGTCTGGATTTCATGTGATTTAGTCTGAAAAATTAAGCTTGACTTAACTACTGTAGTTGCAAATACTTTCCATCTGTTTCTTTCTAGAACTCAAACAAGGTGGAGACTTCTTCCAAACATGATCAGGGCAAAAATATAAACCCTTATCTGAATCAGACATAGTGGGAAATCATAGTCTGAAGGTAGCTTCAAACAATATTGTTGGACTCATTGATACTTTTGCAATGTTCAAATATTTTTATTGAGAAAGCAGCTTCGAAGCTTATCAGGCACTGCCCAACAAAATATTTAGTCAAAAAGGAAATAATGAATTTTAACCTTGAGCTAGCAGCCCAATACAAAGAAAAAAACCCTGTTAAAATAGTTCATAGTTTTAATTCTTTAGCCAACTTTTACTGGCGGCCTGTACATTTCTTTTTTTTAAAAAAGGAAAAATAATGAACAAAATGAAAACTAACACAAAAAGTATGAAGAGAACATTTTGTGACGATAAAAAGAACACCAGAAAAAAAGCTTATCCTCTAGTTTACACTTGAAACTGAAATACAGCCTATAGAAAATGAAGTATTGCATAGCAGTGTAAGGATTCAGCTTTTGGCAAAACAAAAAGTGAACAGAATGAGTTTGGTATTGACAGTTTCCATCTATAATAGTTAGTTATCCAGTACTATGTACATTTATATACTGTATGCCATAAAAGTCCAGTTTTCTTCAGTCTTAAATACCTTCTTAAAACAGGATTTTAAACGTCTAAACAAAAACACTTCCTGGCACTTCTGTTGCTGCGTCCATTTCTCTGATGATCACACTGCCATCAAAGTCTTTTAAAGTGTCCCTTAAAAATGAAAGTGCCATTCTGCTACATATCATTCACCAGACAACCAGCAATCCACAGCGCTGGGCCTCTGCATCCATCGGGCACAGCTCTATCACTCAAGTCGCAACAGAGAAATTCGGCTGCCATGTACAGAGACCCTGCTGCACTTTGCGGTCTGCAGAGATCCAACGTTTAAGCTCTTAAAGCTTTGAAGAGATGGTCAACAAGCACCATGGTTAAAGGCCTCTATGTCCCTGCAGGGAGACAGGTGTAGCGCTTTTGCTTTCTCTCTCTCTCTCTCTCTCTCTCGTTTTCTTTTGCTTAGTCTTTTTCTCTTTTATAAAAAAAGCACTTTAGTTTAAAAATGTGTGTTCACAGCTCACAGCTGTGCTCTCTCCCACGGCTGTTGTAAAGAAAGCTTCAGTCCCATCTGAAGAGACAGACAGACAGACGGCTTTGACACTTCAGCTCCAGCTCACGAGCATTCCTTACCCAGAGGCCTCAAGATGGTTGAGTTATCTTTGTGGGTGTTTAATAAAAAGAGACAAACCCCGGAATATTCACATCTTCATCGCCTCTGCTGTGCATATACTGGATAGGCTAGTGTGACGTTGAGAGAGTCATTGTGCTGCACAAGCGATGTGTGTTGATAATGTAGCACCAGTTCTTTCAGCGAGTTGTACAAGTTATATGGCTCTGCAAATCCATACCCAGTAGGGGTTTTGTTGATAACACAGTGCTTTACTTCACCATCCACACTAAATGGAAAAAAGAAAATAGGGCGGGTTTGTTTTATTTAAACACTATCAGATAAGTTTGCATAATTTTTTTCTGTTCTTATTCACTTGTCCATTAAATAAGTTAACAAGTACACCCATGAAACTATTTGTATTGTGCAGCCCAGTGTTTCTCAAATTGTGGGTCAGGAACCACTTGGTGGGTCGCGACCTGATGTCAGGTGGGTTGACGAAAGCTGGGAGCAGCCATCTTGGAAGCTGCAGACCTTACTCATGCTATATTCCTTTGTGAGTGTTAACAGTTTGAATTTTCAAGTGAGGGTTTTTGTAAAATTTTATTCAATGCTTTTACATAATATTTTGTCTTGCTTTCTGTAAAGGAAATCTTGCTTCCCTATCTAGTTTCCCATCAGGGACATTTCATGGTTTTGCAATTGCTGCAGTCCAAGAATGCCAGTTTGCACTTCAGGAGCGCCATTTTGTTATGTAATTTCCTGTATGATGATGTCACTTCTAGCCTTGACACCACTTCCAGGTTAATGACATCACTTCCAATGGGTCCCAACACATGTGCCATTCTAAAAAGTGGGTCCCGGTCTAAAAGGTTTGAGAACTGATGTAGCCTAAAATTACTTCTATTTTCTTATCTTTAACCACTGTTTTGCTGCTGTCCACTTCCAACATTTATCAGAATATTTCTTGCTGATCTAGTTGAGCAGACAAAGTATTGACGGTTGCAGAAGGTGCCTGTGGCTGCTCTCTAGAGAGTCCCCCTTCTCACTGCAGTCCCGAGTGCCTCATCTCAGGCTTCCCGCAACCTGGTAGCGTAGCCAGAGGGAGGGAGCGGCGTGCAGGCACCTCAGCGCGCCATGTAAGTGCTCCCTCTTTGGAGGCTTTCTGGGTGGCAACAATAACAAGGGCATAGGTGTAGCAACGTCAAGCTGCTAAAACAATTCCTTCTAACTCTCTCTCTTGAAAGGTTACCAAAACATATAGGTGCTCAGGCTTGAACTTTGGCTATCTCCTGAGGGAAGGAATTCAATCACTTCAGAGAGGGCAGAATCACTGAGAACCCCTCTTGGTGCACAATGAAGTTTTAAATGCTATGCTAAAAAGGGTTGATTTCAGCTTCTATACACAACACATTTTATTCTGCTGCCAAATAAATTAGAAAATTCTTAGCAGAAATTGGAGCAGGTGTTAATTACACAGGTGTTAATTAATTACAAAATTAAGAGTGAGAAAAACGTTTATCAAAATTTATGGTGTGTGTGTTTTTTTTTTAATGAATTTGGGGTGTTTAATGTTTCATGGACATTTGAGTGAATGATAAATCAGTTTTGCCCTATCACGCCTAGTTTCAGAGATACCTTGTTAGTGAATGATTCAAGCAGGCTCCACATGAGGAAGCCCACCCCATGGCTTCCTCATGCCAAAGTTGCTTGAACCGTTCACTAATGAGGTTACCCTAATCTCTGAAATGAGATGTGATCGGGCAAAAGTGGTGCCATATTTTTTTTTAGATTCAACACCCCAAATATATCCAGGAATAGGATATATGTCTAAGAATGTCTTAACTTTTAAGACAGCAAAATGTGTGTTGGCCTGTGTTATATGTCCTGTCCACTGCTTCAGCAATAGAGCATAACCTATGGATACATACACAACAGAGCAGGCGTAGCAACCTGGTTTGCTACTTTCTCGAACAAGGAATGTTCCATCCCGTTTTCCACGCAATAGATTTTCAGCTTGGCTTCTGTTGATATTTCCCACATTCCACGTTCGCTCATCATGATGGGGCAAATCCTCATCATCTTCTACCATAGAGTATTGGCTGTTAAAAAAACAAACAAACCAACAAAAAAAAATTAACACATTCACATTTTTTTTAGTTTAGGCTTTGAACATTTAGCTCCTTCACTCTTTCCATGCAGTTTGCAGGGTGTAAACAACACGGGGACATGCTTTTCTTCCCTGGTGTTGTCTAAAACATGCCATTTCCTTGGTTTATCTGGTATAAAATGAAGGCTACAACATACATTTTGAAATACACAGGAGTTGCCTACTTTGAATAACTGTCCGATAGAGATATATGTGACCAACACCCAAAGATTGTTCATAGCCTGCTGTACTCTCACATGGTTGCTTTTAAGATAGCTGCTGCAAATAACGTATTTAAGTACAAGGAGTTGCTAGGGCTGCAATCCTATACGCACTTACTCGGTAGTAAGTCCCATTAAACTCAGTGTTACTTGCTTCTGAGCAAACATGCATAGGATTGCGCTGTAGGCTCCTTTTTCCAGTGGTTTCAACACAGAGACACAGGGGTATGTGTGCAATGGAAATTCTTGCATGTCCATCAACCAGTTCCCTTTACTGAACAAAAATGCCACAGACTGAGAGCGTAATCTAATCCAGCGCTGGATTGGCAAGTCCGGCTGGCCAGCGCCAAATCCAATGCTGGGTTGGGAAGGCTGGAGCAAGGGCATGTTCGCCAGCCTCCCCAATGTGCTTCTCAGATTTGCAGGTGCAGATCCAAGGAGACCGCGTGGCCCGAATCACGGCTGTGCAGCCTCCCAGATGGGGCTAGGATTCAGCCTTATGGCTGAATCCAGAGCCCGCCCACGTCCCGCCCACAACTTCCCTCCCCCCTGCCAATCCCATGTCCGTCTGGACACGGAGCCTCTCTCACGTCAGCCGGCTTCAGCTGACGTGAGGGAGGCTTAGCGCAGGCGCAATGAAACAGCACCGATCCTGTTGCTCAAGCACTGATGCTGGGGTGCTAATCAGTGCACCCCTGCATCGGCGCTAACAATACCGCGTTGATGTGATGGGTGTGCGCTAGGATTGCACTGTGAGTCTTTAGATGAGGTTATCTGTTCATAGCAAAAACAATACGCTTACCAATTCTAGTTCCTTGCATTTTATTGCAAGGATGCCACTTAGATGCCATGGAAGAACCTAATATTAATCCTAGTCTGCAGATGAGCAATAAGTTGGGGAGTCAAGGCACTGAGACAGTTAGAAATCTTAGTTTGCATTTTTTCCTTCTGATCACCTAGGCCCCAACTCTTAGTGCTCCAATGCCAGAAAAAGTAATCTTAAAGGCAAAATGAGCGTGACAAAGTGTCACTTTCCTAGCAATTGTTACACACTGTACAACTGCAATCTTATGCATATTACCTAGGAGGAAGTCCCACTAGATTCCACAGGATTGTGCTGTAGGCATGCATAAGAATATGCCATAAGAGACCCTTTATTCTACCATGGAAAGCTCACTGAAGTAGAATTTAACTGATACACCACAAGTGCTCCCAGAGGTTTTGAGATACTTACTCTTCTGTATTTTCATTGCCAAGCCATTCATTCAATTTCTTTTGCCGAACACCCTTCTGAGTCAGCCACCTGGAAAGCAGTTTTGAAAACGAGGTTAGTCATGGCAACATTCATAAATATGCAACACTGTAAATATAGAGCACTGAAGGCCTGGCTACTCATAGCTACTTACATCAAGTACTGATCCCTTGTCTTTCTTAGCTGTATAAGGTCTGGTTTAATGCTGTTCATGCGCTTGTCAATCTCCCGGTATTCAGCAGCTTGCTTCTTTAAATCCTCTTCCAATCTATGCCGGCTATCCACAATTTCACTGATTCGAGATTTCAGCTTCTCATAATTGTGCATAATTCTGGAATAAAGAACATGGCAAATGAGGCCAAATCTTTATGCACCATTCAGCCTTGCTATTTCTACTTTGTAGACAGTTTCATATTTTAAACATAACATCTTAAATATTGCTACCAACCTTTGAATTTCTTTCTCATTTCCTTCTCGTTTAAATTTTTCTATGTATTCTTTGCTGTATCTTTCTTGTGTTTGGCACTGTTCTTCAAATATTTTTATGGTTTCGTTAAATGCTTCAATTGCAGTTCTTTTCATCTGAATTTCCTGGAGGGGAAAAACGTTAGAACTTCAGTTTCAATGACACTCAAACAGATTTGTTAGCCTACATCTGAAGATATACCTGTGGTTAGATTTTTTTTTTAAATACTGGAAAAGCAGCATAGGAGGTTGTCCACACATCCTTTCAGTGCATGAAAACTAAACTATGGCTAGGGTCCAAGGAACCCCTCAACTAGTATTATGTGCCCAAGGAGGCTTTCAGCTCATTTCTCAAGGAGTACCCTCCTTGCTGCCATACCAACAAGGCAGACTTGAGTGGACATTCAAGCAATTTGCACTGTGTCATATGTGTTATCATAAAGTGGGACAGAGTGCCTATGCCTTTAACCCTTGTATAGAAGAGGGACTTTGGGCAGGTGCATCATTTGAAACCCTTCCATGTTGAACCTGCCAAAATTCCCTCTTCTACACAATTGTTAAAGGCATAGGCACTCTGTCCCAGTTTGTATCTGGTAACCCTACATATGGGGGATGCTCTCCATTTGAAGAAAAAAAATCTTGGCTATGCCTGAAGCAGCTCTTTTAATTGTAGTCATTGTATCATTTACTGAATTTATGCAGATTTACAGCAAAGGCTATGATAGGAGGTACATGAAAAAAACATATTCAGTATTAACAGTACTTCTTTTAAGGGTATGATTGCAACATTCCTGTGTTACAATGACCTGAGAAATCAGTTAGATTTCTACAATTTTATTTGGACTGTTTGGACCCACCAGTGGATCGCGAGCCAATTTCAGATGGGTTGTGAAGCACCTAGAGCAGCCATATTGAAAATATGAAAAGACGGGATGGTGGAAAGGGGCGGGCTGTGTGGTTGTTTTGCTTGTGTCAAGGTGGTAAGTAGGCTTTTTTCTTTCTGATTCACTTTGCTATTGAAACATGGCTGAGAAATTACCCAACTCACTGCTGCATTCTCAGGAAAGCAGCAGGCTCTGACATCACAATGATGGCACTTCCAGCTATGACATCACTTCTGGTGGGTCCTGGACAGATTGTCATTCTAAATAGTGAGTCCTGGTGCTAAAAATTTTGAGAACCACTGGACTAGAGTGTTCCTATAAAATAGGACTTGCACCATATTCCCTTATGTATGGCAAAGAAATATGGGGAAGTCATTCTTACCATAAATGAAACCAGGTGTAATTTTGGTAAATCACAACAGAGGTGCATGTCCTCTGGATACAAAAGCTACAACTATCCAAAATCAGGATTTTCAAGGCACTTCTAAAATGACTTCATCCACTCCCAACAATGCACAAAATTCTATGTCTTCCTATCATCACTCCTCAAACTCTAGATATACTGAAGTCTTCTCCCTTAGCTACAAAGCAGTTTCATCATCCTAGTATTTTCAGTCTCTGCTGAACATCCAGCTAAAAGTGGATGCTTTATCTTCCTGCTGTTGTGAGGAAGATAATATGCAGCTCAAACAGCATATTATTTTTAAAGCTAATTAATACGTGTTCTACACCTGAAAATGACCAGTGTGGAACATCTGCCAAGCACAGTAAGTGTTCAGAGCTGCAAGAACAGCTTCCAAGTCAAGGGATTACAGTGGTTTAGAAATAGCAAAGCAATTCCAATCTGGTCAGCTATCAAAAGCAGGGGTTTTTCTTTTTAAACAGGAAGCTTGATGCTCATCGAACAATAAGGATAAAAGTCTCTGCAAAGTCAAGGAGTTTCAATCTTAAATTTCTTGTTGACACCAGCTTGGCTGAAATGAATGGACCCTGCTATGGCAGAGTGAGCTTACGGTTTGACATTCAGCTCTGCTCACCTGAGATGTTCTTGTGTAGTCTTCATAGAGCCTGTCATACTCTCTGTTCTTCTCTTGAAACTGAATGTTATATTCATGCAATTTCTTTCCAACTGCTTCAATGCTATCTTCTTTAACCACTTGATCCTGGAAGAATGAGCACATGAAAATGAAGGCACGGTTTCTTAACAGTATCATCTTTAAACAATAATGAGGCAAGAAAGATGCTAAATATAAATAAAGATGTACAGGAAGAAAAATGACTGTGTTACACATAGCAAGAAAATAGGTTCCGCTAATGACAGAACACATTGCTTATAATTTTGCCACAAAAGACAGATGTGCACCCCCCATGCATTTATTGTGGAATGAGGCTACTTCTTCGGATACAATGGCTCTTGTGTCCAAGAAAAAAAACTCTTTTCACAATAAGTTTATTTGGGTGCAATCCTAAGCTGGAGTGTTGCAAACATGCCATAAAGCACATTTGCACCACTCATCGAGTCAGGGAGGCTGGCACATGGACGTGCGCTGTCCTCCCTGACACAGAGAGTGGTGCAAATGCTGGCCTAACTTCAGGTTAGGATTGTACAGGATTCTTCTTTGTTTTCTCTGCCCTTTACCTTGGAGTCCTCACACATTGTGGGCAGAATCCTATCCAACGTTCAGTGCAGAATCAATGTAGCCCCCGAGGTAAGGGATAAAACATTCCCTTACTTGTTTTAGAGGAGGCCTTTACTTGTGGAGGAGGCCTCCACAACTCTCCTCTCCCACTGCAGGATGTAGCGCATGCTCAGTTGGCGCAGCTGAATCAGCACTGGAAAGTTGGATAGGATTGGGCTCCAAGTCTCTATTAAGAGAAGATAATCTTATAATATTTCAGTGCTCAAAGAGTAGGGGTGAGAGGAAAAGGTTTTACCTGTTGATATTTGGAGACTGGATAAAGCAGTTTAACATCCAGTTTAGGATTATACTGAGCTAAAGATTCGTTCCGATAGTGGTTTATTAGCTCAACCACAGAATTGAACGTTAATGGATCAGAAAAGCCGTATTTTCCATCTCGGTGAAATATTTTGATTAACTTATTATTTCCTCCTTTCCTGTGAAATAAAATTTGGAAAGAGTCAGTAGTTATTTGTGTCTTAACTGCTTAACTGAAAGCCATGATAGCTAATCATCATCCACATCAAGGGATGCAACTGTCCTTACCTTAGTGTAAGTGTATAGTCCCCGTGCATTTTGGTGGAGGCATCTCGTACCAGGAAGGTACCATCAGCAGTGTCACGAAGCTTCTCGTTGACTTCTTCTCTACAATAGAATCAAAAGCAATACTTGGTTTAGCTTCTTATTCCAAAAACACTAGTCTTTTACTAGAAGAAAAGGAGTACGTCTTGCACCAAATTAGCTAATGGTTGTATATTCTACAGAGCATTTACAACTCTTCACATTACTTTTTCTTTATATGCAGTATTAAAAGGTTCTGCCCCATCCCATTGGCTCCATGGGACTAGTTCTCTTCTCACTTGTTTGAAGTTTACTAAGGGAGAATACAGTGGAGTCTATTCTTCAAAGAAAGGTTCAGAAGTTGGACATGTATTACATTTCTTAGCCTGTTTATTAAGTAACCAACAAGAGTTTCAGTTTTAGAGGTAAAAAAATGCGTCAGAACTCTTGATACGTTTGCAAACAATCTGCACAACTGTAATAAACTACGAGATATTTTGGAATATCTAACTGTAGTGTATTTTGCACCATTACCATATACTTTTTGAAAGTGTGCAGCTTAAACCTGTGTGACAGATGTTTGACAAAAGACCACACTCAATTCAAGGGTAAATGTGCATACTATTAAAATGCATGCGCATGTAATAACATCTAAATGCCAAGATAAAGGTGTCCTTCTGTTCTCCTTACCTTGAGATATCTCCCCAGTACCACTCAGCATCTTGCAGAGACATGTTGTTATTCATACCGTTATTTGTTACAGTATTAGGCTTTGGAGGTTTAGGAGGCAGTGCTAGAAATGGGGGGAAAAGGGAAATGATGTTTTAGCTTATCTGCATAAACTAGGCAACACATGTTTTAAAATAAAAAACCACATTATCATCAACTTAAATCTGTCTGTTAGAATTATTGCCGCTTCATTTTTTGTGTTTTGTTTTTAATTAGCACCATTTTCAAAACCTCATTCCCCCCTCCCAGAAATTAATTCCTAGACAGAATTAATTCCTAACGAAGCAGGTACAGCCACCATTGATTGATTGATTTTAGTTACCTGCAAAAAGTCTTATGCTCTCAGTCAAGGAGGACTGCTCCTATCCATTCCCATCTAGCAAAAATTCCAATGTAGACTTTAAAAACATACACTGAAGTTTGCTTCCTCCTCATTTACCATCCAATGTATTAACATCCTTACATTATTTTAAGTTATAAAATGGGTCACACACATCCCCATCCCCTGACATTTCATCAGCCAAGAGGAAATTCTTTCGCTTTCCAGCTCTGCCACCACTGTGAGTAATAACCATCGGCAAATCCACAGCACTGCTGTGTGTTTCAGGAGAGGAATCGAGTTTCTCTGATCCTCTGGCACTTTGTACAATGATCTACCAAAAAACACAGTAAGGAACCCATCTGTGACCTAAATATCCCTGGTGTTAATCTTAGCATTCTGTAGGATAAAATTGCTCCAAATGGCAAGACTGATTAAAAAAACCACATCCCTTTTGATCAATGTCAAAGCTGCATGCATACACCAATGGGTGCCAAAGAAGAGATACTGCAGCATTCGTGGCTCACAAGCTAAGGGACAATACTGAAGTCAGGATTAAAACAACAAACATTCAATGGTAAATTCAATCTTTTTATATACATCAGTGCATATAAGAAGGCTACATATCAAAAATGAATCCTGTAAGTTCAGAGGCTCAACACAGCCTGATGTTTTTCCTATTCTACGTTGCAAAAGATTGCAAGCAAAAACGGTAAGATCTAACATCTAAAACAGCATCTAATTCTTAAAAGCTAGCATTTTTTTAAAAAGCACCACCACCACCTTTTTACAGCATTTTGTGCCTCTCATGATATAAAAAACAACACTCTTTTTACTGAATGACAAACATACCTACAGGTGAGAGAAGAAACTAAAACAGAAATCACATGACTACAATTACAGTTTCCTAAAGCAAGCCCAAAAGAATTTTGTACAATAATTATTGCTGACTCCTTCTTCCATGCAATAAAATACAAAATTGATTCAGTAACAAAGTAAGTTAACCCTAACAATCTGATTCTGCTGGAGCAGCAGCTATTGTAACACCCAGAAGATGCTAGCCCTCCACAATAACACTGCAGCATTACCTGGTGGGTCCATTTCTATGTAAAACATCAAGTCCGTGCCACAATTTATATCTGTCCTAGTATAGTCTATGTCCAGCTCTTCCATGTTCCAGACAGTATTGTACATTTGCACGAGTTTCAGCAAGTAAGCTCAGTTATAAGGAAACAGTCAGGATCTCTTTGTAATGGTGTCTTGGAATTCATTTTAAAACCTACAAGGGGCCGCACTGTAACCTATTACATCATAATCCCCAGCCAATCATGTCAAAAATAATGTCACTGGACCACTCCTGTTTCATCATTTTGTTCTTCACTGTTAATCTCACAACAATTGTCATCTCAGAAAGAAGAGACACTTAGCAGAATTGTGATCACCACCTGATCTTATTTAGAAAGACGACAGGCTGTGTTCTCAATTTACACTGATTCTTCTCTCCCCCCCCCTTAATCTTTTCTGTCTGCTGCTTGGTACATTCCACTGCTGGCAGGTTGACAAAAGGCTGATATGCTGCAGCAGGAAGCGTTCACTTTCAATACAGTAGAATTTCTTCGTGGAGAGAGCTGGATCACTTCTCAGCCACAGCATTCGAAGGCTTCTACCTTGCAGAGGTTATTGACTGATATCCTTTTATGCACATATTGAAGCTAGCATGAGCATTGTTTTTAAATGGGGGAGAAATGTGGGGAAGGGAAAGTTTGGAAGTGGCAAAAGTGCAATTTTGCACACAAATGCCTAAAATAGTCGCAGCTTTGTACTGTTTTCAATAAAATGTCCCAAGACATGCCGGGGGGGGGGGGTTTGTTTGAAGCGGCAGATGCACGTTTGTCTGAATGATGAGATCATTCATCAATATTTAAATTAGAAATCCAGCCTGTCTGTGTTAAAAAATGTCAATCAAGCTTTACTAATGCAGTATACTATACACAACAAATGAGTGTCTACACTGCAGTGAGTCAAAGCTAAATAGCATTTTTCTGATATCAAGTCCATCTCTCAAGCATTAAATACGTGCCGAAGTGCAGAGGGATATTTCAGTACAGCTGATTCACACGATTCTCTTGACCTGGTCTCATCCAGACATTTGCCATTCTGACCATTTAATTCCTAAAGAACAGGCAGTCCTGGACACTCTCCTCTGAATTAGACCTGATATTTTGGAAGTCTCTCCCTATGAAGCTCATCAGCTCAAGTGAACTAACAACAACAACAACAACAACAAAAGGATAGTTTCTTGCTCAGCCCCCTCAGAAGAGTCCTGTTTAACCTACCACGGATTCTGACTATTTCACATATTTACCCATGGCAGGAAACTAGACCAGAAAAGTATGCAACTCGTTAGCACCATTGTTGCCGTATATGTAATTGCTATAATGGCATTGCTAAGGGACGTGAATTTCAGAACACCACAAACAGAGTTATTTCCCTTCCTAGCGAAGCACTGCACATACAAACGACCTCTTGACCATTTTTATCCCTGGAGGCAAGTGCTAGCATGTAAGGGCCTGGTGACAGCACCAACCCCAGCAGAAACATGCACACACTCGTTGCCCATGCTTAAAGTCATCTTGAAGGAGCCACCCACTGCCTATCCATTTAGGTGGACATGCTCCAGAGATTCCTTCCATTTGCCTCGTGTAACAGGACACTTCAGACAGTCCCAGACACAAGTCCAAACATTGAACTTGAGGGTTTAGCCCACCTGCTATCCAAATAGCTGTGTTGCCAAGGCTTAAATTAGGTTACAAAAGACATAAAGCACCCATAGCCGGCTACCGTAGTCCAATGGGCCAGTTACTGCAGTTTATTTGCATTTTCCTCAAATGGTGTTCAACACGGACAAAACAGAATTGGAAAAGAGCACGCTCCCACTGCAATTTTACTATTGGTTAAATTCTCGACAGTCGTACTTGTATGATCGGGTTACTGCTCCACATAAACTAGTCCAGCTTGCTATGACACCACGCTGGAAACCAAAACGGGCAAGGCACTGACAGACAGGTGATTTTCCACTGTTCCAGCATACTCAGATCAGCATCAACTTTCACTTAAACACATTTTTAATTACAAAGCATTACTTGGCAATCGCTTTTACAATAGCCTCTATTATTGCTAAATATATGCCTATATGGAAATATATAAACGTATATTTACCTCCCACCCACATGCAGTTAAAGGCTGAAAAAACAACAGTTAAATCGAAAGTCACTTACTTTGTAAACTGTGCATGGCACCCTTTAAGTACTTGAATCTAACAATCTGAAAACCCCAGACCGCAGTTCCACAAACGCACAAAAAAACTAACTAGCAAAAAACCAGAAAGCAAGAACGCAAGACTCTCCTTGAAAAACCAGCTCGGAAAGTGTAACCAATTCTTCTAACTCCTTAAAATCCAGAAGAAAAAGTTGCAAAATGCTCGAAGTAGGAAAAAAAATCCAAGTCCTTTTCACTTTGGAAAGAATAAACTTCTGTGCTCTCGGGAGCAATCTGCTCATTTGTTTCATCACTGATTTAGAACAGGTTAAGGAAAAAAAAACCCGACACTCCTCGGTAGCTTGCACGTCTCTCTGAGATAAAAGATCTCAGTTTAATGATTAACTGGGGCAGGTTCAAATATTTGCTGAGCAAGGGATTTCAGGTGGGGGAGGGGAAACTGGAGTCAAAGTCAGAGTTGTCATCAGCTAACAAGTGGCCAATGCAAGACTAACCGGTCTCATTTTAGCCAAGTAAATGAGAAGGCCATTGTAAGGGGCCTTAAAATAGTCTCTGTAACTGGCTGCTGCATATGCAGCATTGAAGCAGAGGAGTGTCAAGAAAAGCATTATGAGCAGCCAGCTACAGGAAGTGGCTGAGCTAGTCAGTGGGGGAAAAAAAAAATAGCATGAAAGCCTTCCTTGTAAAGTTCTGTGCTTCCCGGAGCCCACAAGCGCAGAAGAAACTTGTTAGCATTCACTGCACAACCTCCCACATGCTTTCACCGGGACAGGTGTTGTTTGAAGGCCCATAAAACGAAGCTGTGCGCGGTTGAATCACATGGAAGTCAACTGGAAGCGCCAGTCCTCCCCCGCCAAAATGCCTGCGAGAGTGGACTGTGGCGGAGCTTTCAAGTAACTGAAGCAGGCACATGCCTTGGGCCCAATGCCGTTGCCCCAGCAGTTGTGCAAGGGAAGGGTCCTGACACGGAAGTGAGTTCTCACCATGTACTGCAGAAAAATTCCTCCCACTAACCACACAGTGCACGTATCGGTATACCATTACGAGCTTTCTCATTGTAATATGTTTAAGCAATTCAGAGTCTTTGGAATGTGTTTTAGGGTTTTCAGATGGGGTAGTCTTGTGCCTGCATTAGGCAAAGGCACAAGAGGTGCTGGAAGACAAGGCGACTGGGACTAGGACACATGCGCTGCAGGGAACACGTTGGCCAGCCAACGTGAATGGGAAGAAGCACAGTGCTAGCCTACTCCCAAAGCATTTAAAGGGCAGGAACTGCACAGGGGTCCTGCACATTTTGCATTTGTCCAAGGGGGGGGGGGTTAAGGATGTGCTCCTCTCTTTAGTCACAACCAGTTGTGTCACACTGATAGAAATTCAAGAGGGCGATGGTTAAATGGTTCTTATCAACCTTAAAAGGAGTCTCCTTGCAGGGCCTTGGGGAGCTGGGTGGGTCCAAACTATTTCTGAGCCTGGCAAGGGTAAATCACACTGCCAGTGGGGTGATGCTTTGGGGCAGCAGCCGTCAACCTGCATGAACTCTGCCTTGCGTCATTCTCCTCCCTCGTTCCTTCCTACAGCTGGGATAGGTGCTACAGCGACATTGCGTGGGTCCCTGCCCTCCAGCCACCCAACTAAACTGTTTGCACACCTGCTGGTTCAATAAAGTTGTGGCCTACTTTCATTGCTCTCCTCCTACCTCCCTGCTACGGCCACAAACTGAACCAATTTTCACATTTATAGGGAAGCGAAGGTGTGCAGAAGGAACTGTACTTGATTGGGAACTGGGTTTAATACTTCCAGGCTTACCCAAAGGAAGTAGAAATGTTTGATTGAAGAGGTACCATACCAGCTGTTTGGGCCTTTAAAAAAAAAAAAGTTTGCACCCAACCCTCTCTCTCTGATTATAACTATTCTATGACATCTCTGGTGACCTTGTGGTGGGTGACCCAGTTGGTATCCTGCATCCTAAGTACATACATGTAGGGCTGGAATCACACTGCTTTGAAAGAGAATAAAGAAGCAAGAACGCCCTGAATTTTGACAGTACCTTTCTCATATATTTTATTTCTGGTATTTGGGGCTACAGAATAAATAAAAGGTCTATCAAATGTATTCGCTATTTGCAGTTTTACTGCGGAGAGAAAATGCAACTGGGGGACTCCTGCTCTTTCAGTGGGGAATAGAAAAATAACTGGGGACACAGTTGTATCTCCCCCCCTCCCAAAAGCATCTTTATTATCACAGCAACAATTTGTTTAAGTTTGTCACATTCAGGGTGCAATCCTAACCTGGAGTTAGGCTGGCACAGTTAGGCCAGCAAAGTTTGGCTGACACAAGGGCCACCGTAAAGTATATTTGGACCACTCTGGGAGTCAGAGAGGCCAGCACACAGACGTGCACCATCCTTCCTGACTCTGAGAATGGTCCAAACATAATTTACAGTGTCTCTTGTGCTGGCAAAACTTTGCTGGCCTAACTGTGCGAGCCTAACTCTAGGTTAGGATTGCGCTCTTAATTACAGAAACTGCTATTAGTTCACAATACTTGGCTTCAAGTTTTGGTTAGGCTGTAATGGGGAAATGAAGAGCCCATAAGGGAATCTACTTGTGAGTGCACAATTCTACATACAGAAGGCACGATTTTTCTATGCCTTGCATGATTGAGGGCGCAATCCTTGCTGGCCTCTCTGACTCCAAGTGTAGTCCAAACATACTTTACAGTGTCCCTTTTGCTGGTCAAACTTTGCTCCAGGTTAGGATTGCACTCTGACACTGACTGACTGACTGACTGACTGACTATCTATCTATCCATCTATCTATCTATCCATCTATCTATCTATCTAAGCAAAATTGCTGTATCCATAGTTTTCCACTTATGAAGTAAAAATATTGATAAAATGTGAGCTTCACAATTAAGACATGATTTCGTATGTAACCTGATTATTATTAGCTTAGAGGGAGAGCCCTCTGCTGGATAAACATTAGAATGTACACTAGCTTAAAGAGCGCCGGGGGGGGGGGGGGGGAGAGATAAAGCCGTTTTCAATGCCCAAATCACTCATTAATTTCTTCTAAACAGAACTGACTCATGTAATTTATAGCTTTAAAATATCCTATGCCACGTTCTTCTACAACCACTGGAATTACATTGTTCTGTTTACTGCTCAGTTACATCCATTTGAGGCACACCAAAAATCTGATACGACATAAACATTTTTCATATTATTTGTTTGGAGGCCCTTCAATCCTGCTCCAGACCTTAAAATTATCTGTGATTGTGCGTGTGTGTGTGTGATCAATGCATTTGCAGCCCAAGGGGTACTGACAAGCGTCAATAGTGACACTTGTGTGTAAAATGGAGGACACGGTTTGTTCATACATTCTGGCCCCTGATCTGGTCCCCGGGAATTACATTCTGGTCTCCTGTAATAAAATTCGACACTTCCCACTAAAACGTGTTCCGATTTTACAAGAAATAGTGCAGGAATGCCCTGCACTGGCTAGGCTGAAGTGGACTGGAGGCATCCCTGTGCCAGAAAGTGATCTATCTGAGCTCTCATCTTGACAGAGCGGTCAAGAATACGAGGACTCAAAGATTAGGAGCAGACCATGGACCTTTTCAGGATTTTGGCTGAAGGGGTCAAATTCTTGCCTACTGACCCTGTAACATGACTATATCTTGCATAACTCTGCAACAGCTGCAAATATTCACCCAACAGGGCTGGCCTTAAACCAATTTGACCAATGTTGTCAAATTGTTGTCCCGCGCTTGTCGAAATGTTGTCCCGCGCTTCAGGGGGCCCCGCACCAGCAGGGTGAGCGTATCACCTGCTGCAGCAGCCGGGATCTCTATGGGCTGTGAGTCAGTGGGGCGAGCAGAGCAGCTTTACCTTGGGCCTTCCCACCTGCCCCTGAACAGCCGGAAATGGGCCACCTGGAAGCAGTTGGCGGTACCGTTATCGTATCACCACCAACTATTTCCAAGTGCCACGCTTTGCGCGCAGCACCAACAGTTCTCTTCTTGGTGAGTGCAGGAATGCCTTGCACTGGGCCTCACCACTGCTAGAGCCGGCCCTGCCACCCAAGTACACTCAAAAAGCTCCCTGACCTGTGCAAATTAATGAGCGCACCTTATTCTCCACAGAAAGGTCTTCAGTCCCTGTTACACGCACAAGACAGTCCACCTACTCACAGAAGATAATGGGCAAGCTGATAAACACTCTGAAAGTACGGCAGAGGTGCTGCACACTGTTTGCTTTTTGCATTCTGACGTTTCATTTTGGTGCTGCTGAATACACCTTTACACAGCACATTTCAGAAGTTAACGACTTCCAACTAAGACTATCAAGAAAAGTGTTTTTAAAACAATTGTCTAAATAAAAATAATGCAACGGCTTTCAGGGGGAAAAGCACACTGCTTTTAAGCTTTTGTAAAGAGATCAGAAAGCATGGGAATGGGGTTGCCAAGTCAGACTAGGACTTTTCAATCAGAACAGAGAACTGGTATGGCATAAAGGCTAAGAGACTGAGGGCCTGATCCCAACCAACTTCGAAGCACCAGGGTAAGGGCAGTGCAGCTCTTAACTAAGGAAACAAACATTCCTGTATGTTGAGGAGGCTTCTCTGACTACTACTCCACTGTAGGATGCAACCCAGGCTCCATTGGCACAGCTATGTCAGCGATGAAGATCAGGTTAGAATTGAGCCCTGAGCTGTAAATCATGTTTTCCTAGTCTGAATCTTTCCTCTCTTATGAATTTTCACTCGGTGGCCTTGGGCAAGCTAATCCATCTCAGTGCCCCAGCTACGATATGGGATTAATTTCATATTACTTTCTTAATTTCTAGGAGTGTTAAAAGGACCACATTAAGGGTGCAAGCCCAACCAAATTTCCAGCACTGACATGGCTGTGTCAATGGGGCATGTGTTGCATCCTGCAGTTGAGGGGCAGTCATGGAGGCCTCCTCAAGGTAAGGGAATGCTTGTTCCCTTACTTCAGAGTTAAAGGTAAAGGTAAAGGTTTCCTCGCGACCGACTGGTCTAGTCGTGACCGACTGTAGGGGGCGGTGCTCATCTCCGTTTCAAAGCCTGTAGAGCCAGCGTTTTGTCCAAGGACAAGCTTCCGTGGTCATGTGCCCGGCATGACTCTACGCTGTAGCGCACGGAACGCCGTTACCTTCCCACCGAAGTGGTCCCTATTTATCTACTTGCATTTAGGTGCTTTTGAACTGCTAGGTTGGCAGGAGCTGGGACAAGCAACGGGAGCTCACTCCATCACGTGGTCTTGAACTCCCAACCTTCCAGTTGGAAAGCCCAGCAACAGCTAATTAACCCGCTGCATTGCCCTTAATGCAGGGCTGGAAAGTTGGATAGGATTGCACCCTAAAAGTAACACACGTGAAATATTTTGCGCACTCAAATATAAAAATGTTAAGAATTACCATTACTACTGCTATTGAATCCCAACACTCCTTTTTCAGTGTTAGACCACTACAAGTTCCCTTGAACTAATTTAGAAGCACCACGTTTTGTGCATCAGGCAACAGAATAAAATACGCAAACACACTTGTTTTCAAACATGATTACCTTTCGTCTTTGCCCTTGATCGCCTATCTTAACTTTGGTTATGCACACACAGGAACGTCCCTTCCCTCCTGGATAAGTACTTTATTACAAAACTGAACAGGCAGGAAGGCGTAATATTTGCATACCAACATTACTCCTTTGCTGCCACACACAGCCAAAGGTTTCCCACGGCTGCCATGTGGACAGGTTTGGGTATGGTGGCGCAGCAGACCCCATGAAAACCGTTGCATTGGCAGGTGCTTGTTACCAACACTCTGAGGCTAGCAAGTTGGAACAGCCTTTTTTTTTTTTTTTCAGCTACACACACTGTCAACTAACGGTCAACAAAAACAGAAAGCAAAATCTTTTGCCTTAACAAATTTCAGTTCAAAAATAGTAAAAATGGAAAGTGCAGGAGGAAAATGCCATTAATTTTGCTTAAAGCATAAACCACTGTGAAAAATAAATACAGACCTTGTGCTGCTACCCCAAGAAACAGAACAGCGACAATTGCTAACCTCAAAACTCATTGCAATGTTTGCTTCAAACTGCACCTACTTCCAAAATACAGATATTCTTACCTGGTGCAGGTTGTCTCTCACTCCATTCACTGGTAATTAACACTTCTAGGATTTTGATGTGGTGTTCAGTATTGTCAGAGCTGTACAATATTAAACCACATATTAAAACATGTGCTGAATGTGAATTCAGTATTCTGTATATTGCAATCAGCTGCATAAATGTATATCTCACCTTGCTACCTGGGACCTGAAAAGCAGAAGGCTGAAGATTTCAGCTAGAGCTCTTGCGTTCAACAGGTTTTTGGCAGAAGTCTGGCAAAGCCTGGATAAATGTTTGAGCAGATATTGGAGTGTGAGCCAATACTGTTGAGGTATATTAGGTGACCTGATGAGCCTCTTCAGCACTTGAGCATATTCCTCTGAGTTCTGCACGTCTACAAAGAAATCAATGTGTCCCAATAAGCTTGGAATCATTCAACAATGGTGTAAATGAGGTACTCTGAAAATAGCAGCTTTGAAGGAAAAAAAATTCCTGTAGTAAACCCAAACTTCTTCTCAAAGGGCAAAAACTTCAGTGATCAAATGAGAGCAGAAAAGACCAACCATACATCACTCAAACTGAAACAGAAGAATCATTTGGTTAAAAGCCACAAAACTTTCAGCATGTGCTGCTAAAAGTCTGACTTATATTTAGTATCACACATGATTGGTTAATTCTGAGATGGAGAAGATAAGCTTCAGAGGAGATGCTTTAGCTGTTAAAGTTACACCACCAATAATATCCTGTCCCTCAAATCTGCAGCTGAAGCCCACCACTGAAAAATTTTCTAACTGCCTGAAATCATTATTATGAGCTTTATCGGCATGTCTGCATTGCACTGCATCCCATAATTGCCCATAGACCTCAGAATCCTGTCTCCTCTAATATGTTTACTTTGCGAGTGATAATAAAAGGTTAACAATTAGCTCTGTCTGCATACAGACAAATCCTTGATTTGTTAACCAATGTTTGTACAGATATCGTCCTTGCCAAGACACATTGTGTTCTTAAAACTAAGATCCATTTTGCACATTTGTACTTTTAAGGTAAAAAAGGTAACACCAGGTAAGGTATGCATTTTATGCATACGCCTAAAATGTAAAGTGACCTTGCAACCCAATGGATCATAGATGTTTGTGTTTCAGGGAATAGGATAGGCAGCAGTGATGCGTGTGCACCACAGAATCTATGAACCTAATCTGAAAGGTAGGGGTGTGTTTGTGTAAGACTCAAATAGTGTGCATATGATTCTTCTGTAAGGCTCCTTTTTCCAGTATATTAACCCTTCCATTTTATATGCATAATTCTTTTTTTAGAAATTCCTGCACTGCTGATGCTGGGGACTTTTTGTTGTTTGTTAAATAAGGCTAATTCTGTGCTGAGCAAATCACTATCACTTTTACATTCATACCTTGTGCTGTAGAAATCATTTCATTGTAAACAGATGCTGGAATGACAGGATTTGGCAGGTCCAAAAAGTACCTCTTCAAAGCATCTGATAAAATCTGCAGTTCAATGGCATCAAAATCCAATGTAGAAACATCTGAGAGGGGAGGAAAAAACTTTGATTGACTTAATGCATTCATATTTATAATAAGAGAGGGAGAAAAGACACCATACTTTCCTTTAAGGAATTTCAAACGTATTCTGATTTCTTACAGTTGGAACTGGGGAAAGAGACATTTTTTAAAGTAGTGCTCCTCTTATATTTAGCAAGGGGAGAACACCTCCACCCATTCACCTCCACACTGTGCCTTTTCTAGTGACTATTTGCTTGTGTGTCTTCTGCATCTTTGTAGATTATGATCCCTTTGGGCAAACTGCTTTGTCAACGTTTTGTTGAAAGCAAAAAATATACATAGTACAACAACAAAAAGGAACCACATTTACATTTCAATTTGACTTGTATTTGTAGCAAATAAAATATCTGAATGCATACTTTTGTTGCTATTTAAAAGGTTTAGGATGCATTTACTTTACAAATACACTTTGTTTAAAAACAGCATATGAATATATATCATATAAACACCCGTAATTGCTTAACATGAGAGATTTGACAGCTGTATCCTGCTCACCCTCTAGTGGCAGGTTTACATATAGGAAATCAAGTATATAAAAGAATGAGAAGTCTGCATCTTTTCTGAAACATACTGTTTCAGAAGTGACTGGATCTCACTTTTTAACACCTTAATCATGCTTCTCTCTAATTCATGTGGCAGTATATGTAGATTGCTATAAGTCTTCCAAGGAATTTTTAACTGGGCTATGTTTTACAGACTAATAATTTGGGTAAACTAACGCATTAAAGAATAACCAAGGCCAAGGCAAAGTCACAAAAAGTAGTTATTTTATAGACATGGAAATAGGAGACTTGCAAACCAATCTTGTGTAGAATTGGGCTGGTGCACGCGGGGGTTTACGACAAGAGAGCAGAATTCCGCTACCATAAAATGCTTCCAGTGGCACACACATTTTGAGCGCACTGCTTCAACTTGTGGTGGTGTAGGAGGGCTGCTGCCAGACCAGTACAAGTAGGTGTGATGGCGTTGGGAGCAGAATGAGGTGGAAAAAGGGAGTAACAAGGGTTGTCCCAGGTGGAGAGGGAGGTGGACAAGGGGCGGTATCAGTGGCACTGCATGTACCCATATCCTAATTCCATCTGTATCCCTTACCACCACCATTACATGAATTAGACACAGTGGTGTCATTCAAATGATTTAGGACAGGAACTCACTTTTGATTGGCACTTGTCGGGAACCCGGAACCAGCCACGGAGCCCGTTAGGATCCGGAACGCCCGTTCTGGTCCGTTCCCCCTGAATGACATCACTGCCTTCGCCCCCCCTAGGAATCCGGAGTCGCTCCCTTTAACCCTCTGAGTGCCGGCCAACCAAGAAGAAAAGCTCTTTGCAGAGGAATTGGGAGGGGGGAGGAGGGAAAGTGAAGTGGGCGGAGTCAGCCCTAATTTTAACTAGTGGAACTGAGTTCCCCCGCGTTCCCCCTGCATGACATCACTGATTAGACATTATATCTACTTAACTGGCATAATCTGGAGAGTTCCATGGCAAAGGTGAAGGCCTTCCCCAGAGTAAGTGAACAAAAGGTCACTTACCCTGAGGAGACCTTTCCAACTGCCTCCTCCCACAGATGGAACGTCAGCTGGGGGTTAGGTAGGATTGGGGGTCAGTAGGATTGGGCTGTTAGATATTTAACATTACAGGTCTACATTCAAATGCCATTACATTTTAAGACTGTTTAGCCGCACTGGCTTAAAAACCAAATAATGGTTTGCGGAATGCATCCTTTATTTTTACGAGGATTTCTCAGAATCTCAAGCACAGAAATATGTGTGGTCTCGTGTCATGTGGTCTCAAAGGCCATTTTAAGAGGAATCTTATTACACTGTTTTCAGCATTCTACTTCTTACAAGTCTAGCTCAGCTGAAAAACTAACTGTGCAGGTTTTAAGAGACAATGAAATTCCAGTATCACTGTGAAAAATATGGCTCTTTCCTTGCAAGGTACTAGATATAACAGACACCATCTAACTGCAAACATATCGGCCCGGATCAAAAGAATCAAGCAACTAGTTCAGCGTGCCCAAAGGGGCTTTAGGCTGGTATTTCTTTCTCCACGGCACAAAGAAAACAGATTTTGAAACGAAGGGGACTTCTGACAGTTTGTGAAATGGCACAGGATTCTGCTGTGTTAAAGGGAAGGAAAAAAACCAACCTCACACTCTGACATCTGCCCAAGCCCTTAAGCACATCTAAAGAAGCCCTTTGCCTCCCAGCAATTATAAATAGGTAGTCATAGATAAAGGAGAGCTTGCTCTTTAAGAATAGTATTCTTAAAAAATGAGTAGGAATGCACACCATAACTTCAATTTTCACAATCGTTCAGCCAATCAAATTTCTTCGAACTGACACTGTCCAGGGTATTTCTAGTTAGGCTTAAATACCTCTCAGAAATAATTCCCCATGTTAGATCCAATACTTTTAACTACATGATCTAATGATCTGTCATTAGAATTCTAACAAAATGTAAAATCTGCTCTGTGTCTATGTTAAAATGAAATAAGGTACTATATCAACATAATCTTGCACTGATTGTAAAATGATAAGCCCACAAAATGCATGTAAGCTTCTTTCCTTGAAATTAAATTACATGAAAACCTATCTACATGACAAGTACATATTATTTAGTTTGGGTTGCAAAGAAAATAGTTGTACCCACCACACTCCGTAATTTGTCTTAATTCTGCAGTGCTGCTTGACCCTTGTGATCTGTATAATGTTGGACATTCCAGACCTGCAAAACAGAACAGATTGGTTTAATGCAGTGGTTTCCAAACTGGTTGTGACCCCCCAGCCAGGAAAGCACTTCACCCTGCCCCTTTTAGTGGTGGGGAGGGGTGGGGAAGGCAGAAACGCAATCCGCAGGATCATGCTGCTGCTGGGGAAGGGAGGAGGTTTTTTTTTACCAGCCTCCATTATTGCGTAAGCACTAATTACACACAGAACTGTGTAAGAGTAACTATTACCTGATATGGCCTCTGACATTTTCACATGCCACTTACAATGAAAAATGCAACTCTCAAAGGGCCTATTTTGAAATATAGGTGGCTCTCGATATCCGCAAGGGGCTTGTTCCTGAAACCTGATACTGAAACCTGTGGATTCGGGGCTACCCCCACCCGCCAAACTCAACTGGAGCTGAGCTCTGGACAGGTCTAGAGGGTTTTCAGAGGCCTGCAGAGGCCAGGAACCTCAGAATCAGTAGTGTCAGCCTACCGGTACGCTGGGCGTGTCTTCTGGGTGAGCGGCAGCGCGATCGCTGCGTTCTGTTGCGTAACGGCGAGGGCTTTCGCCGTTACGC
>JAJKFI010000001.1:54710032-54812365 GCA_029204185.1 Lerista edwardsae
CACCCGGAAGACACGCCCAGCGTACCGGTAGGCTGACACTACTGCTCAGAATGGCCATTTTGTCCAAAAAGACACAACTTCCGGTTTTCTGGAGAAATCCAAAGTGACGTTTTCATCTACGGCCCGGGGAAACCTGTGCAGTGGATCCCTCTGGCTGGGTCCCGTCTTTGCAGGTTTCAGACCTGTGAATCCTGAATCTGTGTATCACAGGTCCACACGTACTGGGAACACAGCAGGTTGATATGGTAGATCCATTCATCACCTGCATACCTTTTCTTTCAATGGCTTCCACTAATTTGATGAGGAGCGGAGGGGCATTGTCAGGTGGTGAAAACTGCTCCGACAGATCTGGAAGCGTGAATGCTGTAAAGGAAAAAATAAAATAAAATGAATAAAGCAAAGCAGTTACAGCCAGAACTTGTGGAAGTCAAGAGTCTTCCTGCAGCTGGTTACATATTAAACACAGAGCAAATTCTCATTATCAAGCTGCTGAAGTTTATGCAAACAATTTGCTCATCAGTCCTCACTGGCATATTACAGTCATACATAGAACACATTAAAAATTTTAATCAGAAAATGTCAGAGTATGGATTTAAGTCAAATGATTTTTTTAAAAAGCAAGAAAGACAAGACACAATTACAATAGTTTCTGTGGAATGATTCCTTCCATAAAAAAAACTTTTTAAAAAGGAACACTTGGCTTAGTGGCAGAGTATCTGATTTGGATGCAGAAAGTCCCAGTTTCAATCCCTGACATCGCCAGATAGGACAAATTCCTTTCTGAAACCCTGCAGAATCTTTGATGGTCTGGGTTGACAGTTCTGACCTAGATGGACCAATGGTCTCATTCAGTACAAGGCAGTTTCCTACGGTCTACCTATGTTTGTTCACACTTCATGATTCAATCAATCTATCAGTACACAATCTATCAGTACACAACCTATCAGTACACTTCTGACCTTCACAGATAGTTAGAACAATAAATAGCATTTGTTTAAAATATTTGCATCCCTTCTTTCCCTTCCCACAAGGAGTCCCCAATATATTCAAAACAAACAAGCAAAAAACCAAGTAAAACATCAAAAGTGAGCGACAAAGCAAATCACAAAGGAGTAAAAAAAAAATAAACTATGCAGCAAAGAAATTAAGATAAACCCTGAAAGATAATGGATATTTAAAAGGTTTTCGGCTATCATTGGAAAGCAACAAGGCTCTGTGACTGGTCAGAGGACACTCAGGGGTGATTGTGTTAATGTCCTGGGTAATTTTCTCACTCAAGAGGCTGGCCAGGACGGCAACAGAATCACCAGTCCTACTGGCCGAGAATTCTCCCAGAGCTATCAGGAATCATCCAGATATATACGCCTCTAAGGATGCTTCTTCCAAGTAGGTCACCCACTGCAGAGTACAGGAGACAGGATAAGTCTAAACCCTAACAGGTCTATCTATGACGCTAATCTTCTGCACAACCCAATCACCATCTACCTGTCTAGCAGTTAACACTGTTCAGCACGTGAGCAGGGCAGAGGTCAATTGATGCCATGATAGCCATGAAATTTAGCCACGTGGTCTTGGTACGGATATTAAAGTTCCCCACTACCAGAAGTCTTTCATACGTTTTCAACCTTCGGCACACTGGCTAGGTGCTAGAATGGTCAAGGCACTCTGCCTGTGTTTTGACAATTGACAAGGCACACCATGCTCCGGGTGGGGGTTTGGTACACCTGTATTAGTATATTAGCTGTATAACCTACTAATAAGCAAGAAACCTTCCTCTAAACTCCCACAGTACACCGGCAGACCATTCACAGAAAACCTCCAATATGCCACAGCACACTGGTTGAAAATTGTCTAGTGGATTTCAACATTATGCCGGATAGCACCCTGGCCAGCTGAGCCACGGAGCAGAGTGGACAGTAAATCAACAACATCCCAACTGCAACAGAGCCATGATGGACTACTGCAATTCGACCTCCCCAGCCACACTTCCCCGGAAGCTGTGGCTACTATAATGCCTGGAAACCTAAAGCTAGGAGACAGCAACTCCTGCCACTTCATCCAACCAGGTTTCTAATACACCCGGACGTTACAGTCCTATAACTGAACACTTCGTTCCTAAATGTAGAATTGATACAGGGAAGCTCATAAAACATAAAGACAAAAAACACTGTAGCTACTTGGGCTGACGTCTAACACCAGGTGAGGGAGCTATACACCCTCTTTTGAGAAGCAGCTAACAGAATGCCTAGAAAAGCAAGCCATGTCTATCAGAACCGTTAACATACTGCGTTAAAAGACCGCAGGGCAAAGCTGCGTTTTCATCCTGTGTAATCTTATTCAGGGCAATTTATTTTCTACTAATTATGGCAAGTTCAAAATCACACAACAAAGATCTATAAAAGATTCTGAAGGGGGTTCCCTGCAGTGCTGATGTGAAGGGCATCCCAGCAAAAGGACAGCGTTTCTTCTTTGGAAAGGATGCTTTCCCCTATCCCACAGCACAATTGTATGCATGTCTACACTGAAGTTAGTCCTACTTATGTCTATGTGTAGGATTGCAGCCCTAGGACCCAATCCTATCCAACTTTCCAGCACTGGTGCTGCTGTGCCAATGGGGCGTAAGCTTCATCCTATGGTGAAGAGGCAGTTATGGAGGCCTTCTCAAGGTACGGGAATGTTCATTTCCTTACCTCGGGACTGCATTGCAACTGCATTGGTGCTGGAAAGTTGGATAGGAATGGGCTCCTAGTGTGGTGAAGCCAGAAGCAGTCCTTTCAAATATACTATTTGCCAGAAATAATTCTATGGGAAGTTAAAATGCAATGTTGCTTATTTTTAAGAAAAGAACAGTTTGAAAATCTTGTTTTGTATACATAAAGATAGATGTATTGAACATACGTAAATCAGCATTGACATGTTTAAAACATGTAAAACAGATGAACGGTCAAAGAGCATCTTCCTCATGCAATGCACCCATGGCCATTATACATATTATGTTCCCAAAGAATATCACTCTGCATGTGTGCGCGCATGAGGGCATACTTGTTATGGTGAGCAAAGATGAGATGAAAAATTCTGTTCAAAATATCCATTCACTGCCTACCTACATTTCTCTTACCCCCTCTAATGGCTTCATGAGAAAAGCACATTGGCAGGCTTCTCTCACTTTACTCTTCTGCAGTTCTATCGCTTTGTACAAGAACTCCAAAAGTCCTGGGCATGCTGAGCTCTGGCTAAGCAGTGTCTATACAGAATCCAGCCTAAATCCCCTTTCAAAAGAAAGCAAGAACAACGGCACCCTTTAGGCATTCTTTATTTTCAAAGCATCGAATGCGCTGCATTTTTAAAGGAAGTTCCACCAAAATGTCCACACATTTAAAATTGGGACAGTTTGAAGATGGTGACCACTTCTGCCAACCATGCCATTTCTTTGGGACAAGGTGACTTCTGTTTGCCAAGTTTGGGTTTTATAAGCCAATACACAAACTGACTTACTTTTAACTGCTTAACATGTGGGTAAAACCATTTGGAGGAGGCGGACTATAACAATTGACATACAGGCATGACCCGGTATCTGCTGGGGTTCTGTTCTGGACCCCACTGTGGATACTGGGGACATCTTTTTAAAGATAGGGGAACATCAGTGGTTTTGCTGCAACAAGGTTAAAAATAAGAAATCTGTTTAATGTTCCCCTATCTTTTTTATAGAAGCCCCAATATCCAGAAACTATATATACCGATGCAGTGGATATCGGGGCACGCCTGTATGTAGTCCATGAAAACTGAATGTTTTCACAATTAGACAACAGTACTGTAATTTTACAGCAGATCTAAGCATTTCAACACTTCTAAGGAGATCTCAGCTTACCATTATCATTTGTTAACTATAGTTAACAAAATAGTATGATGCAAAGTCAACATGTACAGATAATTTTTATTCTGGAACATGTTAGAGTAATTGATTAAAATCCATTTGGTTGGCTAAACTGCGCACCCCATGATCTGGGAAGCATTCTAAAGTTATTTTTCAAAACACCAGTACTTATGAAGATTGCAAATGGCAATCACCAAAGGGTATTCTCCCTTCTTTTTTCCAAAGGAGGGGCTGCCTCTGATACAAGAGAGAGAGAGAGAGGAAGTTTTCTAAGGGCCCAATCCTATCCAACTTTCCAGTGCCAATGCAGCCACAGTGACGCCCCAAGATAAGAGAACCAATTTCCCTTACCTTGAGGAGGCTCCTGTGTCTGCCCCCCACACACCACAGGATGCAGAGAACGCCCCACTGGCACAGCTGTATCAGTTCTAGAAAGTTGTATAGGACTGAACTCTAAGGTTATGTTTTCTGTGATCCATATGGGCATCAGCAAAAACACAGGATATACATTTTTTGCTTCAGAATGTTTCTATTCATATGCATGTTTAATTTATCAGCTAATTGTCAAAGATGTATTTCATTGGGTGGCAGCCCTAACTATTCTGCTTTTCCAAACCATACTACATCTCATTGAACTCAAAATTCAGATTAAATGCTATAAATTAAAACGTCAATAAAAGTTACACTGGAAAATTATCAAGAACGTAGGAAAACTAAAGAACTTAAAAAATGTAACACGATGAAGCAATAAATGAGCAATGCACATGGCCATCGCAACTGACACAGTTTCACAATTGTATTCTTTTTTTTTCCTGTTCTTTAAATGGATCACTCACAGCAGTGGCTGTAACTCCTCTGTGATGGTCCTGTATAAAATTCCCATACCATTACACTGTGATTGGTACTTTAGACAGTAAACTTTCCACCTTTGGCACAAAACTGCAAATTACAGTCATTTTGAGTTTTTAGAAAAAGACCTCAGGAAACATTTATCTGCCAAACTAAACACTTTACAACGTTCTTAGAAGTAAATGCCACTTTACAAGATTTGCCCAGAAGAAGGCCAGGTTTGTTCATGGTGCTTTTAATTTTTAAAATGCTGACATGCTACAGCAACACAATTTTTTTTTTGGGGGGGGGGGAGTGAGCATTCCAACTCCCAAAGCCAAAACAAGCACTGAATATGGATTAGATGTAAGAGTCGACTGCCTAAATATCAAAAGAATTCTATCAAGAAGCCAGCCCCACTCCCAACAAGCTACTTTCACCGAACAGACAGAAATAATAAAACCCCACAAGCAGTCGGCACAGCCGGTACCTGACTTCAAGATTATCTTCTGCTTTGACGTGTGCTGCAATACAGCACAGACGCTTGGAGACCCAAGTCCATTCTTAAGAATCTGGGCAACTTTGCCAATTCCTTTGCTGCAATCCAATATCAGCTTTTCACTTAAAGTAATCATGTTACTTTTCATGTAAAACGAGATGTATTTTAGCGGTTTCTTTAAATTCTAATATTCTCGAAAATTGACACGCTGCTGGAGTTATCTTAAAGGAGCTAGTAATGCCTTCTTCACTAGCTATTAGGCATTTATTTCAGGTTAAGGGAGGCTTCTGATGACATGTCAGAAATGCTGGATTTTCCACTCCTTCTATTTTTACCTTGCCACCACTGTAGCCAATCAGATGAAACAGAAGGAGGGATTCCCTCCAATCCAAATGCTCTTCTCTCACTCTAATAGAGACAGGCCTGAACAGCATTTAGCAACAGCAACGTGTGAGAGCTGACAACATACCTTGTGTCTAAGCATTGCCAACATACCTACACACTGCAAGACGAAACCAGCACACAGCTGCACCTTTTGGAGGAGTTCTCAGTAAAAAGAGATATTTCAGAGTTATTACCTGGCAAGGAGTTATGGAAAGTTAAAGCTGGATGATTGGCTCTGCAAAGTGGCTGAGCCAAACCTTTCATTACTGCTGGAGGAAGCATGAAAGTGGATAGAACACATATTTTAACCTAAGCTGCCCTTTAAAATGTAATGTAATAAGATACAGTGTGGAAAAATGGGGCTCATTTACTAGAAGATATATAGGAGAGACTTTGGGCTAATATTACTGTTTAAATCCAGAGCTGTTTTCTTTTCTCCTAGATTTTCAAGCACTGTGAACACATTGAGCATACAAAGTTGTCATTTATGATGTGCACCATTTCGTACATCTAACCCACAACGGTCTGCTGTGGCTCCCCAAGGCTTCAGACAGAGGTCTTGCCCAGCCCAGGCTAAAGACACTAGAAATTGAACTTGGGGCCATTTGCATGCAAAGCAGATGTCCCACTGAGCTATGGCCTTTCCCCATGGATAGGAAGAGGGGTGCTTGAGAAACAGTTAATCCGTATCTTCTGTGTAGGTAACAGATATAAAATTTCCATTCTTCAAGGTTAGACATGCAGGATTATCTTTAAAATATCACACTGATCATGAACGCACTTTAGAGAAGGTTAAGTATAGCTGAGTTCCATGAATATGAAAAGCCAGTGTCCAGCTTGCCTCGCTGCTCAACAATCTCCTGATCTGGCTGGCGTGATTTCTGGTTTGGCACTGGAGTGCCCTCGGTTGTTGGTTTTAGCCGACAAACATTCACCTTAAGGCCTCCAGTATGGGAGCAGGTCAGTATTTCATGGCTGCCATGTTAACCATGTTAACCTTGGTTGACTACTGCCCTGGTGCATGGAGCAGGACACATGCTGGACCTAGTATTTACTGCTGGGCTTGAGGAAGGCAATTTTTTCCTTTTTTCCCCCTTGTTACAAGGCGTTTCAAGATGGATTCTGGTAAAAGTAGTTAATCAAATCAGTGGGTACTAGATCAGTGGATATCAAGGTCCCACTGTATATGGAAGGAGGCGGCCCTTCACTCTATCATCACAGAGGGGTCATTTCCTGGTAGGGTTTAGAATGATTCTGGCCCTTTATCTCTGCAGAGGTAGGGAACCATATTGTATGCTTTGCTAGCAGAGGCTGATGGATCTGGATGGACTCCTGTGGGGGATTTTCCTTCTGCCACGGCCAGCAACTCATCTGATACACTGACCGACCACTGGAATGAGGAAATTATCAGGGGAATGGATCAGGTTGCTCTTGAGTGACCTGTACCTTGCTATAGAGCAAAGTGGCTCCCTGGTTTTCTGGGAAGCTGTGCGCAATGAAACTGTTCGGCAGATGCCTTGGTGGAAAACTTGTGACCCATCTGACTCAACACAGATTAGAGTCCATACTAGAGCCTACTCTGTGGTGGCAATAGAAGCAATTTTTTTTCTCTGCCCACACTAAACACAAGAAGAGCCTCACTGGATCAGGCCAAAGGCCCATCTAGTTCAGCTTCCTGTATCTCACAGTGGCCCACCAGATGCCTCAGGGAGCACACAAGACAACTAGATACCTGCATCTTGTTGCCACTCCACAGCATCTGTGGAGAGTCACCCAAATGAGCTTTTCCAAACACGGTTGAGGCTTACTCTATCTGAATCTTCAGGGGAGAGAGAATGATAGTTAGGTTGCTTGCTGAGATTCAGGGTGCAATCCTAACCAATTTTCCAGCACTGACATAGCCCAATGGGGCATGTTCTTCATTCTGCAGTGAAGTAGTAGTTACAAACACCTCCTTAAGGAAAGGGAATGGTTGTTCCCTTACCTTGAAGCTGCATTGCCCTTATTCTGGCATTGGAAATTTGGTTTGGACGGCACCCTCAGGAGTGGTTTGACTGTGTCCAACTGCTGCTCCTGAGACAGCACTAGCTGTTGGTTCAGACACAATTCAAAATGCTGGTTTTGACCTCTAGATCCTTTAAGGCAAGGGTCTTCAAAACCAGGCCTGGGGTTGGAAACACCCTTCTTCAGCAGCACTTCCTGTTCCATGGAAGCGCTGCTTCATTTTCAAGCTGAACTGGTGTCAAGGACACTCTAGGCAGTTGCGTCTATGTCCGGGCATACCAGAAGGCTGTGCAGCTGGATAACGGGCATAGACGCGACTGCCCAGAGCGTCCCTGCCCCCAGTTCAGCTTGAAAATGGAGCAGTGCTTCCATAGAACACTAAGCACTGCTCGGGATGGGGAAGAGTTTTCCGTAACTCAGCAGTTGCAAACTTGGTGACCACTGCTTTACGGCGTGGGACCAGAGTATCTGAGGAACCATGTTCTTCCATGTAAACCAGCCCATCCCTTGAGTCTCCTCTCTCAAGGCACAATCCTGTAAGCACCGTTGGGCTGACGCTAGCTGCTTCCTAGCTAGGACTAGGAATATTCAGGTCAGGAATATTAAGGAGGAATATTAATATATACTTGTATGTCTCATAAAACTCAGTGGGACTGACTTCGGAATAACCTTTCATAAGATCATACTGCATGTGACTGGAAGTAACTGAATAACATTTTCCCACATAGATAAACGAAAAAGTAACACACTGGCACCCTTTAAGTACAGTCAGATCAATGTAACAGAATACGTTAATATAGATGATGCTCATCTTAAGGATCATCTTTGCCTCTATGTACCCTACCACATTGTTATGATCCGTTTCCCAAATTGCACTGTTTGGTCGGCTGCTAATGAAGCACGGCTGGTTGATACCAAGGGTCAGGGCTTCTATTTGGTGGCTCCGAAGTTTTGGAATACTTCCCCAAATAACATCCATCTATCTTCCTCTTTGTCTGCCTTACTGCTCTTCTGTAAGGCCTCTGATGTTGCTCATTGATGTATTTTGTTGCAGTGCTCACTGTTTTAAATATGATTATAGGTTTTGTTCTGTAACTATTAGTTTACACAAATTTTAACCTAAACTGCTCTTTAAAACAGAGTAAGAAACAGTGTGGGAAAGGGGTCTCATCTATTAGAAGATAAGGTGGGGACTGTGAGCTAATATTACAGGTTAAGGGCCCAATCCTAGCACCTTTCCCGCACCAATGCAACCATAATGCAGCCCCAAGGTAAGGAAACCAATGTTACCTTGAGGCCTCCATGACTGCCCCTCCACATCAGATTGAAACCAGGGCCATATTAACCCACAGCCAGGCCTCTAGGCTTTCGGGTCTTTTGTCCCCCACCCTGAAGCTCTTCAAGAAAAGGAGGGCATGCCGTAGCTTCTTGCTCCTCTCCTCACATGCATCCTACTGCTCCTCCACTGACTCCCAAGCCAGTTGTGCTGCAAGTCCAGTAGGCACTGCGGGGCGCCCCAGCCAAATGGGGAGAAAGGAGGGGTATGTCAGTGTTGGGCCACCTGGGTTGCTGGGCAGCCAAATGGGCAAGTGCCACTCTGCCTCGGCACACTAAACGCACTCAGCCCTGTGACGTCCACTCCGCCTGCCCCCGGAAGCAGGGTCGGGTATCCAGCCGCACAGGCATTGCTCAGCCCTGGCTTGCCAAATGCCCCCAGGCATTGCAGGCTGGGCCATGCCATGGTGGGAGCTCAGCATTACCCCAGCTTGGCTCCCTGCAGCTGGGGTGGACTGCTCACCCTTATGCTCCAACACTGGGGTGGGTTAGGATGCAGGTGATTGATGGGCTCTAGTTCAGCACTCAGACAGCCTAGTCAGCCTCATGGATAATACGGCCCTAGCTGCAACACATGCCCAGTTAGTGAAAAGACAGCCCAATAGAGAAAAAATGAGGAAATGGTATGGCATGAAATGAGACTAGTGTTAATCGGGAAGGATTGAACAATCCATATCTTTCTGAATTAATCTTATTTATGATTAGACACATTTGTGAACAGGAGAGTAAACTAGGATTACAGGAGCTGGAAGGAAATGATACAGTGCCGCATTCACACTTGGAATGTCTTTTTCATCCTGCAGCTCAAAAAGGACTTTCCTGCAGTGCGTGTGAAGTGCTAGGCGATGTCTTGCTTGATTAACCCAGCCATGGTTGGGAGAACAGAAAATACGACTGCATTCAGGCAGCTGTGTGTATCAGTACAACAGATCTGCGGCTGCAGTGGCAGGTTTGGAAGTTTAAGGTAGAAGCTTAAGAGTTTGTCTTTCAACATTAGTATTGCTATTACAGGAAGCCACAGTCCCAAAGGAATCCAAGTGGATTCATGCTTATCAAGATGCCAAAAGAAAGTGCAGAACACTATCTCCCTCTTTCAGTGCATTTGTGTGTGTGCACATGTGTTAACTGATATGATGCAAGAAAACGCTCAAAGAATATTTCTTACAGAATCATCCACATGATAATGCAAGGAGTTCAACTAGCATAAAGACAAAAATAGATCCTGGAGGGAAACTATTTTTTTTAAAGTCCTCTTAGGAACGTGTTTAACAAAATTCATCTCCGCAACCGTGAGCTGCAGGTTCTGAGCCAACAGAGTTGACTAAGGTGACACCATGCCCTTTTACGTTTTAATTACTGTAATAAGTGCTGCAAATTGTATATCAAGTCTCAGTTTAATATGTAGGAAAGCCATGCACCTTGTGTTAAAAAGAAGCGATATTGTCTGTGTAGTAGGGAGGAGTTTGTACATGATGTTCTATCAGATTAGGCTTTAGTAACTTTATGAATTATGAGCTGTCATCCACTTTTTCATCTGCTATAGAATATACTTCTTGGAAATGGGAGCTATAAATAAGACAACAGATGTTTTTTGTTGGCTCCAGTTAGAACTCTTTCTTTTTTTTTTTCTTTTTTTAAACATGCCTGAAGTTAAATGTCTGTTATATGCTACTCCCCCTATCGGCCATGTTTAAATTGCTTGTTTTGTGAAACTAATGATACCAGTTTCCGTACAAACTACAAGGAATAGTGCAATATAACACAAGAAATAAGAGCACTGGAACAATAATTAAGATAGTAAACTCTATTTATCGACAACAATCACAATTGGACATATTTCATTATATCTTGAAGCCATTTCTCAACCCAACGTTTACCAATATGCGAAGCGTGCAAAACACAAGTTGTATTCCAGTAGTACTCAAAAGAGATTTGTTTAATGTTCCCCTATCTTTTTAATCTTTTCCTATCTTTTCCTGCCAACCTAGCAGTTCAAAAGCACCTAAAATGTGAGTAGATAAATAGGGACCACTTCAGTGGGAAGGTAATGGCGTTCCGTGCGCTACGGCGTATAGTCATGCTGGCCACATGACCACGGAAGCTTGTTGTCGGACAAAACGCTGACTCTACAGGCTTTGAAATGGAGATGAGCACCGCCCCCTACAGTCGGTCACAACTAGACCATTCGGTCGTGGGGAAACCTTTACCTTTACGTATCTTTTTAATAGGCATTCCATTATCTGTGCTATCCGTGGATAACTGAAACCGTGAATATGGGGCCATGCCTGTACTTTACTTAGGGTGCAAACTTAACCAACTTTCCAGGACCAGGGTAAGGACAATGCAGCTCTGAGGTGAGGGAACAAACATTACCTTACCTTGAGGAGGCTTCCATGACTGCCCCCCCAATTGCAGGATACAGCACATGCCCCATTGGTACCTCTATGCCAGTGCTAGAAAGTTGGTTAGGATTGAACCTTAAGCATAACTGATGTTGTTTTGGACACACTTTCTCTTTTTTTCCCTTTATGTACAGTATAAAATGAAAATAAAGTTTAAAAAAAGATTGTAAACTTATCAAGGCAGAGAACTGATGTCTTTGTTTGTGTTACTATGTACCACTTAAAGCAGTGGTTCCCAACCTTTTTAGCACTAGTACCCACTTTTTGGGATGCAGTGGCACCGCAGGTTAAACTGCTGCTGCTGAGTTTGCTGACTGGAAGGTTGGCAGTTCGAGATCATGTGAAGGAGTGAGCTCCTGTCACTTGTCCCAGCTCCTGCCAACACAGCAGTTGGAAAGCAAGTAAAAATGCAAGTAGATAAATAGGTACCTCTTCGGTGGGAAGGTAAAGGCATTCCATGAGCTTTGGCATATAGTCATGCTGGCCACATGACCATGGAAACGTGTCCTCAGACAAACGCCGGCTCTCCGGCTTAGAAATTGAGATGAGCACCGCCCCCTACAGTCGGTCACGACTAGACCATTCGGTCGTGGGGAAACCTTTACCTTTTTACCCACTTTTTAAGTACGATACCCTGTCAGGCCCCACCTAAGACTGGGGGTGTCATTGTGCTGGCAGGGCTGGAAGAGATGTCATTGTTTTAATAAATCACACTTTTACTGTGAATAAAATAAGCACAGGCTCAGCTGAGGGCAGTGATGTCATTCAGGGGGAACGGACCAGAACGGGCGTTCCGGATCCTAACGGGCTCAGTGGCTGGTTCTGGGTTCCTTACAAGTGCCAATCAAAAGTGAGTTCCTGTTCCTAAATCATTTGAATGACACCACTGGCTGAGGGTCTATGAGGCTTGAAACCCTTTTCCTTTATTTCATCAAGTGGAGACCTTTATACCTGGCTGATATTATATCAAGGAAAAATGAATCACTTTCCTTCTTTCTCCCCATGTTGTATACTATTGAATACACTTAACTGACTAGTTTCTCATCTTTACTTCTGCCTGGAGAGAATCTGACTTTTCCCCCTTCTGTTTAGTTAACAGCCTGATTCAAAGATTTCTTGCAATAGCAAATGATTGCTTAGATTGAATAATGCACATTTCTTCTTATAATTTCTACACCATTACAAATATGCTACACCAGAATTGCAAGATGCCAATACATTACAAATAAAGTGCTAGACTATGAATAAATGTCTTCAACATCCCCCGTTGTAGGGAAACATTAAAAAGTTCACTGATTTGAACTCTTTGTGTTAACAGGAAACATGTGGTGTTGGTGTGTTTGTTTTCTTTTTACTTCTTTACTTTGTTTGCAGTTTAAAAAAGGCTGTTCACCAGCTAGATCTGGCAACCTTTTCTTCTAATAGGTCAGAAGAACCAGAACCAGATCCACAGAACCAGAAACCATACTTTGTACCTTATTTTTATCATGAATTGGAGCACACAACAAGAATATGTTGCACCCCGTAGCTTTTCCCTTGAATATTACAGCAATATACAAAAATATGCATCAATTAAAGCTGCTTAAACCTGAGCTAATGGGGTAACTACCTTACCTATTCCATCAGTATTTGCTACAAAGTCAATGGAGATTTTAGGGAATCTGCTTCAATTCTTTTTCCACTATACAGTTCTGGTTGCCACATCTCAAAAAGGAGAACTGGAAAAAGTGCAGAAGAGAACAACCAGAATGATTACTGGGCTGGGGCACCTCCCTTATTAGGAAAGGCTACAGCACCTGGGGCTCTTCAATCTAGAAAAAAGGTGCCTGAGAGGGGACTTTATTGAGACATACAAAATTATGCATGGGTTGATTAGGGTGGATAGAGGGATGTTCTTTTCCCTTTCACACAACATCAAAACCAGGGGACATCCATTCAAATTGAATGTCTGGAGAGTTAGAGACAAAAGACCCAGCATGTAATTACTCTGTGGAACTCCTTGCCACTGGATGTGGTGATGGCATTTGGCCTGTTGTTGTTCAGTCGCTAAGTCGTGTCCGACTCTTCGCGACCCCATGGACCACAGCACGCCAGGCCTCCCTGTCCTCCACTAGCTTCCGGAGTGCACCCAATTTCATGTTCACTGCTTCGGTGACACTGTCTAGCCATCTCATCCTCTGCCGCCCCCTTCTCCTTTTGCCTTCAATCTTTCCCAGCATGAGGGTCTTTTCTAAAGAATCCTCTCTTCTCATGAGGTGGCCAAAGTACTTGAGCTTCAGCTTCAGGATTTGTCCTTCCAGAGAGCAATCAGGTTTGACTTCCTGGAGGATTGACCGATTGGATCTCCTTGCAGTCCAGGGGACTCGCAAGAGTCTTCTCCAACACCATAATTCAAAAGCATCTATTCTTTGGCGCTCTGCCTTTCTTATGGTCCAGCTCTCACAGCCATACATTGCTACGGGGAAAACCATAGCTTTGACTATGCGAACTTTGGTTGGCAGGGTGATGTCTCGGCTTTTTATTAAGTTGTCTAGGTTCGCCATAGCTTTTCTCCCAAGAAGTAAACGTCTTTTAATTTCATGGCTGCAGTCACCATCTGCGGTGATCTTGGAGCCCAGGAAAATAAAGTCTGTCACTGCTTCCATTTCTTCCCCTTCTATTTGCCAGGAAGTGATGGGAGTGGTGGCCATGATCTTAGTTTTTTTAATGTTGAGCTTCAAGCCAATTTTTGCACTTTCCTCTTTCACCCTCATCAGAAGGTTCTTTAGGTCTTCCTCACTTTCTGCCATTAGAGTGGTATCGTCTGCATATCTGAGGTTGTTGATATTTCTCCCAGCAATCTTGATTCCAGCTTGTGAATCATCCAGCCCTGCCTTCCTCATGATGTAGGCATTTGGCCTAGGATCCTTTAAAAGGGAACTGGACAGATTTCTAGAGGAAAAGTCAATTGCGAACAACCTCGTTACATTAGAAGTAGGCTACTTCAGAATGCCAGTTGCAAGGGAGTGGCAATACTTTGCAGACATCTTGTTGTCTTGTGTGCTCCCTAAGGCATCGGTGGGCCACTATGAGATACAGGAAGCTGGACTAGACGGACCTTTGTCCTAATCCAGAGGAGCTCTTATTATTTTCTTATGTTCTCCCTGTTCTTCACAAATAGTGCCTGTCTTTAATAGCCACATATTTGGTCACTTCTTTTATGCCAGCTGCCAACTAATAATGTATCTCTTTTTGTATAGTAAACACCATACAATATAAGGAACAGTCTTAATGGTTGCCATCTGTGGGAAATGTTTTGCAGTTTGTCCTGTGCAAGCAGCTGGTCCATGACAGGCACATTCAATATAAACTGAACTTACTGAATTTGCTCTAATAGTTTGGGGATTCGTGAACTGAAGCCGTAAAGCAACTAAGGACTTCCTCACACATTTTATTTCTGATAGTTCCCCTGGTAAGGAGAACTCCAAGGTCTCAATATCAGCTTCTCCAGAATGGAATGTGGCATAATCTACCATCTGTTTGCAATGCGTACACAGATCTTGCATTAGAACGGTTATTACACTTGTCTATGGTTATCGTTGGAAGCATTTTTCAACTTATCTGATACACCGTGCACCTGGGCGCACACACACTTCAAAACATTCTCACACAGTTAAATGCACTGTATGAAATAGCCCTAAGCTGCCCATCTCTGATAAATTTGCCAATGGACTCAGTGAAACAAAACCAATCTTACTATTCTGTTAAAGGTAAAGGTTTCCCCACGACCGAATGGTCTAGTTGTGACCGACTGTAGGGGGCGGTGCTCATCTCCGTTTCAAAGCCTGTAGAGCCGGCATTTTTGTCCGATCATGTGGCCAGCATGACTCTACGCCGTAGCGCACGGAATGCCGTTACCTTCCCACTGAAGTGGTCCCTATTTATCTACTTGCATTTTAGGTGCTTTCGAACTGCTAGGTTGGCAGGAGCTGGGACAAGTGACGGGAGCTCACTCCGTCACGCAGTCTCGAACTCCCAACCTTGCGGTCGAAAGCCCAGCAACAGCAGATTAACTCGCTGCGCCACCACGTCCCTTACTATTCTGTTATCATCTGCTTTTTTTTATTTTACAGCCGCTCAACCTTTTAAGAAATATGGAGGGCAAACTTCCAGCTGTTTAGGAGCCAGAAGAGTAAAATATTCCAGATTTTTCAACACATTTGATTCTGAAATAAAAAGCATTTCACAATTTACTCCTGAAGGACTATCATTGTGAGTCTGGTACAATGAACTGGAACCACATTTAATCCTACTTTTCCCTGGTAACTTTATAGTTTCCTTACACTATAAACACACTACACCTCAGCATTTTGGTTCCCCTCACCGCAGGCCATACTGAAATCCTGCCAGCAGACAAATTTTGCTTTTAATAAGTTAATCTGCCAACTAAAACAGCAATCTCCTAAGGCAATCAAGTAATGAAACATACACGCATGCACTTGCACGTAATCTGCGAGAAGGCTTTGGGCCCAACACAAATGGCACAATATTGGCTGTTATATAAATGTACATTCACATACTTTATATATTAATGTGCTCTGTCCACATCTCAATCACCAGTCTCTCCCTCTCCCCCTATATATATTTTAAACTCCAGCATTTAGCAAAGACAGAAAGATTCTGGGGTACTAGAATCTGAATGTTGAACAAACATTATATGATTATCTTATTTGTCCCTGCTCTCAAGTATGGCTTGAGTGTAACAACTACAAAACAAAACAACCACATAAGAACATAGCAGCAAAACAGGGAAATACAAGAAACCTCAAATACCATGAACACAATCAACAGAGGTGTTACCAGTGACCTCACTTTCCAAAACTGGCATTGTCTTTCCAAACTCTCTGCTGGTTCTTGGCATTCCTGAGAGTCAGCCAGGATTTTGCCCTGGAGGGTGAGGGATGGCTTCAATCAAGATCATGCTAATAAGGGCCACTGATAGGGAAGAAAAGCCAGGGGATCTGTGTGTGATTTTTCTCTAAGGTCTTGAAAACTTGGGCTTGCCAACTTGGCATGGCCTCCCTTGCAGGTAGCCATCTTCTGGAATAATGAATTAAATTCAACTGCCCAGTGACCACCTGGACTCCTTCTTCAGGAAGTTTCTTCCAATAAGGATCTAAGCTGTGTACCGCCCACATTCTGTACATCATTTGTTCCTCAAGAACCATTCCAACAGAGGTGCAATTAGCCTTTGAGCCCACCTGGAAGGATTCTCCCTAACACAACCACGGCCAAGAAACTCCTTGGGGCACAGCCAAGAGCTGTTCCAGGTACCACTGTTCACCCAGGAATGCCGTTGTATTCTTTGCCCCCAATCTGGAAACTACCCCTGTAGTTTGCATGTTGGCATTTTGTTCCCCACTTATAGCATCCATGCTGTCTGTTTTTGTAGTTCCTCCCCTCTACCTGTTTTTGGTGAGGGTTTTTTGGGGGGGTGGGTGGGGAGCTTGGAGAGTCTCTTGCCTTGATAGCTGACCTCATCTCCAGAGGAGCTATTTTTCCTGCCCACCAAAAGGCACCTTTTTTGGCTGAATTTTCCTTTTTCTCTAGGATCTGAAGCCATGCAGCCAGTCTCACTTCTATTCACTGAAGGACATTGTATCCTAGTTTACAGATTAGGAATAGGTAATTTCTCTTCTTCTCTCTCCCTCTAATTCTTCTAATGTCGTCTCACCCTTTTAAAATTCTTCATTCCTCAGTGCTTGTTCTTTCATAAGCAGAAGCTCATGCTAAGTACTCTTGATTAATTCTATATATTAAAAAAAATTATATCCCATAAAAGCTCAAGGCATTTAACAATATTCATAATAAATACTGAACAAAATGACATGTTAAAGATAATAAAATTCAAAACAATGACCCAAGAAAAACCAGCACACCCCTTTCAAATTCCATAGCAACACAGAGCAGATACAATTAAAATAACATACAAAATATTAAATCTGGAACCCCAGACAAAAAGTAGAAAAGTAATTCTTTCCTCGCACTTCCATCTTATGCCATGCCAAAGGCTGCCTAACTCACAGGAATGACTTTTCAGGATGTAAAAAAGGTAAAGGTTTCCCCACGACCGAATGGTCTAGTCGTGACCGACTGTAGGGGGCGGTGCTCATCTCCGTTTCAAAGCCTGTGAGCCGGCGTTTTTGTCCGATCATGGTGGCCAGCATGATTCTACGCCGTAGCGCACGGAACGCCGTTACCTTCCCACCAAAGTGGTCCCTATTTATCTACTTGCATTTTAGGTGCTTTCGAACTGCTAGGTTGGCAGGAGCTGGGACAAGCAACGGGAGCTCACTCCGTCACGCAGTCTCGAACTCCCAACCTTGCGGTTGAAAGCCCAGCGACAGCGGATTAACTCGCTGCGCCACCACGTCCCACGTTTCAGGATGTAGGGGGTGGCAATGGGAGAAGGGGGGGGTTCATAATTCTGGAGCCATACCAAGCCAATCTATATATGTATATAAAAATGAACATGTGTGTGTATGTTTGTATGTATGATCCAACATAACTCTGGAATGCCTGGAGCGATTTACACCAAACTTGGTACACATATGCCTTGCAATCTGGAAAGAAATACTCCAGGGGTAAGACACCCCTAGGACACCTAGAGGTGGGGGTGCGAAGGGGGTGCCATGTAAAAATAATCGAAAACGGCCGACATTAGTGTCAAATCCATAGTTTTTGGGGTCACTGAGATGAATGGTGACACTCCCAATACCGTTTAAGTCCACGTTCAGCCCCCATCGGCATGGGGGTGAGAAGGGGTGGAAAGAAAAATGTCCAAAATGACCGGCATTAGTGTCGGATTTGAGAGCGCCATGTTTTTCCCATGGACAACTTTATGTTGCTTGCTCAAGGGTGGGTTCACCCAAGAATTTATGTATTCTTGCTCTTGGAGGTGAAACTAAAAATGTTGTTTATAATCAAGTTCTGAGTTAAATTAATATTATAGTGAATTTGTAAAAGATTTTACTTTATAATTTTTATACTGTACTTATACTTTTAATTTCCTGTACATAAAATTACTTCGATTTTACACTATAGATAGAATTCATTCCTTTTCCTGTCTAATAGAAGCTTGGGATACACAAATACCCGGGCAACGCCAAGTAAGGACAAGCTAGTATTGTATAAACACATGCACAAGTTAGAGGAAAACGGTGGCACATATAAGCAATCACCCTTAGCCCAACAGATACTGGACACGCAGTACTTATTGTCTTTTTCCTTTTCAGGTGAAAATAGCTCAAGACGTTCAGATCCACTCACACGGGTGGCACAGAATAGGATGCTAGTTCTAGTTGAAGGATTTATAAAGAAATAATTTTATATAGCCAGTAAATCCATTATCACCCAGATGCAAGCTGGTTATTGGATAGCCTCATTTCACAATAGCACAAGGCAGCCAGGTTAGAGAAACTTGTGATTGAGTTTACCAGACTTCAGATAGGTTTCATAATCAGCTCTGTGGCAATCAAAGGCTTCCTTTACATACTGTACCAAGACCCAGCAAAGAAGCAACCAAACCCAGAGGGGAGTGGAAGAATATCTGCTCTGGATCAACACGAAGTGTCCATTACAAGTGCAAATTACTAATTCTGAATAATCTTACTGGAGGACACAGTCCTGCCCTCTTTCTAAGCAGTCATGCCACATTCTGAAAATGTTAATGTCCATTTGTCCTCTGCATCACACCAGGTTTCCAACGGCGTAACCTTCCTATGCAGGCTGCTCCAACACTCCACTGCGTGTGCATGTCTGATGAGGAAGTAATGCAAGCAAAGTTTCTCCGGTGCACACATCTGTTCAGGAAGGGGAAGTACCTACAGCCTGGCCTGTCAGCAGTTGCATGATAAGAGCTGCAAAGGATCTAATAAGGCTCCAAGTCCCGAATCTTGCCATAAAATACAGAAAACCTCTCTTATTCTTGTAGGATTGGGCCCCAAATATCACAAATATAGATGACGATACAAAAATGCATAAACCAGAGTCTATTTCGTTCTTGGGTCTGCTTAACACACCATGCATGACGAAGCACCTCCAATCTATGAAGCTTCAATCTATGAAAAGGAAACAAAAAATGTGTCCGTATTTCAAGGTGCTGCAAGTCAGTCAATTCTGCTACAAGAGACTTTCAAGATTCTTATCACTATTGTATAAAACTGCATGAAATGGTGAAGAAGCCAACTCCATCAGGTGCCAGTATTTAATAGAGCTTCCCAAAGTGGGGGCTTGGGCGGGGTCACGAGTGGCTTGGGAGTGGCAGAACTCTGAAAAACTCTGGATAGGGCTGGGGAAAACCCTCAACTGAAACCTTCACAAGCCACTGCCAATAGGACAGGAAATATTGACCTAGATCAGTGGTTCTCAAACTTTTTAGCACCAGGACCCACTTATTAGAATGGCAATGTGTCTGGAACCTGCCAGAAGGGATGTCATGGCCGGAAGTGCAGTCATTGTGATGCCGGAGCCTGCAGCTTTCCTGAGAAAGCAGCAGTAAGTTGGGTTATTTTTCAGCCATTTTCCAATAGCAGAAAGAAAAGAAAGCCTATTTACAACCTTGATATAAGCAAAACCACCACACTCCCCTTTCCCTTTCCAGCATCCCATATTTTCAATATGGCTGCTCCAGGTACTTCATGACCCACCTGAAATTGGCTCACGACACACAGGTGGGTCCTGATCCACAGTTTGGGAACCACTGACCTAGATGAACCAAGTATCTTACTTCAGGGGCTCACAAAGTGTGGGTCACTACTGGCTCTAACATTGAGGATTGCATGAATCAGGGGTCACAGAAATATAACATTTGAGAACCCTTGGAATTGACAAAAGGTATCCTGTTAGCCTGCCCAATTCTTTTAAAGTGCACTAACAATGTATGACCAATGTAATAGTGAAGATAGTCCAACTCTACAGTACTTTCTCAGACAAGATTCCCCATAGCCAGGTTAAAGAGTCAATCTTGGATAATCTTCAGTCTGATCCTATTTTCACTTAATGAGGATTTGGCTGATGATCTTGATGAACGAAAGATACCTTGCTCTCCTATGCTGCACTGAAAGAATGTGGAATACTCAAGAACAATTGAAAACATTAACCTTAGATAAAATATTTTTAAATATTCCCATTATCATTTGAAAGGGGCAGAGAGTTTATCCTTGCAAATTAAAAAGTGCAACATGCTCTTTTTAAAGCTGCCTTGACATAAACAATGACAAATGCTTTACATCAGATGAATAATGCAAACTAAAAAAAGTAATAAGAACATCAGAACATAAGAAGAGCCCTGCTGGATCAGGCTTGGGCTGTTCTCATCAGTGTACATGAAGAACACTCCATTCGCTCCAACTTCCCCTCATTCTTCATGCAGTCTGTAGGAGGCCAACTCATGTTCTGCAGCTTTGCTCATATGAATTGAACAGGCCAAGGGATGGTTTCCTTGCTTATGCTCTGTTTCTGCCCCCACTTTACATAAGAACATAAGAACATAAGAAGAGCCCTGCTGGATCAGGCCAAAGGCCCATCTAGTCCAGCTTCCTGTATCTCACAGTGGCCCCACCAGGTGCCCCAGGGAGGCATGAGACAATTGCCATGGTTCCTTCTGTTACCTAAACATAATAAAAACTCGACAAATGCGCCTTGGAGGAAACATCTGCAGAAAAAAACCAAAACAGCCTACAACTGTCTTCCCCTTTTCATAGACTCTGTCTTGAACATTTGTATCAAGAAACACTGTTGGTAAAGCGATTTGAACTGTCTGTTAATATGGATGCTCAAGCTTCACAGATATCTGCACAATCAATTTGGGCCTTTCTGTCTGTACAGTCTGTTCTAAGGTGCACATCCGAATAGGTTAAGAACACCTCTTTTCTTTTATTTCTTTAGTGGCTTTTGTAACCAGATACAAAACATAAGTGGATCCAAACAACACAAAAAGAGTGCCAGTCTTCTTGCAAGAGTAGTATATAACTGAAAACAAAACGCAACACAGTATGTGTAAATTCAATGTTGGTTCTGAGGGGGGTCGCATACCATTCATTATTCTATGGCTTTTTCATAAATAGCCACTCATGGGGTCAACTGTAGAAAAATTATCTGTAGGCAGTCAAGCAAGACAACCTGACAGAACATGGCTCTTTCTGGGTCACCTCACAAACGCTTGCCTCCTACCACTTACCTATGCTAGCTACATGGATTAGACCAGTGGTATTCAAACTTTTTAGACTGGGACCCACTTTTTAGAACAGCACTCGTGTCAGGACCCACCGGAAGTGATGTCATTAAACTAGAAGTGAAGTTGTGGCCAGAAGCGACATCATCAAGCAGGAAGTGCTGTCATTATAATAAAATGACACTCCTGAAATGCTAATTGCCATTCTTGGACTGCAGCAATTGTACAACCATTGATAGAAAGCAAGGTTAGGACAAAATATTATGTAAAAGCACTAAACTAAAACCAATTTTTTTAAAACCCTCACTTGAAAATACAAACTGCTAACATTCACAAAAGGAATATAATAAGAGTAAGATCTGCAGTTTCCAAGATGGCTTCCAGTCAGGAGACTGAGGACATTTAGTAAGTGGTCTAGAGGTTCTAGATAAAGCTGTGCTTGGGTATGCCCAGAAATCTTTTGACTTCTTCCTTTTAAACAACCAGTCCCCACATGCTGTATTAAAATTGCTTTTCAAGCTTTCAATGGGTATGGAGACTGTCACTCCAAAAAAAAAAAAAAAAAGGAAAATAAATGCACCTGACATGTCCAGGCATATCTTAGGATGCAAACTAAGGTCCAACCCATATGCTATAGATGAGGCTACACCCTAAAAGGGTTTGTTAGCACAAAAATCAGTCCCAAAGAAGAAACAAATAAGAATTGGGGGTAGTTAATACAACATAGGGGGAAATATATTACTAGCATATGTAGTAATCCCTGCTATTGGGCAAAGAGGCACTTTTTCAAGTGGTGCCCATTTTTATATTTAGAAGGGGTGGGGTGGGTGGGTGTGTAACTGCCCTTTTTCACTCCAGCACAGTGCCTTTTCTAGTGGTTGTTGTTCTTCTGCATCTTTTTAGATTGTGAGCCCTTTTGGATCAGGGAGCCATTCAATTATTTGATTTTATCTATAAACCACTTTGTGAACCTATTTGTTGAAAAACAGTTTATCATCATCATCATCATCATCATCATCATCAACAACAACAACAACAACAACAACAACAACAACGTGAGGAGGCCGATTCCTGGATTAAGAGAGGTCCTTCAAATCTAGATATTTTATTAAAACAAAAACGAGCCCTTGTTATGTACCACTGTGCTAGCAAATCTACATTCCTCAAAGCATTCCAGACTAATGGGAAAGACTGGAGGCCACAAAGAAAAGTCTCAGAACTGGATTATGTCAGAAAAAAAACTTCAATAAAGCTTTTCATAGAAATGCTTATGTAGGCTAATTATTAGTTTTGTACTTTTGTATTTGAAACAGCTGACTAGATCCAAGAACTATCATTGCTGAAATAGTTCATGTTACATGTTCATTACATGTTCATTACATAGTTCATGTTACAAAATAGGAAGCAAAAGAAATAGAACAAGGGTCGTATTCTGCATTACGTTTCTAGCCCTTGATGTTATTTTTTTGGCTAATGGCTGTCACCATTTCCATCCTACATGGTCTACATCCCGTCCCTTCAGTTTTTAAGCCATCCTTCATAGCTGATACACCATGGCCTTCCCTTTATGCTGCACTTTTCTCTCTTCCTGTTCTTCAAAGGTTTTTCTTACTGCCATCGGCCAATGACCAGATGTTAGCAGCAAGCTTTTCTTACGATCCCAGGATTTTTTCATGAACAGGTCCAGCCAATTTGAACGCTATCGATATGCATGTGAAGTTAGCACTGTTTTGTCCAAATTCATATTACTTTACATTTGTGCATGCTGAATTTCATTCACACTGATAGACAACAAAAAGTTTTAAAAGATCCTTTTGGAGCTCTCTGCTTGGGTTAGAAGTATGACCGGAATGATCCTATACCCCCCTTAGCCCTGGTGCTGCGCTCTTGCGCTGGCTGAACACTGTTGCGAACGTGCCGTAAAGCATGTCTGCATTGGCGCTAGGCCAGCGAAAGTGGCAGCGTCAATGCTTGGGCGCTGGCACAACCGTCGTCAGCGCTGGCCATGCGCCAGTTGAGCGCCGGCATCGCTCTGTCGGCACAGAGCCTCCGCGAGGCTGTTCCAGGGGCGTAACTGGGCGGTGCAGCATTTATGATGCAGGACGGCCATAGTGACATATCCTAACGCCGGTTCCTAGCCATGGCGGCCCTGATTCGGGCCGCTCCCATGCACGTTTCTCTGCGCCTGCTATTTTGCCGGCGCAGATCTGAGCAGGCTCACAGGGGTGACTGGGGCTTACGCGAATGCAAGGGGAAAACCTCCCCTTGTCCTGCACGTTGCTGCTGCTGCCTCCGAATGGGCCTTTGGATCTGGCCCTGCTATGTCAGCCTTACTAGGCCGGCGTAAGGTAGGATTGAGATCAAAATGACTGCCACTGTCTCCAATGGGGCCGGGGGCAACCGCTGGTAGTCTCTTAGGGTAGCCTCTTTACTCCTTTACCCTGGATAGAACACAGCCAGCGGCAATGGGTGTCCTTGTGCTTATGTAGGCCTCCAGAGCTCAGGAGGGGGCTTTGGTTGGCAGCAGAGGCTGCCACCATCTACACCCCCCTCCCAGGCATGGTCTTCCCTCTGGCCTACCATTCCCACACCCAGTTCCACCCTCTCCCAGGCCTGAGAAGCCTCACTGCTGGACAGCAGTTAACACCACCAGCCACTCCAGCGGAGGGTCTTCCTAGCACTGAGGCCCAACAGCGATGGTACACAGCGATGTAGCAGCTGAGGGAGCCACAGACCTCCATTTCTCTGCCTCCCCACTGCAGGATGCAGCACACACCCTGTTGACATGGCTCCATCAGTGCTGTTAAATTGGATAGGATTGGACCGCAGACAGCCATGGATGGGCTGGTCCTGCCCTCCAATCCACGGAACAATTCTAGGAAAAATGAAACACTTTCAAATCTCATTCATTTCCATACCAAGTTTAAGTATACGCTTGCCTTGCTTTCACTGAAAATAACTGGACTTAAAAAGTGCTTAACTTGGCCCGAATGCCCTATGCATTAACAATCCTGAATACTGTACTTCCTTTCTGGAAGCAAAACAACCCATGAATATATGTTTGTAATCCAAGGCTGTTAACTGGCGTGAAAACTGTGGCTGCAATCCTGTACCCACTTTCCTGGGAGTAAGTCCCACTGAACACAATGGGACCTACTTCCAAGTAGACATGCATAGGATTGTGCCCTGAGTAGAATACAGTAGATCACCCCCCTCCACAACTAAGTGCAAAACACTAAAGAATTAAAGCTTTGAGGATGAAGTGGAGTTCCCAAAGCAGAGTACCATACATATTCCGGCTATCTATGACTATCTTCTCCTCTATCAGCAGGAGGTTTTCTCTGATCTGAACAAGTCACCTTCTAAGCACTGCTGCAGCTGATACATCAGGACCTTTTTTGGAGCTGGAAAATGGTCCTCTTGGAAAAATGCACGCTTATATAATAAGAATTGAAACACTTGAATTCTTGCCCAATCATCAATAAAATTGCAGCGTTTTTCCCCACAGTGTCTTTAATCAGCCTTTGATTTGTTTGTAGTGTTTCATAATCAATATGTTCCTTAAAGCAGCAAAAATTCCATCACCCACATAAAGTTAGACACCCAAGAGAAATCGATTGTGTCGTTTTAATCAGACTTGTAGAGACTCTTTTAAAACTGAAGATTTATAACCTGGCAGGCATCGCAGACAGAGGAAACCCTTAATCTAGTACTGGCATTGGCTGGATTTCAAACGATGGTGTTGTAGCTCAAGAGTTCAGGACCAGAATGGAAGCAGAGCTCCCGCAAATGCTAGTTTCTCCCTCCCTCAAAAACAAAATATAGCACTTGTGCAGCTGGAGCTCTGTGCTGTCGTAATCCTTAGAGCCTCATATAAGCAATAAAACCGAGTGCTACACACCACTGTACATTTTGCTCCAAAATTCTATCACAAGGCTCTAAGCAGGCTAGGCTTAGCTCCTACCTTCTTATATGTCCCACTGCAATTTAAGATCAGCTCTGCGTGCAATCCCAACAATACTGTCAATGTGCTATATTAGAGAACAAAAGCACATAAAAAGGCGTGCTTGGTGGCTGTCTCACAGCTGTGGAATGCCACTCCTCACAGAGTTTTGCCAAAGGCAAAACACATTTCAGAAGCACTGTAAGACCTTTGTTTGGGTTGACTTCTAGGGTCAAGGTTTAGTAGTCAACAGAATGAGGTTTTCATTTATTTGATTTCGTATTTTCTTTTGCATGTCTTGCTACCAGTCTTGCCTTCGTGTCCCTTCTGCCCTATATCTGCCCCTTGGGAGGAGGGCAAGAGAAGATTTTAGTTAAATAATTAAATGCATAATTTTAATTATTCTGTTTTGAAATAAAATTTGAACAGACCAGGTCTGCTTTACTTCTTTCAGCATAGCTACAATAATCTAACCACCCCTTCCAATTTATAGTCAGGTCAGTGCATTGCCCCTGAATGTGTTCGCCTTCTCCACACAACCATCCCTAGGTACTCAAAATTATAACACAAATGCCCTTTTCAGTCTAAGCTATGAAAATAAGGTAATTCCTCAGATTTCAGCCCTTCAGACCGATTTCATGGTAGTTCATCATGGACACCAGATTGTAGGCAAGACACAAATGCAAAAGGTTTTATGGCCAGCTGCACTACAGACATCTGTGTTCTTTCAGAAGAAACTGTGTATCTGTAAATGGCATTAAGCAAAGATTTAAGAGGGCACACCATTTTACTAGCGGTGCAGAATTATCATTTTTTGGCAAGGGCTTAGCAACTGCAAACAACCATGTGTTACAGAAAAATGTACTCCCTTATAAGCAAGACAAACTAACCTACTCCTGTCAGTGCCAGGTACTGGAAGTTAGCACAGATTAAAAATTATACCAATTATGATGAGGGGTTCATTTGGCGAAAACACAAACACACACAGGCTTTTAAGTGCCCTAGTATGCAACATGTCTTTTGAAGACAAGTCAGAGAGCTTAATATGGATAAATTCTGGTTTTGTGTTTTTTTTTACCAGCTTAGTGTGTGGATATGGAAGTTGCCTGTTTACACCCAGAAAACAGGACTTGATTCCATTTTAAAAGTTTAAATCATCCATGTGGTTGCTTCAGTCTTTTCTTTATTATGCACATTTACCAGCAGGTGGAGTCAAACAACAGTTAGAGAAGCTCACCAGCATTATTGCTATTTGAAAGGGGAAAAAAATGTACCCCTTGCCCTAAAAAATAAATAAATCAGATTTTCATAAGCATTCTTCTTCCCACCCCCAGCCATATGGGCTGAACCTTGTAATCGCTTTAGCATATTTTATACAGATTAAAGCTTTTGGTGAGAATGCCAAACCAATATGCCAGTTAACATCTATAGGAACGCACCGGTATCCACAGGGGTTCTATTCCAGACCCCACCGTGGATACTTGAAACTGTGGATCTGGGGACACGTTTTAAAGATAGGGGAACATCAGCGGTTTTGCTGCAGTAACGAGGAGAAAAGAAGATATATTTAGTGTTCCCCTATCTTTTTAATAGGCATCCCAGTACCCATGGTACCCGTGGATAACTGAAACTGTGGATCCTGAATTGGTGGATACTGGGGCATGCCTGTACTAATAATTGACAGCCTCTCCTCTTTGTATACTACACTTCTGATTCTTCCATCTTCCTTAGTAAGTACCACTGCCTGTACTCTCACAAGGAAAAACTGCCCTAAACTACCAAGATGAAGAGAAGAATATAGTTCCCCTGACACAACGATTTATCTGCTAATTAGCATTTCTAAGAAAGTGGTGAACATGGGGACCAACAGGCATTTTAAAATGTATGGCTCAAATTCCCTCACAATCTGGTAGACAAACATAGCGATATACTTTTCAACTCTATTATTTTCAGCTTGTACACACATGCTTTACCAATTTTGGTATCATTATGGGAATCAACAAAAAAGAAAGAGGGCAAGAGATGCCTAGTTCTGATTTCTCAGTTTTCCAATGTAATGATGTAACAAACACGCTTCTCCTGTTGCAGGACTCCCCTCAGCTTCAGACTGCCTAAGCTGCCCCCAACAAGTACTGTTTTCAAATCAATTGCTCACCTCAGAGAGAACCTATGGAGTAGCTCCAAAGCCACAAAGACAAATCACAACTCTATAGTATAGATTTGGACCACAGGCAACTTCAAAAAGACGCCTTGCTATATACAGGTGGAGCCTTCTCATCCAAGGTTTTCCCAGCCCAGCCCACAGAAGAGAAGGGCTATTTGTTAACTCCAGGTTAGGACTGGCTAACTCCAGGTTAGGACTGCGTCCTTAATGTTAGAAAAATGGCTGCTGAGTTTTCATTGAACTGCTATGATTGTTAGTGTTCCATGGCCCCTTGGAATGTCTGTGCTGTTAGACAGGAAATATATTAAACATAATTTTGTCCTGGATTCAAACAGCATTACATAAGTATGAAATCCTGGGATATCTGTTCTGTCAACTTTGTGAACCACAGTTAACCCAAATGTAGTAAATTAGCATAAAATTAAATTTGAAAAACATTTCTATAATTTAGTTAAAGCTTCAGACCAACCCTGGAACACAATTTTTTCAATCAAATTCATTTCAATGACACAATATAAGCTCACAAATATTTTTTTAAAATTAAGTTAGGAGAACTGAACCAAGTGTTAGGTCATTTGGTGTGATAAACACAAGCAAAAAACCCAACTAAAGCTTGTTTTGTTTATGGGAGCACTGGTGTTAAACACAGTTTGCAGAAAACATACCAACATGAGAAACCACAACAGAGCCTGGATCTGTAGATCGTACCAGTGTGATTTCATTTTCAATTTTACTCTAAATAATATAGTAATAAACATCACTCCTCCAGGTGCAAACCTTCATATTGACACAGAAGAGTTTTGAACTGTTAAGCCCAGAAAATATGAACTTTACCAAATACAGTCAAGCAAATCATACATCAAGTCAAAATGCATTCTAATGCGCAGAACAATCATTTCTTATCTTGAAAATATTACATTATTTTGCGCACATGCATCTGGATTGCATAAAAGATTAACTATTTCATTCTCCTGAGAGCAGAAAATCTGATTGTAAAACCTTAATAATTTAGGCTTTTACTGCAAGAGCAAATAGCCTCTGATATTTTGAGTACCAGATATTTCTCCCAGGGAAGATATAAAGACTTTCTTTATGTTTTGCTAGAATACCATTGCAGAAGCTAATGATTTCGATGTACAGCATAGTCATACACTTTACAATTATATTTGCTTGCTTGTTCAACACTATAACATTTGCGAATATTTATTCCTGTTCGACTAGGGCTGCAATCTTACTTGGTAGTAAGCCTCATTTAATTCTATGAGACTTACTTCTGAGTAGGCATACACAGGATGGCATTGCAGGTGTCTGAATTATCTAAAATTATTTTCGTTGTAGTACTGGATGTTCTGAGTTTTTTTATGAACGTGTTTTATTGCTGCTCTGTATTTTATATGCGTGCTCTTTTATTCTTTTATCATCAGGGAATTGCTGTTGGTTGTTTTTTTTATATTTGTTGCTTTTATGTTGCTTATTTTTTAACTTTTAAAATTGCGTATTTTACAACTACCCACTTTGTTACGTTTTAATCCAGCTATCTACAAACTGGAGACCGCTGCAGCACCTAAATGCCTCCCAGGCGCGACCGACCAGAGCTTACCATTCCGCTGGGAAGCATTCGGACAGCAGCGACTACAGACCCCAAGTGTCACCATGGCCAGCCGTGCCTGCCCGGAATGCCATGTGCACGGCCTGCTGGGGTGACAGAAACCAGAAGCTGCTGGCCGCTGCAACACTTGGGGGGCTGTAATCGTGGCTGTTGCAATACACCCCAGCAGAACGGTAAGTGCAGGTCACCTGATGTAAGGAAACAGCTGTCATTGGATCCTGCCAGCAGGCTGGAGTTTGGAGACCGCCGCATGAAATCATAGTTAAGTATTACAAGCAAGCACCGTGGTGCTTTTCCTGTCCTATTCTCTTCTCTTCCACTGCACCAAAGAAGCTAGTGTTCATGGCTGTAACAAATCAGTTTCCCATTTCATGTGAAACTGTGGTTTGCAGAAACCATAGTTAATTGAAAACTAGGCTAGGGTTTGTACAAATCACCATTTCCCATATTTGCATGCAATTGGAAACTGCAGGTTAGTGCAACTTATGAACAGAATCTTCTAATCGTGCAAAGGAGTAATGAAAGGGGAATATGTGAATCCAAGGCTCCTCAGGGTGTGTTTTCACAAAGGTAAACTATGGTTTCACATTATGTCTGAACCTGGCTTAAGTATTTATACTGTCCTCATATAAGATGCATCTTTCTTATAAAAAGATGGTTTTGTTCTGGATATCAGTAATGCGTGGCATAGAATAGAATTTGTAGTTGAACAAATTTAATGGACAGGAAGACTATTAGACATAAAATTGGATTAAAATATGAGATGGGGTAGAATTTTCCAGGTGTTTATATCACGTTGGAGGCAAGCATTACAAAACTACCTAGATTTGACTTACCAAGCTGCTCAGAATAAAGTCTGGAGTCATCACTAGTATGAACTCCATTCTAACCAGAAAGGACAGTGATTACCGAGTGCACATTGTTTTGTGAAACACAATAAACCACCATTGTTTGGACTACTTTCTGTTGCCAGCTACCTGCCTTTATTAAAGGCTAATAAATATTCCACAGAATGAAGCATTTGATACTGAACCACAGCTTCTCTCTCTCTCTCTCTCTCTCTCTCTCTCACACACACACACACACACACACACACACACACACTCTTCCACATATAAGACAGACATTTCTAACCTGGTTGATCACTGTCTGCTCCTATTTTTGCAGGACTTGGCGCAACAGGAAGGGGTCGAACAGGGCGAGGCTTTGGGGTTGGGGGCGAAATCTTTTTTCTTCCAATATATTCTACGTAAGTTCCTGGAAAGTCCCCCCTTTCTCCAGTAGTTTCATTATAGCCATTCAACCAACCAATTTCCTCAGGTTTTGCTTCTTCCCCGTCACTGAATCCAAGGGCAACTAAAATACCTTTATTCACAGTTAAAATATCTCCCAAGTGCAAGTCAATGTCTTCTTCTCGTTCTTTTTTGTAATCATATAAAGCCCTGTACTGGTATCCTTCTGCACTCATTTTGGCAAATGTCTTAACATTCAATTATTTTTACGAAAAATAGCCAAACAGTGCTTTTCGGTCTTATTGTATATACAATTAGAGAAGTTCTAAACAGAGTAAGCAACGAAATCAGATATAAGGATTGTAATACAAAGATGTGAGCACCAGGATCTGTGGCTGTACTGCTGATGTTGTATTTGTATCTTTATATTCAATCAGTGAAAATGCTGAAGAACGCAGTCTTTAATTATGGACAGTTCCAACTAGTGCTTTTTCAAATTTGCTTGGCACTTATGGGTACAGTTTTTCAAGGTGGGCTGAATATTACTCCTTGCTGCACCTCCTTCTGATGAACTTGCCATAAAACATTCACTTGTCTTGAAACTTTGGCTGTGGGATTCTGCACTCATACTTTACCTACGGAGAAAAAAATTGGACACAAGATTAGTGCAGTTACTCCAAGCGGTATCTGAAGCTCTAACTATGGTACTAAAGAACAAGTAACCAAGTCTGGTACAAAGAACAAGTTTTCAAAAATAAGCCTATTCACAACCTTGACACAAGCAAAATAACCACACAGCCCTCCCCCTTTCCTGCATCCCATCTTCTCATATTTTCAATATGGCTGCTCTAGATGCTTCGTGACCCAACAAAAATTGGCACCTGACCTACAGTTTGGGAACCACTGCTATAGAGTTCTTGTTTACTGCATTTTTTAGGGTTGGCATCATTACTTCTGACCTGTGGAAATGCCCCTTTTTCTTTATGATTCACTTTGCTATTGGAAAATGGCTGAGAAATAACCCAACTTATTGCTGTATTTGAGGAAAGCAGCAGGCTCTGGTGTCAAAATGACAGCACTTCTGGTCATGACATCACTTCCAGTGGGTCCCAAACACACTGTCATTCAAAAAGTGGATCCTAGTGCTAAAAGATTTGAGAACCACTGCTCTAGAGGATCCACTATCTCAGAAAAGGATCCACTAGGCACACAGAGGATGTCCCAGCACTGACTCTTCCTTTAAAATACACAGAAGGGGAATTAAATGTGCTCTACCTTCTACCTGAGTGCTCAGGAGCAACTCATGCAGGAGGCAGATGTAGCAAACTGGCAGGAAGGCATTCCAGGCCTCCACCTGACAGCTGGCGCATCCACTTCTTCCTCACTTCCATGGCAGAATGAGATCATTAGTCCCAGAATGATGGGGAAGGGTGTAAGAAGGCCACAATGGAGCAGGAGGGGATGGTAGTGGTGGCCACTGCAATTATGTTTCTCAGGATTGCGTCCACTCCCTCTTCTTTCTGGCTCTCCTCAGCACTGCCATCTTGGATCGCACAAGATCTCACGTTATCCAAAACGGTGACAACTAGATGAGCCAGGAAAGAAGAAGCCTTCGGGGACATCCCACGGCACCCCTGTGAGTTCATCTCAGGTGCCACAACGCACAATTTGGGAACCACTGCTGTTTCTGATGGCTCTTCACGAGAACAGTTTCAGGAACTGAATCGCCAACTCGCTCCTCTGTTCCACACACATCACTGACTGGGCAAGATCGGTTTTGTGTGTGGAGGATGCAATGAATGGCAGCAAAGATAAGATGGAAGTGGTGTGCCAAAAAAGGGGGGGGGACCGAATTGGGTGCCACTTTGGGAGTCACCTTGGCTCAGGCCAGACCTGCCAATACGGCAGAATAGTTCCCTATGTGCTATACCTTTTAATGGGCCATCCAACACCTTTCTACTTGTGGGAATTACAAAGTCACAACAGGAACACCATCCTAACAAAAGATGCTTATCTTTTATGCCCAGGCCATTTTCATATCAATTAACTAATACTTAGACCAATAACTAAAAACACAACACCACTTTCTGCATTTTTCATTTTTCCAACCCCCCGCCTCCAAAAACCAAAACCTGCAAAAAATAAAATAAAATAAATGGGCTGTACTGGTGCATGGGTAATTACTGTGGCTGCGCCTGCTAATACTATATCACCCACCTAGTACCCTTAAAGTGATTGTAATTTATAATTATAAGTATGTGCCCTTGGAATAAGAAACATGCAACACCACTTTCTGCACATTTCTTCCTTGGGGAAAAAACAAAATCTACAAAAAATAAAAATAAAAAATTTAAAACCTTAAGAACACCTTTATCAATAATCACCATCTGCAGAACATGGTCCCCTTCAAATGATCAAATCTCCATCTCACATATCTTTACTCAGAAGCAGCATGGATAAAAATCAATGATTTTTTTTTATTAAAGTCAAAAAATGGGATTTTTTTATTTAAATCGGATTTTTTTTATTTTTATCAAATTCATTTTAATAAAATGCTTTTGGAGTAAAAAATCTAAAAATAGTTTTCTATTTAAGATACATTAATAATTTAGTTTATTCAGCATGAAATGGAGCTGTTATGTAGCATGAGGCTGTATACTCTGCAATATTTACATTTTTGGTAAACTCATTCAATGAATCCAAGCTCTGCAAGCTGAGATAACATGCATTGCATTGATGCATTCACACAATTTCATGGTAACCATGAGATAAATCCTAAAACAAAGTTCAGGAATATTCCTTTATCCCATTGTTTTGCAAATCTATGTACACTACAAACTATGAACCTATTAACCTAAAATCGGTTCTGATATCATTGTTTTACTAACCTGACAGCTTACTATTCTAAATAGGAAACCTTCGTTTTGTTTGCAAATAATAATATTAAAGATTCTAACTACCAGCAAGAATGAGTCCTTACATTTAAAGAGCGCCTGTGATTTCAGATCCATCATGGCAGTGCCTGTTAGCGGGCACCCACTCACCTGCTGCCCGCCACATCCCTCACCTTGCTGTGTCACTGCCGCATCACCAGCCATTCCATTAAAGTGAATGGGACTGTCGGTGAGTCAACAGCGGGTCTGAGGGGGAGCCGCTGCAGGACACAGATGACAGCTGCTCTTTAAAAATTATGAAAATTTTATTTTAAATTTTAAAAATTATCAAGTTGATTTAAATCAAGCCTTTTTTACTAGGGATTTAAATCATGATTTAAATCGTGATTTAAATTGACTTGATTTAAATCAAATCCACCCTGCTCAGAAGTCAAATTAGAAGATGGGAGCAGAAGCATTCATCCATGCAACCTCAGTGGCTCACAAAGTCAGGCAGCTTCATTAGGTGGCAGAGCAATAGCTGGGTAAGAAAAGGCATAAGAACTCCTCCAAGTACATAACCATCCTTAATCATTTCCATGCTGTGAAGGGGTTTCACACCTCATCCTTTGAGGCTGACCATCAACACTTGGGCTTCAATGGGACAAACCCAACATCTCTCACTTCCCCCCCTCCCCAACACACACTAGCTGTTTTTTTGTTTGAGCATTAAAGAAAGGCCTAGTGATATAGTGAATGGCTGGGTTTTTTTTCACCATTACCATAATAGTTTGTCAGTCCTGTAATTTTAGTAATGTAAGTTATGAACCTGTCCAAATTCAGCACTGCAGGCAGACCCCCATATTCACAGAGGATCTATTCCAGACCCCTGCAGATATAAAAACTGTGGATATGGAGGAGCCCTGTCTCCGCGGCTCCCATGTGCACATTAGCATAGGTTTTTAGATCCTTACCGGGGTGAAATTGTTCTACCTTATATATGTTCTTCCTTATACCTACAAGCATAGTGATTGCATCGCTGCAATTCCCCCGCCCCTGCAAGCACTTACAGCAGTTCTTGAACTCCCAGAGCGTGAGAACCGCTGTCTTAGTCCAAGGTAACCTCTAGCCGCCTCCTATATTGCACAGGATGCAGTGCAGGTTATGCAGCCTGGCTGTGCCAGCAAAGCCTTAGGATTGGGCTGACAATCTCTGCTTAGAAACCAAAGGAATAGAATGCAAATGGGTTTTATACTATTTTTTATGCTATAACCCCCTCCCCCAAATGGGTGTTATGGTATTTTATGCTATTTTTCTCCATTCCTTGGTATCGACAAGGGTGAGAGTATTTTCTTTAGAAACTTGACTAGAAGGAAGGGAGATATTTTTGAAGTATGACAGGCACTAACCTAAAAGTATCATGGCACTAACCTGACCCGCAGTTTAAGAACCACTGGTCTATGGCCACCTGACTTATTCTGGAGTTAGAGTCTTGGAGAGCAGATAAATTCACAATCAAAAGCTCATATACCTTAACCCAGTGGTTCCCTAACTGTGGGTCAGGACCCACCAGTGGATTGCGAGCCAATTTCAGGTTGGATTGCGTAGCACCTAGGGCGGCCATATTAAAAATATGGGAAGATGGGATGCTGGAAAGAGGGAGGGCTGTGTGTTTGTTTTGCTTGTATTAAGGTTGTAAACAGGCTTTATTTTCTTTCTGATTCACTTTGCAATTGGAAATGGCTGAGAAATAACCCAATTTATAGCTGCATTCTCAGGAAAGCAGCAGGCTCTGGTGTCACAATGACGGCACTTCCAGACATGACATCACTTCTGGTGGGTACCAGACAGACTGTCATTCTAAAAAGTGGGTCCCAGTGCTAAAAGGTTGGAGAAACACTGCCTTCACAGACACTATCAAGGCACATTAACCCAAGTGTTTAATGACACTTATTTTAGGACATTCACAACTATGTCCAGAAACAGAGCAGAAATTGAAAAAATGAGGATGACAATGTCCCCTTAAGTACTAATTAAATTGTTCTGCATTTCTGTGTGAGCAATTTTCCTCCTTCATGCCTCCAAAAAGCCAGCAAATGAACTCAAAACACATCTTGACTTGAAATTCTGGAACACAGCCAACACTCCACTAAATATGCACATACAACATGTACCAGAAAATTAACACTTCCCTAATGTCTCAAATGCTCTAAAATATTTATTATCTTGTTAAGAAATATTTTCAGCTCAACAAGTGCACAAGTGTATGAGGAGGACTCATTTTGTTCTCATTGCCACAGGCATTTGGGCAGATTGCCCAACACATTTCTTCTCTAAACACTGCAAAATTTATCTAGCTTGACCTATTTCCCCTCTCCCCACCCAGAGAGAGAGAGAGCACAATCCTGCAATTTGCCTCTCCTGCCCCCACCAGTAAAATTTAAACTGAAGGTTGTACAGCTGAAGAAGTATAACAACAATTCCCTCAAACCCCAAAGATTAACAGTGTGTCACAAGGGAAGAGAGCTGACCACAAGCAGTATTGCTCTGCAAATGTTGAGCTTTCTTTCAAGATTACAAGTACGAATGTATTTCCTATACACAGCAATTCTATTTTTCCTATCTGTCAGTGCAGATTTGGTTGAAAACCATAGCCAAGGAGCTCTTGCACCCAGTTCACCTCTGGCTGTTAAGCTTATTCCTTCAGGACAGCAAACTGCTGAATCTACACCAATGTAGCTACAGTGCCCCAATTTTCCCCACTATTAAAGTGGTGCACAAATCTTAAAGCGTTCACTACAGCCAACAGAAGCCAGTGATAAGTTACAGAGTACACTTGTCTGCAGTCAATCTGAGTGGGGAAGTAGCCAGAACATCCCCATGACAAAAACATAATTGTGTTCTTTACCAAGGCATCTTAGTAAGAATGTTCTGCTTCGGGAGACTTGTTGAAGTATCAGTAGCTTTGTCTAGCAGCATCTCTGTGGACTTGTACAACCGACAGCAAAACCAAGAGCCACTTGTTGTTGTTGTTGTTCAGTCGCTAAGTCGTGTCCGACTCTTTGCGACCCCATGGACCACAGCACGCCAGGCCTCCCTGTCCTCCACTAGCTTCTGGAATTCGCCCAATTTCATGTTCATTGCTTCGGTGACACTATCTAACCATCTCATCCTCTGCTGCCCCTTCTCCTTTTGCCTTCAATCTTTCCCAGCATGAGGGTCTTTTCTAAAGAGTCCTCTCTTCTCATGAGGTGGCCAAAGTATTGGAGCTTCAGCTTCAGGATTTGTCCTTCCAGGGAGCAATCAGGCTTGACTTCCTGGAGGATTGACCGATTGGATCTCCTTGCAGTCCAGGGGACTCTCAAGAGTCTTCTCTAACACCATAATTCAAAAAAGAGCCACTTACTCACTGCACTATTAAGATGTTATACACATCATCCACTGTACATTCATTCCAGTTACATATGTCTCTGGCTACCTAAATTGCTTAATCATAAAGGTTATTGCATAGCTTACTTATGACGATCAAGTACTGTACACAAGCAGCATGTTTCTTTTAAACAACATGGAACTGGGTTTGACATGTAGAAAAAGTGGAGTAGCCATAAATTTGCGTGCCTGAAAGTTTTATTTACATGCAGTTCCCAGGTTTCATAATAATGAGTGCATCAGCTGGCAATTCACAGTAATGGTGCATCAGCCAGCATCAGACTCAAAAGTTTCTATATAGAAATATACTGAAACAGCACTGGCACATCTATTTCAGCACTGTCTCTCTGGTGGTTAATGTCTATCCTAGCTTCCTGAGATTATTTAGCTGAGAATGCCAAGGACTGAATTGGGATTTTATATAAACCCAAGCATATGATTTTATATAGTCCAAGCTATCACCAGGGGCATAGCTAATGAAAGTGTAGCCCAGTGCAGAGAACAAAATGTTGCCCCGGAAGTGACATCACGGGTGTATTTTTGTTTCCTCTGGTTTTGTGGCCATAACTTTTGACAGAATAAAGATTTGTGTCACTGGTTTGTGTCACTGCCTTCTGCATTAAATTACCTTTCCAATGATATATAACATGATGGTATTATTGTTTTCACAGTTTTAGCCACTAGTGTCAAGCTCATCTTGTTGACCCCCTAAAGCTTGTTGCCCAGTGCAATTGCACCCCTCTGCACTTCTTTAGCTATGCCCCGGCTACCACAGAGTTGTGGCCATCACATGCTACATACTCACATTTTAAAATTTAGTTTTCATTCCCAACAACAACCTCAGAATCCTAGTCAATAGGACAACTCTAAATTTCACAGTCATAATCTTAAATTCTCCTGATCTCCTATTCTTCTCCACCACTGAGATTACTAGTTTCTCCCTTCATTGATAAATCTAAAATTATGCTTTGGCTTTAACATGAGGTATCCAAGTGCTTCCTCCCATCACAAAACTCCTCTGTTGATGAGTCATGAATTACATCCCAGTATATTTGTTTTAGACACTTATATCGCACCTTCCTATCATGAAAACGATGCCCAAGGCAGCATACAGCAACAGAACACACAAAACAATATTACTAAGTATAGGAATTAACATATATATCTAACACATTAACATAGATTATGAACATGGCACCACGTTCTTTGCATCTATGATCTGGTTAGCAAGACAGTCATTTCTTTTCAAAGGGTTGCACAAGTTCTCTACTTTCAGATAATGGTAGTGACATTTTTACTTGTTTTCCAACAATTGCCTAAAGCTCCTCTGCCCAGTCAATACTATCTGATGATAGCTGTGAAAGCTATCATAACTAAAAATATATACATATAATTCCATATACTTACAGTCCAAGCCTATGCATGTCTACTCAGAAGTAAGTACCATTAGATTGCAGCCGTAGTGAACCACACAGCATATCAAAATTCAAAGAAGCATAATCAGTTGATGGATGCTAATCCTCCACATCTTTTCTGAACATCCAGCATCCCAATCCTAAATGAGTTATTTAGGAGGAAGTTCCACTCAAATCAAGGTACTTGAGTCCATGTCTGCGTATGTTGGATTGGGATGTAAATCTTAAATATTTTGATAGGAATTTAGGATGTAGTTACTCAGAACAATATGAACATATTTACTAGTAAGATTTTGTTTTGGTGAGCAATGGGAACATACTTTAAAAACAAAACAAGATTACAAGACTATTTTATCACATTACTCTAAAGAAAGAGAACTGGGGGCCCAGAGATTTCTGGGGAATAGGAGCATAGAACTCTAAGATTTCTCAAGAGCTAAACTACTTTTAAAATATCCCCACACAAACCAGATTAATCCAAATAAGGTTTCTCAGAAACAATCTGAAATGCTATCTGAAACATTAACACACAGCCACCTGGACTATGAAGCAGTTCCAGATAAGATTTCAAGCATATGCACTCTTACTTTTAGTTTTGCAAACTTAGCTCACACTGTCCACTATCAATGCTTTATTCCAGAAGCGGTCTTTCTGCATGCTCTGCTGACATACAGCCAAAGGGTCACCTAATGGCCAAAAATCACTGTAAGGGAAGCTGCTTTCCAAAAACCTTCAGTTTTATCCCAATCCTGTGCCTCATAGTTGTAAGAACAATCTACACATACCAGTTCTCCAATGCTTGCAGGCAAGGTTTTGGCAACAGAAAGCACAAGACTCTCTTCTCTAGCTCATGAACTGAAATCCTTCAAGCAACCATTTGATCCTTCAGAACCAGATACCTTCATTTCCAGGGAAGTGATAATAAACTTATTCTTTATTTGGAGTTATTCTTCCAAAGCCCCATCAATAAGCTCCAACACAAACCAGTGCTCTCAAATGCACACATATATCCCTTAACAACCCTCTACACAGTCATTTACTGAGATTTTGCTTAGCCATGTAAAGGTTACAAAATATCAATGCCTGAATTCAAACTGCATCACAGTTAAACATTGCATCTTATGAAAATGACAGCCTCCCTGTCCATTTAGGACAGGACAAGTGTCCATTTCCACACGTGCACAAGGCAATAACGTAAGTTTTAAAAAATACAAAGGCACCATCTGTACAGTCAAATCAAGTAAGTGCAGTAATATGCACATATAGCATTTGAAATAAGAATAATTATAAAACTGTAACATGGGCAAAAGCTATCAATACATAACTAACATACATCTCAGGAAAATGGCGAGAAGCAATGTTCCAAATTGAATTCGGTGGATTCCTCACTTATCCTGATTTAGTGTCAATATTTAGCCAGCTTTATTTAGCACATCCCCAAGTCTAGCACCTTGCTACACTCATGCCATTGCATACTGTCTAGACCGAGAAGTGCCATTCACTCTTTGGTTTGCTGGTTTAATGGGGGGGGGGAGGTTGCAACAGACATGGAACACTGTGGGGGCAGCGGGAGTCCATAAAAAAGACGGAGAAGGAAATGCATGTTGATTGCAAAGCATAAAGTCTACAAACGGATTGCTCTTAAACGTTCCCCCGTCCCCCAATTTGGAAGCAGATTTACGAATTCACTTCTATTCCGCTAGCTGCAATCAAGAGCAGATTTAATTCTGTCCATCACTACCCCACAGTCCCCCATCAGAAAAAAGGAAGTGTTTAATAAGGATCTCCTGGCCTGCACATGCACCCCTCGTCCCGACCCTAGGGAAGAAGCACCCCTGCCTGTCCCGCGTGTCTGAGGCCATCGTCGCTATAAACGCGACCACGGTGACGGCTGCAGCCCTCAACACTCACTTCCTAGAGGGAATGCCCCTTTCGAGCGCGGCGGGACATGCTTCCGAGTCAGCATGCGCAGGGACCGGGGCCGTGCACGGGTCTCCCGGGGGATCGAGGTCGCCAGGCTGCAGAGCAGCCGCGCTGACAGCCCGATCTGGTGCACGGTGACCGGGATGCCAGCCTCACGGTGCCCAACGGGACTTACTCCCTGGTCGGCGCGCTGCATAACCTTGCAGCCTAAAGTTCCTCCACGTAGCAAGCTTGGCGGGGGGGTGGCTGGAGGCTGTGCTGCAGCCCCGAAGCCTGCCCGGGAAGCCAGAAGAGGGAGGCCAGCAGCAAGCAAGCAAGCAAGCAAGCAAGCGAGGAGCCCTCCGCCTCGCACGCCCCCTTTACTTCTCTCCCGGCTGCAGGAGGCCTCGCGCCGCCGAACAGGATGTCGCACGGCCAAGCAGCGCCCTGGCCCGGACAGGCGCCGCCGACTCGACTTCCCTTCCTCTCGCTCGCTCGCTCGGCCGGCGGAGAAGACGCGGAGACCCGCACAGACAGGCGCCCACCCTGCAGCCTCTCACCTCCGGCTGTCACGGCGCCCGCCTGGCCCACCGCGGGGGAAGGAAGAAGGGCAGGTCCGCAGAGGCTGCCCGCTTCGCCGCCGCGGCCGCTGTGCAGCTCCACTCGCCTCAGCCCGAGCCCAGCACTGCTGGCTGGCTGGCTTCCCTCCCAGCCCCTCGCCTCGCGCTCCGCCTCCTCGCCCGCACCCCTGCCAACTCAAGCGCCGCCTACCCGCCCGCGGTGTCACGCTGGCTGGCGGGCGGGCGCTGTTGCTGCCGCTGCTGCTGCGGCCATTGGCGTCCCCTCTGGCTCAGCGGTTCCTGCCCGGCTTCCCCTTCCCGCCGCTCGCTGCAGCCGCTGCGCCTGGCTGGCGCGTTCTGCTCCGGGCCCTGCGCTCAGCCGAGCGAGGGACGCGGTCCTTGCCCAGCCGGGGCTGAGCGGAGAGTAACGAGGCGAGGAGGAGGAAACCCCCGGCCGGACTGCTGGGAAGGCCGCGCGCCCGGCGCCCCCTTCGCTTTTTATTTCCTCCAGCCCCGCACAGCATTTAATGTGCCGTAAACTATGCACCCTTGAGAAGAGTTGCCATCTCGGTGTGTGTGTTTGTTTCCTGGCAGGGTTTATCCGTGTCTTTTAACGGCGGGCCTAATTTGCAGTATCCCCGGAAGATCATGTGATTTTTGAGTAGAATTTATTCCCAAAGGGATGATGATGATGATGATTGAAAGGTGGAGAAAAATATCTTAAATCAATCAATCATATTTATCTTGCAGCAGGTACACCTTTTCCTGTTTCTTCATTCCCATTCCTGGGGAAACTCAGCCTGCTGAATGCCCACCTGGCAGGCAGCTGTTCAGGCAGAGTAAGCCTGCCAGGAAATAGAAGAATGAAAAAGAGGACCACCCTAGGTGTTGTCCTCATGTTTTGTGACTGGAAATAGCTGGATAACTGGATCACCCTTATCAGAGAACTCATAAACTTAGAACAACTGGTGCAGTGATAGCATAAGGAAAAACACATGCATGTACATGTGCACATGCAAACACAGGAGTATGCAGAAGAAGCGATGCAGATTTCTGGGAGGCATTGTCTCATGTTAGATCAGTGGCGTAGCTAACAAAAGTGTAGCCCAGTGCAGAGGGCAAAATGTTGCCTCAAAATGACATCACAACAGGAAGTGATATCACAGTTGTATTTCTGTTTTCTGGGCTTTGGGACCATAACTTTTAATAGAATGAAGCTATTACACTCTGATTTGTTTCATTGCGTTCTGCATAAAATTACCTTTCCAATGACATATAACATGATGGGATTATTCATGCATAAAAAGGGGTTTTCATCATTTTGGCCACTAATGTCAAGCTCATCTAGTTGCCCCCCCTAAAGCTAGTTGCCTGGTGCAATTGCACCAGGATGCGACCAAAAATCTACTGGTTGTGTCCGGGAGTCTTTCCAAAGCCCACAGAGGCCACATGCGGCCTTTATGGGCTTCAAACAGCACCCCAGAGGGGTTTAGTGGGCCATTAAACACCTCGGGGGGCTGTCCAAAGCCCGCTGACATTTCACGTGGCCTCTGCAAGTTTCAGAAAGTCCCCAGAGACTATCAGAACAAGATTCCAGTTGCCTCTGGAGGCCCAGTGACCTGGAAGTGTGACTTACTTCTGGGTCACTGAGTTTCAGTTACATTCCATGCCTTACCAGCAGAGAATATTACTGCACATCCCTGGAGATAATTCACACTTCTAGTCTGGGGCAGAGCCATAGCTCAGTGGCAGAGTCCTTTTTTTCCTTGCATCTACTGTAGGTTCAATTCTTGTCACCTGTAGGTAGGCATCAGAAAAATCCCCATTGGGAACTCTGAGGAGGCACTACCAATCAGTGACAACAATATGGAGCTGGTTGGATCACTGGTCTGTACATGATAGATTCCTCATGTAACAGTCAAGCCCATGTCCTTCATATATAATGATGCTTCATCTCTCTAGAAATATAAAATATGTTGAAAATAAAGAAAACCCTTTGTAAATATGTGAAAAGCGCTTTTCCTTCAGGTGAAGGAGTAGAGCTATAGGGAAGTGGGAGATTGCTTGATGCCCCAGTATTTCCTATGGACCTGTGGCTCTAGAAAGCTATGAATATAAATAGTTCCTCATAATGTGTAGAACTGAATAGTCCAAAATAAGAGGAAGCTCTTCAAATTGCTAAAACATTGTAAGGGGGAAACAATCTTAGGCCTGTCTCCTCATGTGCCGTCTCACTCTCTCACACGCACATAGTGCGTACTTTTTAAGCAGTACAGAATCTCTCCTGCTGTGTGTGTGTTTTTTTTTTTAATGGAAGCATTTCTGTTAAAGGATGTTTCTATAGACAGTGGGCTCTATAGTTCAGCCTCTGTACTCAAGATAGTGGAACAAGTTGGCAATTCAGGGCTAATAAATAATGCAGGAAGCATGGAATTCAGCCTGACAGTAGAATACCAGGAGGAATATACAAAATTCAAAGGAAGATACTATATTGGGATCAGGTCTCTTAAAAAGAACAGGTGCGTGCATGTATAACCTGGGTATGAACTGCAGAGTTATATGCAGTTATATTAGCTGATAATGGCCTTAGAAGATAATAAGGCCAACTCAAAACAGAGACATGGTAAAATTAAGTAAATATTTGTAGGGGTCTTGCTTCCTCTGGCTGCAGATTTTTTTATTTTTATGAATATTACTACTTGGCATAACTAAATGTACAAAATAAAGGGGAGATTTGTTTACCTATGTCCATGTCAACTGTACATGAACCCCATTTAGGTTTGTTTGGGGCTTCCCTAACATTATGATAGGGAAAACAGGGCAGTGATGTGTTGTGCTTGTATTGTCGCTTCCTAAAAACTGTCAGTGCAATAGTCTTGTTTAAAAAGAACTGCAATGCAGAATCTGAAATGTGTGACAGTATAGACTGAGTGCTAACCTATTGCAAAGTTCAAAACAAGAGATACATGCTCAGACTTGTCCCAAGCATTGAACTGTTTCAAACAACTCCCGGCAGCTTAGACTTGAAAAATGCTAGCACAAGCACATTTAAAAAAAGATGGTGAAGTAGATGGGAACTGTTTGGTGTGGCCAGATATTAGCTTAAATAATAGTGCAATCCTAACCAACTTTCCAGCACCAGAGTAAGGGCAATGCAGCTCTGAGGCAAGGGAACTAATATTCCCTTACCTTGAGGAGGCCTCTATAACTACTATACCACTGCAGAATGCATAATATGCCCCACTGGCTCAGCTACATCAATGCTGAAAAGTTGACTAGGATTGCACCCTAAAGGCCCAATCTTATCTAACTTTCCAGTGCTGATGCAGTCACAATGCAACCCCAAGGTAAGGGAACAAACATTCCCTTATCTTGAGGAGGGCTCCGTGACTTCCCCTCTACTGCAGGATGCAGTGCATATCTTGTTGGCATGGCTGCAACGGTGCTGGAAACTTGGATAAGATATGGTATGCAGTTCGGTTACTCAGACAAACCACTAGAGCACTGTATAGATATAATCAGTGATGTCATGCAGGGGGAATGTGAGGGAACTCAGTTCCACTAGGTAAAATTAGGGCTGACTCCGCCCACTTCACTCTCCCTCCTCCCCCCTCCCAATTCCTCCGCAAAGAGCTTTTCTTCTTGGTTGGCCGGCACTCAGAGGGTTAAAGGGAGCGACTCCGGATTCCTAGGGGGGCAAAGGGGGAAGGGCTTCAGTGGGGAAGTCCCGTCCTGCACAGACCCCTTCTTCGCTCCCTCCAGCCACACACGTGGAGTCAGCAGCCGCTCTGGTGAGCCTGCAGCCCACTGGGGAGAAGGCAGTGATGTCATTCAGGGGGAACGGACCAGAACGGGCGTTCCGGATCCTAACGGGCTCTGTGGCTGCTTCCGGGTTTGTTTGTTTTTCCAACATTCGAATTTGAACTCAATAGTGAGTTCCTGTTCCTAAATCATTTGAATGACACCACTGGATATAATGGATGATGGGGTCATGGAGAATTGGGTCAGAAATTCAGGCAGGATAATTTAAAAGTTCTAAAACCCAGATTGATCGTTTTAGCTTTTTTGAAAAAGTAAAGAGGGAATAAAAAGAAATACTCAAAGGATTAAACAGCATTACAGCGTCCATCTAAGGATGGTCATGACATTTGGCAGACATTTAGTATTGGCGTTTTGTAAAGGTTAATGAAGTTATTGCCGCTGTCAAAGGTTGTGTGTTTATTCCCAAAAACCAAGAGAGTTTGGGCTGTTCGGTGAAAAGGAACAACTTCTAACAGTACAATCCTATTAAGCCCCATTGAAAGGGGCTTACTCCCAGGTAAGTATGTTTAAGATTGCAGCCTAGTTGTAAATTAAAGAAACAGCAAGATTTAAATATGAAACCTGGAGCTTTATTATTAGTGTATTTTTGAAAGGATACTTTTTAAAAACTTCCTGTAGAAGGTTTTGTGCTCATTCCCACATACAAGTTGTAAGTTCAGTTCTTTGCTCTGCGGTGTTGGCCATTGTTAAAAAATATCAAAGATGCCAGCAGGCTCCCAAATAAGTAACAGTGAAAAGAGCAAGAGGAAGTATTATAATGCGGAATAATTGCATTATATCTATGCAATTATTCTGAATCCAGGAAAATCCAAAATCCAGATACCTTCCCATCCCAAGCAGTCCGGATAAGGGATACTTGATCTATATACTACTATTCCATATTCTCTCGACCAAGTAAACAGAATGCCTGATTACTGTGCAGGTTATCAAAACAGAATGACATAGAGAAATGCAACATTTGCAAGCATTTTCTCTGCTGCTGTGTTGATATCGGAAACTATATTTGCTGAGTCAGTGCAAGTAAATCGTAAAACGATTATAAATATTATCTCTAATGGTGACATCTGTGTTTATATTTCAACCTTGTAAAACTATGACAACACAGATTCTACTTTTCCTAAAATATGAGTAAGGCTTTTGCTGCCAACAAAGTCACAATAAAACATGAGCCACATTATCCCATAGATAATTAGTTGCTGTGTCTGTTTGACAGTCATGGAGACAAAAGTCTACTGTTTAGAGAATAGCTTGTGACACAACCAGCACTTTTTATAAGCATTTCCAAATAACTGAGGAACGATACACTATAGGCTAACAATACCACGTCAAGCAGTACAGTGCACTGTTTTATGCCTTCTTTTATAGGAAAATCAGATGGCCTTCAAGAGTACACAGGAGTCAAGGGCTGTATGGCAAGGATAGTTGTACTGTCTCCATAAAATAAAGTAAGACCCAGAGTTTCGGGAAGATTTGGGAGTTCTGCAGGTAGTTAGCAAAAGCTATATGTGTGTGCAGAGATGTAATGTACCACCCCAGTGCGTGGAGCAGTTAAGTCACAATGCCATGTGATCTCACCTTCGGGTTCTCACCACAGGGCGGGGCATGCAAAGCCAGCAGCGCACCATCCTTCATGGAGAACCTGGAGTGACTGCCTTGTGCTCAAGTTCTCCTGAGAGGGCAGGATGCTCACTGCTGCTGTTTCATAAGCCTCATTCCTTGCCCTGTGGAAGCTGGGAGCCTCCACAGTGGACAGAATGGGGGTGCAAAGCCAGCAGCACCCCATCCTCCAGGGAGAACCTGGAGGTGACTGGGCGGAGCCTGGGGGCAGGCATGTGCCCCCCCCCGGTGTGGCGCCCTGGACATGTGCCTCTCAGGCTCCACCCAAGTTATGCCACTGTGTGTTTGTGCTGTAGGGTAAGAATTATTATCACTCACTGGGATGAGAGAAGCTGATGTTTCCCTAAGTTCCCTTCACTAGCAATAAATGGGTCTGGATAGCTTAGGGGCTTTATGAGGCTGACATGTTAATGTGGCTCTTTCTAATCTGGCTCCGATGTAATAGTCCTGTAAGAGCTATTATCAAAATAGGTTATGAAGCCTATGGACAGGCTATTCCAAGCTGGAAAGGAAGATTTTCCCCTTTTCATCCCAGTTGGTGATACATATTCCTGCTCCATTCATCTGATTCCTGATCTTCCAGGCAGCATCCTGTCTCTCTTATGTGGCCTCGCTTGTCAGTACTCATGGCCTTAGGTATCATCTACAAGAAGATGATAGTGATCTTGTGAGGACTCCTTTAGGTGCCATCAGCTAGCAGCTTGCCTGCTTGCTCATGGGCTTTCTTTTTCCCCTGTGGGGAATTTGGTTGCGGTCTGAGGGCGCAATCCTAACCTGGAGTTAGGCGGGCATAGTTAGGCCAGCAAAATTTGACCACCACAAGGGCCACCGTAAAGCACGTTTGGACCACTCTTGTAGTCAGGGAGGATGGCACACATCTGTGTGCTGGCCTCTCTGACTACAAGAGTGATCCAAACATACTTTACGGTGTCCCTTGTGCCGGCCAAACTGTGCTGGCCAAACTGTGCCAGCCAAACTCCAGGTTAGGATTGCGTTCTCAATCTCTTCTCATTTTGTTGGGCTGGCGAGCTGGGCATTTGAGGGCAAATACTGTCAGTGAAGCTGAAATTAGCAGAAAGGATTATTTGTAATAAATAATCTATGGAGATGTGACCCATTAACACTCAGATTCAGTTGCTCTGAATTGAAAAGGTCAGTGACCTCTACTAAATGTAAACAAAATATACTGATACTAGTAGATGTCTACTCTGATGCCCAGAGTAAATGAATTCACTTCACAGACTCCGCATTTTTAAAGTGTAAGATCATTTTTAAAGGCTGCATCTGGAGTACTGCGTACAGTTCTGGTCACCATGTCTCAAAAAGGAGATAGTGGCAGTGGTGGGATTCAAATAAATTTACAACCGGTTCTATGACGTTATAGTCGGAGCCTGAAAAACCCCGAAGCCAGCCGAGGTAAGCGAGTGGGTGGGGCCCGGCCATTTAACAACCGGTTCTATAGAACCTGGACGAACCCCCTGAATCCCACCACTGGATAGTGGTACTGTAAAAGGTGCAGAAGAGAGCAACAAAAATGATTACTGGGCTGGGGCAACTCCCTTATGAGGAAAGACTGCAGTGTTTGGGGCTCTTCAGTCTAGAGAAAAAGGGCCTGAGGGGGGACGTGATTAAGAAGTACAAAATTATGCATGGGATAGATAGAGGGATGCTCTTTTCCCACTCTCGCAACACCAGAACCTGGGGGCATCTATTAAAATTGAGCTTTGGGAGAGTGAGAACAGATAAAAGGAAACACTTTTTTACCCAGTGGGTAATTAAGCTATGGAACTCCTTGCCACAGGAGGTGGTGATGGCATCTGGCCTAGATGCCTTTAAAAGGGGGCTGGACAGATTGCTGGAGGAAAAGTCCATCACAGGCTACAGGCCATGATGGGTGGTGCAACCTCCGTACTTTAGAAGTAAAGTACTTCAGGCTCTGAATGCCTGAAGCAGGGAGTAGCAACAGGAAGCAGGCGTCTTGTTGTCTTGAGTGCTCCCTGAGGCACTTGGTGGGCCAATGTGAGATACAGGAAGCTGGACTAGATGGGCCTTTGGCCTGATCCAGCAGGGCTCTTCTTATGTTCCTATGTTCCTATGTCTTACGTTCTTAAGTGAGAAAGTTGTGTCTAAATTTAAATCACCAGAGACTGTATTTGGCACTGATTAAGCATTCATACAGGACGTACATGTATGCAGGCAGCAAATGTGTATGGGGAAAATATATTTGTTATAGAATATGAAAGATTGATGAAAACATTTCTTGTCATGATAAGTTCCAGGCATACATAGAGTGATCGTGGTGGATGTATGGGGGCTATTCAGTAAATTCAGAGTGTTTATGCAGATGTTAGATTAACAAGATTACTGGCAGTTTGTGAATCCATCATTTTGAGAGAATTTTTTTTTCTAAAAATAGTTTTTTTTGGCCCATGCCTTTCCTTTTCTTGAATGTTCAAGGCAAACCTTGCAGATAACAACACATTAAAGATGAAACCTGATATTGCTCTTATAACAGGCTGACATTCTAAGCAAATCTGATGCTAATGCAAAATAGCATTTTTAAAAGCTCTACATACCTTTTCCATCAATGTAAATTGTGCCTAGGGGCCCAATCCTATCCAACTTTACAGCAGGGATACAGCCACAATGCAGGCTCGAGCAGAGGCGGATCTACAGGGAGGGCAAAGCTCTAAATGTTGCAAGAAGCCTTACCCTGTCATGTAAATCCCTCCTCTCCCTTGCTGCTGTAGCCAGTAAGCAATGCCAAGATGTTGCTTTTCCCTGTGAGGATTGGCTAAAACAGTGCAGGAGAGGAGTGATTTCCACTGCAAGGTAAGGCTTCTTGCAAAACTTAGAGCTTTGCCCTCCCTTAGATCTGCCTCTGGCCTCGAGATAAGGAAACAAGCACTCTCTAAGCTTGAGGAGGTGTCCGTGAATACATTTTTTTGCATCAGGGTCCAAACCTTTCCAATTTTCCAGCCCCAATTCAGTTGCAATGCAGCCCTGAGGTAAGGGAACAGGGCATCCTTGAGGAGGCTTCTGTGGCTGCCCACCACAACCTCAGGATGCAGTGCATGCTCCATTTCCATGTCTGCATCAATGCAGGACAGTTGGGTAGGATTGTGCCCTCAGTCCTGATCTGTCGTCAACTGGATCCTAGCTAGTGAAGCAGGGCACCAACCATGTGGGTTTGGTAGTGTGTGTTGTCCAGTAGCTTTATACTGAACCAGTGGGATTTATAGCCCATGTCTCCACAAACAGGATATTCCAGTCCCAGTCAGCATATTAGGTTTGTGGCATTTCCACAAGCACTGAATGGGGAGGGGGGCTTGGAAGGTGTAAGAGCAGTGGTTCCAAAATTGTGAGTCGGGACCTACCAGTGGGGTCATGAGCCAATTTCAGGTGAGTCACGAAGCTCCTAGGGCAGCCATATTGAAAATATGGGAAGATGGGACACTGGAAGGAGGGAGGGCTGTGTGGTTATTTTGATTGTGTCAAGGTTGTAAATAGGCTTTTTTTTTCTTTTCTGATTCACTTTGCCATTGGGAAATGGCTGAGAAATAACCCAACTTATTTCTGCCTTCTCAGGAAAGCAGCAGGCTCTGGCATCACACTGACGGCACTTCCAGCCATGACATGACTTATGGTGGGTCAGATTATCATTCTAAAAAGTGGGTCCTGGTACTAAAGTGTGTGAGATCCACTTTGTTGGAGAACACTAGTAGATGGGGGAGCCCTCAGGCACTGCTAGGCCTCTGAAGCTCTCTTGGAATGTGGACTTGCCCCAAGATTTCCCCTAGACCAAGGCCTCATAGGCTGGCTTTCACAGCTAGCTCCATCTTCTGCAACCAGCCAGTGAGTTCTGCAACTCACTGGAACTAATGATGCCTGGCCTCCACCCCTCAGCGCAGTCATGGACCATTATGTCCTGGGGGAACAAAAGCCCTGGGCGCAGTGCTCCTGGGGCAGGAGGGGGGGGTGACGAGGCGCCTTGCCTTGCCAAGAGGCGAGTGGTTTTGGCCAGTGGTGTCATTCAAATGATTTAGGAACAGGAACTCACTTTTGATTGGCACTTGTCGGGAACCCGGAACCAACCACGGAGCCTGTTAGGATCCAGAACGCCCGTTCTGGTCCGTTCCCCCTGAATGACATCACTGGTTTTGGCCCTCCCGCCCTCCTGTGCCATAGTCCAGCTCCAAAATGGAGCCTGGCGTGGGGGAGAACGGAGCAGCGCACGGGAGCGGGAAACAGTGGACGGGGCAGACTGCCTCCTCCTCCTCCTCCTCTGTCCCTGGGCAGCCCATTGGCTAGGTCTACAACTGCCCCAGCTTATGCCCTGCTGAAGTCCTAATTATCCGGGGCTTATTTACCCACCAGTTTGAAAAACAAAACAAAACAGAAAACACTCAACAAGTGTATTTGGGCATTACTTTTAATTCTAAAAAGAAGACATGAGAACACAAAGTATTTAGTTTTGTTAACTGATAAAAAGTGTGTCACATATACTGCATAATGGAAAATGGTAGAAAAGTCTTGTTGCTAGACCATATACTGTACCGGCACCAATGTGCCACAAAAAAATATTTCGTTGCATGATAAAATGGGAGCAAAACTATCCTCACAATTCAGATGTCATTTTTTGGAATATCAGTAATGCCCAGGGTAACTTACTGAATGAACGCTTTTTAACTTACATAAGAAGTGGAAAAGCAACCTGCCAGATGCTTTTTATCTGTTAGACCACAAAAACTGTAATAAAGCAATAAGGAAAAACCTGGACGTTCAAAGATAAGGGTGAAATTCTGTTGTTTACCTTTGATATTATGCCTTATCCAGAGTTACTGCGACATGTAAGAAAATGTAGAATATATAGTAAGTAGGATTTAGGGATTTTCACATAACTTCTAAATGAGAAATGAGATGTTGACTGTTAGTATCAATCTCTATTCTGTTTTTATTTTGAAGCTTTGCTTTTTTACAAGCAAGGAAGATAAATGGTATCGAAGCTGAGAAAGTGGCATATGGAGACTAATGTGATCCTGTACCTTGACACAAGCAAAACAACCACACAGCCCTCCCCCTTTCCAGCATCCCATCTTCCCATACTTTCAATAGGGCTGCTCTAGATGCTTTGTGACCCACCTAGTTTGGAAACCACTGATCTATATGATTTGTGATTTATTACTGTTTAGAGCGCAATCCTATATTGCACTGGATTGGCAAGGCCGGCTGGCCTGTGCCGAATCCAACACAGTATTGGAGAGGCTGGAGAGGTTTGTGCCCTTACCGTTGGGGCAGCTCCAGCCTCCCCAATGCGCTACTCGGATCTGCGACTGCTAAACATCAGCCACAGATCTGAAGAGACCACGTGACCTGAATCGGGGTCAGGCGGCCTCCTGATTGGGCTTAGGATTCTGCCTTATGGCCAAATCCCAAGCCTCCCCACATCCTGCCCCCAACCCCCCTCCTCCCCGCCAATCCAGTGTCCAAACGGACACGGAGCCTCCCTCCTGCCAGCTGGATTCAGCCGACGCAAGGGAGGCTTTGTGCGGACCAGCACTGCAGGCAGCGCCAGTCCTGTTGCTCAAGCGCGGAAGCAGGGGTGCCAATCAGCGCCCCTGCATTGGCGCGACAGGTAGCATAGGATTGCGCTGTGCATTACTGTTTAATTTTGTAAATACACTTTAGAGGCATATCCCTTGTCACTACAATTCAGATTTGTCCCTGAGAACGTTGGTTCAGGCATAGGCAGTGGTGGGATTCAGCCAGTTCTCACCTATTCTGCAGAACCGGTTGCTAATTTTAGGTTGGGAGAGGGAAGGAAGGCAGCGTCCACCCTGAAGGCCGCCCTGAAGGACATAGAACCAGTTGTTAATTTATTTGAATCCCACCACTGGGCATAGGCACTTGTTCTACGTTTTCTGTAGAAGACAGGCAGCCCAGTCCTAACCTGTACTGGAATAGGCAGGCCAACTGCACAGTATCCGGTGTAGGCTAGGAGATGGCTGTGGTGCAACTCAAAGTAAGGGGGTATTCCTCCCTTATTCCATTTCATGCACCAGCCACCCCATGGAGCTGCTCAGATCTGTGCCAGCAAAACCACTGACACAAATCCGAGCAGCCCATGTAAGGACGACCGGGCCAGGGACAAGGCTTAGGATCCAGCCTGAGAGCACAATCCTAACCTGGAGTTAGGCCGGCGCAGTTAGGCTAGCAAAGTTTGGCTGGCACAAGGGCCACCATAAAGCATGTTTGGACCATTATCCGAGTCAAGGAGGATGGAGCATGTCTGTGTGCTGGTCTCTGACTCATCCTCCAAACGCACGATATCCTTTGTGCTGGCCAAACTTTGTTGGCCTAACTATGCCGGCCTAACTCCAGGTTAGGACTGTGCTCTCAGGCTGGATCCTAAGCCTTGGCCTAATTGTGCCTAAACTTTGCTGGCCTAACTCCAGTTTAAGTTTGAGCCCTGAGTTGCAGAGGCTGACCCCACCCCCCCGCCAGGCCTAGCCTGCCCACCCAAACATACTTTACCGGCCCGCCCTCCCCTTGCCCCAAAATGCCCTGTTCCGCAATCCCACCACTCTCTCCAACCCCCTGCGCTGGCCTGAGAACACAGCTGGTGTTCACTTACCGGCCCAGGGCCTGGAGCTGGTGTGGGGCAGCTGGCTTATTGTGAATTTATTCAGGTCTGCTTCTGAACACGCACACAGAACACATTACTGTACCTCATGAATTCCCTATCAAACGTTAGTTGAGCCAGGTGGAGAATATGCAATCACAACTGCAAGGGGGGTGAGAGGATGAGCCCTGCCTACTGTGTGAAGAAAGAAACCGCCAATGAAAACATCTATGTGGAGCTGCAATCAGACAACCATAAAACATCAAAACCACATAATAAAAGAAACATGTGTTCTGGCTCTGATTTCTTTGGAAAGGTGAAAGAGGAGAACAAACAACAGTCTCCCTTGTGTGTGTCTGTGTTTTTTTTTTCAGCGGTGGCAACTGTCTTTGAAAACAAGAGACCCAGCCAGGGCTTCTTTTCCTGGTTGATTGGCAACCCCAGGAACAGGAAGGTGTTGTAAGGAATGTTTTGCTGAGAACGCAGCCTTTGCCCTGGCGCTCTGACAATAAATGCAACTGCCCATGCTTTGATTCTTATCAAGTTTGAAAGAGGCACGCTCGCCAAGCAGGTGGACTTCTGAAATCAGGGCTGGCTCTAGCAGTGGCAGGGCCCAATGTGGGGCATTCCTGCGGGATCCCCAACCCTCCCTGCAGGGCCAAGAAGAGCTCTGATCATGCCACGTGCAAAGCATGGCATGTGGAAGTGATTGGTGGTGATATCATAACATCACCGCCAACTCCTGCCAGGTGGTCCATTTGGGGCTGTTCAGAGGCAGAGGCAGGTGGGAGAGACCGAGGTAAAGCTGCTCTGCTTGCCCCACTGATTTACAGCCCATAGAGATCCCAGCTGCAGCCACAGGCAATATGCTCACCCTGCTAGTGCGGGGGCCCCTGAAGCGCGGGGCCCGATGTGACAACGTTGGTTACATTGGCTTAAAGCCCGCCCTGTCTGAAATGATAACTCCTGAAGGTAAGACTTGGACATTGGGACTTGGAACAGTCATTCTCTAAATTTGATCATGTGAGCAAGGAAGCAGTCAGGTGTTCCATGTCTTTTCACAAGAACAGTTGCAGTAGGGTAGCCAGAGAGGGTGCTGGGGCAGTCATTATTTTATTCAGGTGCCACAATGCACTGTGGAAGCAGCTCCTCCCACTCGCCATCAGAGCCACTGGGACAGTGACAGCAATGTGCTGAGCGCCTGTGCATTTCTTTCACTGCCCCAATGGCTCCAACGTCGAGTAGGAGGGGGCCAGTTATACAATGTAATGCCACGCCTGAAATAGCTACTGTGCTGCCCTCACCCCTGCTATGCTACAGAACACTTAGAGCACAATCCTAACCTGGAGTTTGGCTGGCATAGTTAGGCCAGCAAAGTTTGGCCGGCACAAGGGACACCGTAAAGTATGTTTGGATCACTCTTGGATTCGGAGAGGCCAGCACACAGACGTGCGCCATCCTCCCTGATTCCGAGAGTGGTCCAAATGAGCTTTATGGTGGCTCTTGTGCTAGCCAAACTTTGCTGGCCTAACTATGCCAGCCAAACTCCAGGTTAGGATTGCGCTCTTAGAGTATGAGTGTTTTGGTGAATTGCAATGTACTTTTGGCCCCAGCGTACTAAAATGTATTTGGTCTTGAGTGAGGTTCATCTTTTCGCAATTAGTTAAAGCACTTGCTTTTGAACAACCGAGCATGGGAACTCTGAATAATTTATGTTGTTCTGATTCCAAAGTACAGGAGTGTGAAAAGGAATGACTAATGTGTGACTATTGATAAAGAACAGAATGTGAATGCCTTATTATGAGAACATTTTGGCTGTGTGTGTGTTTTATCTCTAAGGAAAGGTTCAGACAAATTTGGCAGCGGCTAATAAATGAGTATTGTGGAAGGCCCTCTGAGACAAAAAATAGCTGAAGAAGGAACTAGTTGCCACTTCAGACTTTGGGTTTTTGTCCAGAAAGTAGTTTTCTGCAGAAGTGATAGGCCATTGTCTTTGACATTGTCTTTGACTATTTACTTATTCATGGTCATAATGCCCATGCCAGGCTCAGGCCCCAATCCTATCCAACTTTCCAGTGATGATGCTTCCATGCCAATGGGGTGTGTGCTGCACCCTGGGGTGGGGATGCAGTCACAGAGGCCTCTTAAGGAAATGGTTGTTCCCTTACCTTGGGGCTGCATTGTGGCTGCACCAGTGCTGGAATTTTGGATAGGATTGGGCCCTCATTCACTTTCTCCCTATCTTTGAGTCAGGCTTCCTTTTCGTGGCATATTCCAGACATTACAGTTGCTGCTTCCTTGTCCCCATCATTATGAGGCCAACTGAAGCAGTCGCCTCAGGCAGCAGATTAGTGATGGGCACTCATCTTTATCTGTCTACTTGCCTCCATGGCTTTTTCTCCTTGCATTCCCTGTTGTAAAAGGACGTGGGAGACAGAGAGGACGAGGAAATATGGAGGGGATTGCTGAGGAAGACCCTTGAAGGGTGGAAGATGCAGCGGCTGGCACATTATCAGATAAGGGGAGGGCAACCTTTGGAACTGCCCCCCTCAGGTGTCAGGAGGACTTGGTCCAGACCTGCTTGACCCACTCCTTTTGTAACTGGTAGAAAGCATGTGAGTGTGAGGTAGAAAGCGCTCTCATGGACAAGACCAGTGGTTCCCAAACTGCGGGTCGAGATCCACCAGTGGGTTGTGAGCCAATTTCAGGTGGGTCACAAAAGCACCTAGAGCAGCCATATTGAAAATATGGGAAGATGGGATGCTGGAAAGGGGGAGGGCTGTGTGGTAGTTTTGCTTGTGTCAAGGTTGTAAATGGGCCTTTTCCTTTCTGATTCACTTTGGTATTATATGGGGAAATGGCTGAGAAATAACCCAACATATTGCTGCATTATCAGGATTGCAGCAGGCTCTGGAGACACAATGACGGCACATCCAGCCATGATGTCACTTCCGATTGGGTCCTGGACAGATTGTCATTCTAAAAGTGGGTCCCCGTGCTAAAAGGTTTGAGAACCACTGGACAAGACTATACTGCCAGTAGATAATTGGGGTTTTGTGCTGCAATGATGTTAATGTAAGGACTTCTATCAGTATGTATGTTTCAGAGAATGTCTCCATGGTACAGACTTGTGCATTCCAGTGAGTGCTTGTGCCAGATTGCCACACCCACCTCTGGGTGCTCCTACACCCCTGGCCACCACTGGCTCTGGGTCCTGGGACTTCAGGGCTCAGGCTAGTGGGCCTTCTGATTGGTGGGAGCCCTCACTTAAGCTGACACCGCAGCTGATTCCAGTTGCCGTGTATTTTGGGTTACTAACTTTTTCCTACAGAATTGTGATATTTCCATTGTGGGTGGCTGAGCATCTATGCAGGAAAACATTTTAAGTGACAAGAATGCATATATAGATTGCCTTCTTTTTTTGAAGAATCTAAAAACATAACCCTCTCAGCACATGTGAGACTTCCTCACCAGAAGACTTTACTTCAAAAAAAAATCTTATAAGGAAGCAGGGCAATCATTAAAATGCTGAATGCAGACATTTCTTTCTTTCTTTCTTTCTTTCTTTCTTTCTTTCTTTCTTTCTTTCTTTCTTTCTTTCTTTCTTTCTTTCTTTCTTTCTTTCTTTCTTTCTTTCTTTCTTTTTGTCTTGCCTTAAAAATTAGAAGGAAGTAATTCTGGTCAAAGCAGTAACACTCTGACTTAGGAGAAATCTAATAAGCTCAGGTACCCCTTGTCCTCCGTAGCTTTAACTGGCAGTAACAGGTATCATTCCCTGAACTGTCCTGACTAATGCCAGAAATGCAATGCTGAAAATGATAACTGACAGAGCAATCCTAACCTGTGTAGGAGCAGGCAGGCCGACTGTCACATCCTCCTACCTAGGGTAGGAAACAACTGGAGCTTACCGCAGGGCAAGGGGATGTTTGTCCTCTTACCCTGGGGTAAGCCCCAGGCAGCCCAATGGGGCTGCTAGGACATGCGCCTCTGGATCGTTAAAAGGTAAAGGTTTCCCCACAACCGCATGGTCTAGTTGACTGTAGGGGGCAGTGCTCATCTCCGTTTCTAAGCCGAACTGCTGGCATTTGTCCTGAGGGCAAGCTTCCGTGGTCATGTGGCCGCCATGACTATATGCCGTAGTGCACGGAATGCTGTTACCTTCCCACCGAAGTGGTCCCTATTTATCTACTCGCATTTTTTATGTGCTTTTGAACTGCTAGGTTGGCAGGAGCTAGGACAAGCAACGGGAGCTCACTCCATCACGTGGTCTTGAACTGCCAACCTTCCGGTCAACAAGCTCAGCTCAGTGGTTTAACCCGCAGCGCCACCACACCCCATTAGGGCCACGTTAGGCTGAGCCTAATGGCCAGATCCTGACTCCTCCCCGCTTCCCCAGGCCGACCCTTATAACACACTTGCGACAGCCCTGGACCAACGCAAGTAGCATGTGCCAGCCCTGGGAGCAGTTTGAAATATGCCCTGAGCTATTAACGGTTTTGTGTGGTCATATCCCTATTTGTCAACATTCTCCTCTGCTTTATTCTCCTCTCCTAGTATGAGTCAAAGTCAAGGCAGTCTTGCAGAGATTTTTATTTTATTTTATTTTTTGTAATTTTTTAAAGCACCTCCCGTTTATTCATGTTTGCTTCACAGCACAATCTGAGATTTTATGGCCTAAATGTGCTTTCTTTTCTCATGTCATGTTTTGGCCAAAGAAGACAAGTGCATGGAGGAAAAAGATATGTTGAGACTAGGCAGATGGCCAATATCAATTACCATATTAAATCTGAACAAGGCAATATAGGTAAGGTAAAACCGTTTATTAGTTTAGCACTAGCTGATGAGTGTGAGAGCATTTGGTGTTCCTCAATCTCTTCTTTGAGTAGCAACGAAGCTGGAAATCAACCCATGTTTATATGCAAATGAACAAAAACTAATTACAGTTACCTGTATTAGAATCCATATCAGGGTGGTCCAACCTCTAACAGCCAAGGGATCACACGACTATGGGATCATCCCCCCTTCCCAGCGCACAGTCACGGAAGTAATTGGTGGTGGTGTGACGATGTCACTGCTAATTACTTCTGGAGCAGGTGGAGGAGAACACAGTTGGGATGGCAGAGATTTTCAATCTCCCTGCCATGCCCTTCTCTAAAGAAGATGCCCGAATGGCACAGCAGGGAGATCTGAAGGTCACTAAAGCAGAAGGCGGCAATAGATGGTGGCTATTAAGGGCCACCAAGGAAGTCCTTACAGGCTACCCAAGGTTGTCATGTTGGACCGCCCTGCTGTATATGTTATCACTGCTAATTGAGATCGACTTGGTTAGGTTCAGCCTTGCACTACACACCCAACCAACTTTGAAATTGGTTCAAGGTATATTATCTTTCCCTTGTGTCTCCAAGTTTTTCTCAGATTCATCCTGAGAATGCTACCTTAGGGAAACTTACCTTACATTCTGGAAACAGACCAGATGAATCCCACCAAACATGCACAATATTGAGCCTGCAGACTATAGTGAATATGACAACTAACTGTGGGCTATGCTTTTGACATCACACAAAACCGAAGATGCCAGAACCAGGCAGCAACACTGTCATGCATATCTGCAGACCCGCTCTATGGAAAGAAGTTGTTTAAAAAGACATTGGGAAAAAGTTGGTTTTTGTCTCTATATAATTTTCTTTTCCAGGACCATTTTCTTGGGAACAATGACATCACCGATCTTTAGTTAGGTGTGCTTGAATATAGACAATGACACTATTGGCTACTTCACTTTCCCACATTGGCAACCGAACACTTTCCAACTGATCTCTTACTATAATAAGAAGCAGAGCCCAGGTGGTAATGTTAGAGTTTAAGCTTCAGTCTGAATAAATTCATATGACTGCTTTTTCCCAGCACAAGTTAACTGAAAAATCATACACAGAGCATTATGAAAGTATACACCAGGGGTATAGCTAATGAAGTGCAGGGGGGTGCAATTGCACTGGGCTACAAGCTTTAGGGGAGCAACCAGCTGACCTTGGCAAAAATGGCCAAAATAGTGAAAACCTTGGTATACATGAATAATGCCATCATGTTATAGATCATTGAAAAGGTAATTTCATGCAGAATGCAATAAAACAAACCAGAGTGTAAAATCTTTATTCTATCAAAAGTGATGGCCCAAACACCTGAAAATGAAAATACAACTATGATGTCACTTCCTGCTGTGACATTACTTCTGGGGCAACATTTTGACCATCTGCACTGGACTACACTTTCTTTAGCTACGCCCAGTAGTGTCATCTTACCGGTATGCTGGGCAGGTCTTCTGGGTGATTGGCAGCACGCTTGCTGTGTTCTGTTGCATAATGGCGAAAGCCCGCAGGCAGGCTTTCGCCATTATGCAACGGAACGCAGTGAGCGCGCTGCCGATCACCCGGAAGACCTGCCCAGCGTACCGGTAAGATGACACTACTGGCTACGCCCCTGGTGTACAGAGATTATGAGGCTAGCTCGGATTCAAAAATCATGGCCCACTATTTGAACCTATTATAAAACCATAAGGTCAGTCTTTATGGACTGACACACTAGTTTGGCTGCTACCTCATAGATGCATGTTTTCCTCGTAATGCATGTCTTCATGATTCTTTTTCAAAGAATAGTATCTTAGTGAATGTCAGCCTTTTTGTGCATCCAGTCTGCCAATGTTAGTAGCCATTTCCTTGATAATGGCAATTGAAAAAAGTGCCAACTTGATTGAAGAAATGGCCAAATTAACTTGCGTGAAAATTTGTATACTAGAGAGTTCGCATTTAAAAGACTGGGATGCATGTGTGCAAGCCAGAATAGCTGATAGGAAATTTAACTTGTGCTAGGAAAAACAAAATCATGAATTCACCTTTTAATGGCTGCTTTTAGTATGTTCCAATTCACTGATTTGTCAAATGGGTGGGAAGCCAGCCACACATAAATGTCAAAGAAATGGGTGTACTTTGGCTGGGTTTCTTGTGATGGACTTGTCGTTGACTTATTTTTTATAAATAGCTTTGAATCATGAGATAAATGGAAGGATACTCTATAAATCCAACATACATAAAAGAAACTAGTTCTCCCATCTTTAGCTGCCAGCAACGAGGACCACATGGAATAAAGGTCAGTATCTCATATAAGTGACCCCTGAAACACAGCCAATATAAAGAGTTTGCCCAGCTCGGAGAGGTCAAACTATGATTGCTGACATGTCTACAATGGGAATCAGATCGGATTCTCTGTCTCAACAAAATCAGAGAATCTCCCAACCCTGTCAGCTTATTTGAAAGGGAGACAATTTTGAAAATGAATCCCTTCAGAATGTGGGCCAATTGGTCAGCTGCAAACTTGGCAGAGCTGTGAAGCATGTTGGGGCTGGGCTGTTTGCGAGAACACACTGTTCTTTTTCGCTTCTGAGCACTGAGGCGCATGAAATCAAGGCTTGGACCAAGACATTGCTGGATCGACCCTGGAATAAAGGTACCAAGTGTGAAACGAAGGAAGAAATGGACGGAAACACACGCAAACACACACACACACACACACACACAGACAGAGAGAGAGAGAGAGAGAGAGAGAGAGAGGAGTAAGTAATTTCATTTTTGACACATTTATGAGAATAAGGAGAATAAGGAGAATTCTCAGGCAAAGGGTCATGGAATATGATCTTTATATTTCTCCAGTAGAATGCTGAATTCTTAAAGAAAAAAAAATGACCTTAATTTTGTATTCCTAACAGTGAAATCAGATGTTAAAAGTGAAAATATCTCATGAAACTTCACATATTTGGAAAATGTGTTTGTTTTAAAAGGGGCAGCCCAGCATTCTTGGGCTTGAAAAAGTTCCCTTTAACCAGCCAGACCAGAACAAATCCCTGCGAAATAGTTCCCTCTAAACAGCCAAACCAGAACAAAATCCGACAATTGCACAATGATTGCAGTGCAGCGTGCCGACATAGTTATATAAATGTTCAATGTGTGAATGAAGTCATGCCCCAAGACTATGCAGTGCTGGAAGCCATCACCCTTTGACCAGATGCATGTTTGGCAGGCCAAGATGGATATCTTTATGTTCAAGATGGCTATTATTCAAGAATTGTTACGACATGACTATAATGTGTATGAGGTTACAGGAAGACATGCCATCCCTATCGACCCGGAGAATTGTGTATCCAAATGATAGTGCTATTTTTTTTTTAATGTCCAAAGCAAAACTTACCCCAGATACATATAGTTTATGCATACAACTTCAGAAATGCAGATAGGTCCATTACATCATAAGGAAAATGTGGGCTCTGAAATCTACAGTATATGAGAAGTTCATACATTTTTGCCCAATCCAATCCCCTGCCACTTGCACAGGTGCACACACTACATTCTATGGTAGGGTGGAGAGGGGTGACCAGGAGGCCTCAAGGCATTCCTGGGGGGTATCCACCGGTACAAGTTACCCCAGGCAGCACAGCTGGGGGGACAGCACCCACACCACAGCCATGCTGTCTTGCGGGCCACCCACACCCACTGCCTCCCCCTGGAGGCATTCTGAGGCCTAGAGAGGTAAAGCATGGCCCTGGCCCTCAGAGGACCTTCTAAGGTTTCTGCAGGCCTTTGAACATCACTTTTGGTTTTGAGATGTGCAACCTTTCTGGCCTTCAGAAGGCCTTCTAGGACCTTTAACATCACTTCTGGTTTTGGGGTGAAAACTGGAAGGGACATTCAGGGCATAATCCTAACCTGGAGTTAGGCCAACACAAATTAGGTCAGCAAAGTTTGGCTGGCACAAGGACCACCATAAAGCACGTTTGGACCACTCTTGGAATCAGGGAGGATGGTGAACATCTGTGTGCGGGCCACTCTGAGTCTGAGAGTGGCCCAAACGTGCTTGATGGTGTCCCTTGTGCCGGCCAAACTTTGCTGGCCTAACTTGTGCCAGCCTAACTCCAGGTTAGGATTGCTCTTTTAAAGGCCCTCAGAAGCAGTGGCATTTCTACAGGGATGGCAAAGCTCTAAGTTTTGCAAGAAGCCTTACCCTGTCATGTAAATCCCTCCTCTCTCTTGCTGCTGTAGCCAGTAAGCAACGCCAAGATGTTGCTATTTCCTGTGAGGATTGGCTAAAACGGTGCAGGAGAGGAGTGATTTGCACTGCAAGGTAAGGCTTCTTGCAAAACTTAGAGCTTTGCCATCCCTGTAGAAACGCCTCTGCTCAGAAGGTCTTCTAAGGCCTCCAGTGAGCCTTTAAAAGTCACTTTAGGTTGTGCTGCTGGAATTCAAGTTCTGGCATCAGCAGCAGCTTATACGATTGGGCTGAAAAATCAAATAAAACCCACAGAGCTGTACTTGGGCAAAACATACACGAGGGCCCAATTTTTTTTCTACAAAGCATTTCCATGGAAAAGCCAGACTGTGACCTGAAGCAAGTACTCTAGAATTATGGCACAAAGCTTAATGTTAACTGTAGGAGTTATATCTATAGAACATAATAGATGGGCTGCCACGAGTAAATAATGCATTTCAAAATGTATGGTTGCAACCATGCATATCCTTGTCTCCTGCCACCCAAGAAGTAAAACCCTCAATGTAATAAGTGCACTTTCATAAGCGAACTGCCGTTTCAACTAATTAGCTAAATTCCCCTTTTCAAGTAGGATACAACACAACTAGATGTTAGTGCTTGAAAATCCATGCATTTTCAGGCTAACATTAAAAAAAAAAAAGCTCTAAACTTAAGATTTTTGTTCAGCTTAGAAATGAAATATGACATCAATGGCCAGACCTGAGCTTCTCAGCTGCCCTTTGTGAACCTGCATGTATAGCTTTCAGACAAAAAAAAAATTCTAAAAGTGAGAGCAATCTCTCTCAGCTGCTGGGTTCCTGCTGGCTCTCTATGAACTTTCTGACCCTGATTCCATGGAAACTGAGCTGGGATAGGTTAAAAAAATACGTAAAGGGGATTAGGAAGATTATTTTAAACATTTATTTTAACTAATCCAATGTCTATTTTTTTAAAGAAGGGTAAATTAATCTGAGGCAGCTGAAATTCTCACATAGATGTTAGTTACTGAAGTGCGCATTAGTTTCCCTGGAAATGTATGTTCGGTTGAGGTAGGGCTGTAAATTAAATATGTTCTGTTTTATCTCTTTCCTGTTCTTCTTTCTCTTGCTGTCAACCCATAGATAAACGCACGATGGTAGGTCAAAAGTGTTGGTTGGAAGCTAGCTGAAAAGTGTACTATTGCAGGGTGGGATGGGCAAGACTTGGAGAAATGGAATATATTTCCATCCATATCTTACACGCTAAGATAAAGGCATAGCTGAAAGCTTTCTACAGAATGTTCCATTTTATTCTTGCTATGTATACTTTCCTTGTTCAGTGATTTGTCAGCTCAAGCCATTGTTCTTTCCATTCAGATATTTATAGTCACTAGTTGGAACCATACTGTGGAGGAAATTTGTTTCTGGAAATAGATGCTCCGCCACGCATGTCAGCTTGGGGCCAAATTCTCAGCCTAGACAACCTGATCATCATCCTTAAGTAATGTGTTTCTTCCAACACAATGCCACTGACATCCACCAAAGAGTCTTGTAGCATCCGTTTCTGCCTACGTCTTGTGGACTAAATCCACATTATAATTTCTACCAAAACATATATACAGGTGTGCCCTGGTATCCACTGATTTGGTATCCACGGTTTCAGTTTTCCACGGATGCCACGGATACTGGGACACCTACTAAAAAAGATATGGGACCATTAAACAAATCTCTTTTGATAGCTTTTTTAAAAACCACTGATATTCCTCTATCTTTAAAAAGGTGTCCCCAGTATCCATGGTTTCAGGTATCTACAGGGGCAGGGATATCTGGAACAGATCCCCAGCAGATACTGAGGCATGCCTGCATTAGATGCTGCAATGCTCTTTATTGTATTTTGCTACATAAGACTACAGCCCAATCCTACCTAAATCCTCCTGCACCAACAGAGTGCACACTGTATCCAGCCATCCCCATGAGGCAAGGGATTGTTCATTCCCTTACCTTGGCATAAGCCTCCACTTTCCCAATAGGTCAAACTGGCACCAGCTTTTTGAGTGGAGCAGCTCCAAATGGATCCAGGGGGTAGACTGAGGACAGGAAAGGGGATAGGCACAGGCTGGATCCGGCACCTGGAAAAAGTCTTCCCTATCCTGTGCAGTGTTTAACTGTTCTGTGTTGCTGCCTCTTATATGTATCTTTCCAGCCGATCTCATCAGAAAGTTGCACTGGGCAGCCTCTTCCACTGCCAGTCACCCCAGCAGACTCTGCATCCCAATTTTGGGGCAGAAGTGGCTGCCTGGAGCAACCTTCTGATGAGATCAGCTGGACAGATAAGAGGAAGAAGCGGGGAATGGTAAGTGCCACCGTGCAGGACAGGGAAGGTTTTTTCGCTACACAACAGTCCATGGTTTGGAGATTGCTGCGCTAGACCACACATGCTAAAGCTTTACTTATTCTGGCTTGCTTGTTTTTGCAGACATTTTGTTAACAGTTGATAACAGCTTCCAAATTAAAATGCAGTTCTGTTGCCACTTTTATACAGCTGTTTTGAGCGCAGAGGGTGAAGGGGCAGTTGCTACATTGAAGCAGGCTTGTTCAATAAGACTGCACCAAAGTTCAGAAGGAACTGAGCTTGGTGTTGACATTCAGAACGCAATCCTAACCTGGAGTTAGGCTGGCACAGTTAGGCCAGCGAAGTTTAGTTGGAACAAGGGACACTGTAAAGTAAGTTTGGACCACTGTCGGAGTAACAGAATGGGCCAGACGCACTTTACAATGGCTCTGGTGCCAACCAAATTTTGATGGCCTAACTGTGCCAGCCTCTCCAGGTTAGGATTGCGCCCTCATTCTTGTTTGCTCTAGAAATGCCACTGCAATAAGAAAATGCCTTCTATTATTTTTGACATGGACTCAGGGGACCACCAGTGGTGGGCAGTGAACCACTGCACTACACCACAGTGCAGAGATAACCTCTTCAAGAACATGTGCTGCTACAAACGTGTTAATGGAGCATAACTCAAATTTCATTTCCTAGAGTTGTCTTCTTAACACTATGTCAAATAAGGTTACAGGAGGAATAAGGTTTCATCCTTATTTAATCCAAGGAAAAGCAGTTCTTGGAATAGTGCTTTAGGCTGACTAACATTGGATGAGGAAATTCCCTTTTGCCTAATTGACTTTATCTGTGACTTATATTTATACTTGAAAATCCAGTGTCAATAATTTGATCTTGTACAGCACACGTGTGCCTGTAATGCTTAAATCTGATGGGTGGAATGCTTAGATTTTGAACCCAAACATAATGTATTATATGTTGAAACAAAGAATTCTATAGTTCCAACAAGTATAAAGACAATTTTGTTCAGCCCGTAATGCTGAGAAAGGATCATTTGCATGCAGATGCTATGCCAAGATCATGACATGACAACTAGCCAACTGGATTTTCTATGTGGCATCATCATATAAGAACAAAGGAGAACCCCTCTGGATCAGGCTAAAAGCATATTAGCTTCCTGTATCTCACAGTGCCTCAAGATGCCTCAAGGCACACACAAAACAACAAGATACCTGCTCCCTGTTGCCATTCCCTTGTACCTGGCAGTCTGAGGTAGCCTACTTCTAAAACCAGGATGTTACACATACCCATCAACAGCGGCGACATTCAGCCAGTACGCTGGGCAGGAGGAACGGGTGAGCGGCAGCTCGCCCGTAGCTTACCGCTCCATGGGGGCGGGGAAGGCAGCGGAACAGAGCGGTAAGCTACGGGCGAGCTGCCGCTCACCTGTTCCTCCCGCCCAGCATACCGGCTGAATGCCGCCGCTGCCCATCATGGCTTGTAGCCTGCGACAGACTTTTCTTCTAGAAATCTGTCCAATTCCCTTTTAAAGGCATACACGCCAGACACCATCAACACATCCTATGGCAAGAAGTTCCACAGACTAATTACATGCTGAGTAAAGAAACATTTTATTTTGTCTTTCTAAATTTCCCAACAATTTTAGGGGATGTCCCCTGGTTTTGGTGTTGTGCGAACAGGAAAAGAACTTCCCTCTATCCAATCTATCCATCCCCTGCACAATTCTGTACATCTTAATCATGTCCCCCGGCCTTAGATGCTTTTTCCCTAAACTGAAGAGCACCAAATCCTGAAGGCTTTCCTCATAAGGGGGGTGCCACAGCCCAGAAACCATTTTGGTTGCTCTCTTCTGTGTGTTTTCCAGGTTCACTATGCCCTTTTTGAGGTGGTGGTGATCAGAAATGTACACAATACTCCAGATGTGTTCTTACCATTTATTCCTACAATGGCATTATAATAATGACTGTTTTATTTTCAGTCCCTTTAAAAATTACTCCAAGCATGGAATTGGCCTTCTTCATAGCTGCTGCACACTGGTTTCAACGCTTTCATCAAGCTGTCACCGGGACCCCAGGATTTCTCCCCTGATCTGTCACAGACACCCCAGAACCCATTAGCCTATATGTGAAGTTTTTATTTTGGGGCGGGGCGGGCGGGGAGGAATACACATTACAGTCATAAGAATATAAGAACATAAGAAGAGCCAAAGGCCCATCTAGTCCAGCTTCCTGTATCTCACAGCGGTCCACCAGGTGCCCAAGAGAGGCATGAGACAACAAGATGCTTGGATCCTGTTGCCGCTCCCTTGCACCCAGTACTCTGAAGTAGCCTACTACTAATGTAAGGAGGCTACAACCCATCATTGCCTATAGCCCACAATGGACTGTTCTTCCAGAAATCTGTCCAATCCCCTCTTAAAGGCATCAAGACCAGATGCCATCACCACCTCCTGTGGCAAAGAGTTCCACAGATTAACTACCCGCTGGGTAAAAAAGTACTTCCTTTTATCTGTTTTAACTCTCCCAACCCTCAGTTTTAGCGGATGCCCCCTGGTTCTGGTGTTTTGAGAAAGGGAAAAGAACAAGATGTCATACCTTGGCATCTGCTAGGATTCCATTCCCTGAACCCCCACAAATGTCAAAATTCGTGGATTATGAAATCTATGGGTCAGAGCATATCAGACCACTGGACACGATCAGAGCTGTGTTCCCGTCATGTCCAAGGGTTTTCTGAGGCCCAGGGAGGCCGTGGCAGCTTCCTTGGGCCTCAGACTGGCTTCTAAAGGCAAAAAAAAAAACCAGTCACTTTTCAGTCACTTGCTAGCACTGTGTTAATAAGCAACTAGAATCTGCCATTTTCATGGATTGCACATTTTTCTTTTGCAAGTTTCATGTGACATTGTCCAAAAGCATTTCTTAAATCCAGTGGTTCTCAAACGTTTTTTGACTGGCGGCTCCCTTGACCTACTGGGTCATTGGCCAGAGCTTCCCATTAGGGCTACAATCCTATACATTGTATAGGGCAGCAGGTTTTTCATGAGGATTCCACAGCTCCCATGGCTGGTATCTGTAGCTCCCCAAGGAGCCATGACTCACAGTTTGGGAAACACTGCCTTCAGTCAACTGCAGATTCAATGAACTGAGGTCAGCCCTTGACAGAAACATTTGGCTAAGGGAGATTGCATGAAGCAATTTTGAAAAAAAATTCCACCCATCCAAATCATCGATGAGAGCCTTCCCCTGCACCCTTCAATAACCAAAGGCAGTGGTTCTCAAACTTTTTAGACGGGGGACCCACTTTTTAGAATGGCACTCATGTTGGAACTCACCTGAAGTGACCTCATTAACCTAGAAGTGATGTCATAGCCAGAAGTGACATCATCAAGCAGGAAGTTCCATCATGTGACATAATAAAATGACATTCCTGGAATGCAAACTGGCATTCTTGGACTGCAGCAATTGCACAACCATGAAACATCCCTGACAGAAAGCAAGATTAGGACAAAATGTCATGTAAATGCACTGAAAGAAAAACAATTAAAAAAAAAAAACAATCACTTGAAAATTCAAACTGTTAATAGTCACAAAAGTCACGTTACATCTTCAGCTTCCAAGATGGCTGCTCCCAGCTTTCGATGACCCACCTGATATCAGGTCGCAAGCCACCCAGTGCGTATCAACCCACAGTTTGAAAAACACTGACCAAAGGCATTTGTTAAACAATGTAATGCTTGATGCTCCATTGTCAGATCCTTTACTGTTCATTGTTCAAAACGAACTATTATAGAACTCGTTTGTCACAGAAAGATGAACTTTGAAGATTGGATGATCTTGCACCTACGTAGGCTGCCTTTAGCACAGGGTGCTACAGAGGCAGTGTCTCCATGTGGTATGGTGTTGCACTTGCCATGGGCACCATTGGAGGGGCGGATGCTCTGGTGAAGGAGACAATGACAACGCAGGAGCACAGATCGGCCCGCTTGCCCCTGTCTTCGTTTTGCTCCGAAATTAGCAATTTGAGATGCAGAAGGTGTGACGAGGGTGCGCAAGGGGCATGGTAGAGGCGCAGGAGGTGGGTGATATGCCATGTTATTGCCCCCCTTAAGTGCCGTGTGGAGGCTCTGGGGTGCTATACTTTAGCACAGGACAGTCTTTAGTATAGGGTGTTAGTGCACTACAGAATTTTGATTAAGATCGTACTAACAGAGCGAATTGCTTATATTTTCTGCATATAAGCAATATACTTATTTGAGGAAAACACATTTTTTAAAGCACCAATTCAGGATTTTCACAGGATCTAAAGAACAAGTGCCAGGAGCCTGGGCATCTCGTATCTGAAACAGCTACTTAAACGTCATCTCTATGCAGTTCAGGGTTTTTACTTCAGTGGATAGTCAGCTGAAATAAATTTCCATGCATTTGTATGGTTTGTGTCCTGGAATAACAGAAAAGGCACTCAGCTTGCCAACCATTGTATCTCCCACCCATGTGATTCCCTCCCCAATACCCTTATTATTTCCAGGTTAAAAGATAAATTGGAAGTACTGAATGTATTGCCACTTACAATTGATAATGATTGGTTTGATAGTATAGTAGATTAAACGCACACAGGATGTAGCAGAGTATGACAGACTGTGACTGCAATTCTATGCACACTTACCCGGGAGTAAACCTCATTGCCGTGAAACGTCCTTCTAAGTAGGCGTGCCTCGGATTGCGCTGTTGGAAAATAAAAACAGTAGAGGAACAAAAAGTATATTCTTGGCTTCCTGTGAATTGCTTTTTTTAACATATCATTGATCTGGAGCATGTGGAAGCAGTTATATTTTATGGATGCATTCCACATCTTGGAGGAGTCAACGGTGAGAATCCCATTTAATTTATTGGAAATGGAATGGATTCTGTTGCAAAGATATGGACCCATTTATATTGCCTGATAGAAACTGCTGGATTTGTATTTCATGAGCCAAACAGTCTCCGCCGAAAATGTTGAGCTGCCACATTGTGAGTGAACTACATTCCTTTGGCATGTGTGATGGTGGTGGTGATGAGACTGAATTCTCTATGTTGGCATGTTTAGGTGTTTCTATTTGGCTTCAAATTCATTGTCTCTTGCTAGGGGCCAGACATTCATGCAGACAATTCCTAAGTGTTTCTAAGAATTAGAAGATTTCTTTTGTGAACTTTGTGTTGAAAAGCGGTATATAAATACAGTTGATTGATTTTGCCTAAACTAGACATGTCTAGTATGGCATTCCCCACTCCATAAATAGCATGTGTGGGGCCCCCAATCTAACATAAGAACATAAGCATAAGCAGAGCCCTGCTGGATCAGGCCAAAGGCCCATCTAGTCCAGCTTCCTGCATCTCACAGTGGCCCACCAGGTGCCTAAGGGAGCTCAGCAGACAAGATGCTTGCATCCTGTTGCCACTCCCTTGCACCTGGCATTCTGAAGTAGCCTACTATTAATGTAAGGAGGTTGCACCACCCATCATGGCATGTGGCCCACAATGGACTTTTTCTCCAGAAATCTGTCCAGTCCCCTTTTAAAGGCATTTGGCCAGATGCCATCGCCACCTCCTCTGGCAAAGAGTTCCACAGATTAACTACCCGCTGGGTAAAAAAGTATTTCCTTTTATCTGTTTTAACTCTCCCAACACTCAATTTCAGTGGATGTCCCCTGGTTCTGGTATTGTGAGAGAGGGAAAAGAACATCCCTCTATCAACTCTAACCCTCCTGTGCATAATTTTGTATGTCTCAATCATATCCCCCCTCAGGCACCTCTTTTCTAGACTGAAGAGCCCCAAACGCTGCAGTCTAATCTAGATTAAGACTGTGGTGGTGGGGATAAAAGGCATGTACATATCCTACATGTACACATCCATACAGCTCAGATTAGCTTCCCATGCATAATCTTTGAAAAAAATCCCCGTTGGTGATAATGAAAGCTTTCTTTCTAGCACAAATATCAAGTTATAGGACTATTTGGATAGGGACCATGGCTGAGATTAAAGCCCTCCTACCCTTCCACCATAGTCCCAATCAAGATCAAATTCCCACATGTGTTATTTATTTTCATCAGAATAATGATGTGATGACAGTGATACGTAGTTTGGCCTGAACACGTTCTTAACATCTTACAGCCCAATCCTATTCTCCACCACGTTGTAGCACACAGCCATACCAACAGAGCATGCGCTGCATGCTAGGAGGGGAGGGGGCAATAAGACAGCCTGCAGGTGGCAAGTAAAATTATTTTACTTACCTCCTGGTAGGCTGTCCAGTTGTCTATGGGTCTCCTTGGTCCTATATCAGCCATTTTGCCAAGGAGAAACAGAGGGTGTGTTGGGTGGGAAACTGGGAGATTCGTCTTGCAGCACGCCTGACACACCCCCCAGGGTGGCCGCCCCTCCCCAGTGCATCAGCCAGCCACACCTCCCCACGCCCAGCGATCAGAGTGCAAGGGTGCATAGGGTGGGGGCCCAAAAAGCATGTAGGTTTTTCTGCACTGCTGCACCCAACAGCAGCCAGGGCCCGCCATGCTCGCCTCCCCCTGTGGCAGCCTCCCTACGCCCCTGGAGATTGGATCTTGTGAAAGTCACTGCAGCCAGATCCATCCCCTCTCGCCTTTGGCACACCTCTAGTTCTTCTCCCTCTCCACCCCATTATCCCCCTTCAGTCCCCCAGTGATGTCATGCAGGGGGAACGCGGGAGAACTCAGTTCCACTAGTTAAAATTAGGGCTGACTCTGCCCACTTCACTCTCCCTCCTCCCCCTCCCAATTCCTCTGCAAAGAGCTTTTCTTCTTGGCTGGCCGGCACTCAGAGGGTTAAAGGGAGCGACTCCGGATTCCTAGGGGGGCGAAGGCAGTGTTGTCATTCAGGGGGAACGGATCAGAATGGGCGTTCCGGATCCTAACGGGCCAATCAAAAGTGAGTTCCTGTTCCTAAATCATTTGAATGACACCACTGCATCCCCCCCTCCCACGAATCTCCCCTCCACATACGTGCTTAACCTCTAGCTTTCCGGCCAATAGCATGCAACCTTTGCTCTCCACAGGACTTGTGCAAGGTTGTTCCCAAGTTCTTAATTGATTTTTTTTTAAATAGGACATCTGTATCTCAAAGATCCACAGCAGCCGTATTCTCAGAAGACTAAAAACAGCATTTATGTCTTTAATGGCTTTCACCCAACCAAGTCAACTTCTAGGAACGTTGAGATCTGCCTGGCCTTTAGACACACACAGCCTTTTGACAGATTGCCGAGCATCAAATTCTTAAGTGGAACAGCATGAAATGTTATCCATCTCTGTACCCAAATTCTTTGAAATACAGATGCATCCCAAATGGGCTTGGATTTTCTCGTGAGATATAAAGGAATTACATTCATCTGAAATTAATTTAGCAATGGTCTGTATCAGGGTGCATGGTATAAGCTCTTCTTTTCATATGTCGGCTATAATACTAGGCACTATCTCTTTGGCACATAGGATGGAAAGCTGCTTTTTCCCCCAAAGTACAGGGCAGGAGACGTCCCTTGTATCAAGCATGGTGACAGAAGATCATCCTGTTTAAAAAAAGTGAACATTAGAATCTTCTATGGGGAAATGAATAAGAAACTGGGTGAAATGTTACAAGAAGCAATTATGAAGAAAGTAAAAGCAGATGAAGGGATTCAGAGTCAAAAAGGAAAGAGATAATGAAAAGAAAATGAACTAAAAGCATATTTGAAAATATGTTTTGGCTGAGTGTCGTGCACATCATTTAACACGGATATCTAATTCTTCCTTTTAAAATCAATGTTTAAATTCAGAAACTAGGCTGGAGATTTGGTGAAAGTACCCAACAGGAAAATGTACCATACAGCCCACATGAATTAGAGTCATTTCTCTTAACATTTGATCGATCAATTATTTTTACACAATCAGCTCTATAAATGTGTCCTCTTAGATATCAGTGCTTTTCTTTATGGGTATATTTAAGAATGCAATCCTAACCTGGAGTTAGGCTGGCACAGTTAGGCCAGCAACGTTTGGCCGGCACACACGTTCGGACCACTATCCAAGTCAGGAGGGATGGTGCACATCAATGTGCCAGCCTCTCTGACTCCAAGAGTGCTCCAAACATATTTTACGGTGTCCTTTGTGCTGGCCAAACTTTGCTGGCCTAATGGTGCCAGCCTAACTCCAGGTTAGGATTGCACCCTAAGGCTGATGATCTTTGAAGCATCACGATGCGGCAGACTGAGCTATCAGAATTGCCATGCAAGAATGAAATATATGCTTTGCATACCTTGGCACCTGAAGATATATTATTGGGAGTTTGCAGCCTGATTACTGGAAATGTAAATGTACATTACTGTACAGATACTGTGTAGCACCTATTTTTAGGTGCTTAATTATTAATAATAAAAAGACCCCCAAATATCAAGACCTGCAAGTAGAACTTGGGCTTTTGGGGGGAGATGAAAGTCAATGTTGTGCCAATTCTCATTGGAGCCCTCAGAGCACTGCCTAGAAGTTGGAAGAAACACCTCAACCTTCTTGGCCTTGAGCAAATTGCACCAGCTCAGCTTCAGAAGACAAAGTTGCTTGGAACAGCAAGCATCCTATGGCACTAGCTCCATGATTCCCAGGATCTTGGCTAGATCTCAAATTGCAGAACATAAGCAGTCAAGAATATTTGCTTAGGCAGTGTATCGTGATGATAAAGTACAGGCATAGCAGGCCCCCATATCGAAGAGTGTTTCATTCCACTCCCGCTGCTGATATGGAAATTGTGGATATGGGAGGGCAGATCTGAGGATAACTAGATAATTAAACCAACAGATTTTGCCCTGACCCTCTGAACCTGACTGGAGCACAGCTCTGATTGGGCCTGGAAGGCTTTCTGAGGCCTTCCGAGGCTGCACACTCTTGCCCACAGCCTTGGTGGGGTTCAGAATGGGGGATTCCCCTTACCCTCTGGGTCCGACTGGAGCTGAAACCTGCCAAGGCCTCGTGCCACCATTTTTAATGCCTTTTCAGCACAGCTCCAATTGCCTTCAGAGGTTTCAGGTTGAGCCGAATGTGGCTCAACGCAGGTCTAGGGGATCCGCATTGAGACAAATCTGCTGATATGAAATCTGCTGATAATTAGGCTCAGCCTGTATTTTTCAAAAAAACAATGGCCCAGTTCAGATGTCTTATGGAATAATGCTTTAATTACAGTCCTGTGCGTTGCACATCAGCCTTGGGCTCTCACACTCTCCCCCCCCTTTCACATGAGAGTGCAGGAAGTCTTAAACTTCCCTTCCTTTAGCAAAAGCTGGGATTTGCAGGAAGAGCTGAAATCAGCACATTGCCTCTTGTTCCACCCAGCATTATATTAGCAAACGAGTCAGGAGACAAAACTTGGTTTCAAGGTTCAGCTCGGTTTATATATACTCACTGCTTTGGGGCAGCAGGTGAGCTGTTTCATCAGCTCCAAGGCTCGGGAGTGAGCTCAGTGTTCAGTTATTTTACATTGCACCAGTCTAGGTTTTCAGTCCGGATGTTCCAGATAGTTTTGGGGAACAAATAAATAGCTCCAAGTCGAGCACTGGAGTGTCTCAGATTGTTTCGGGAGTTCCCACAATAAGAACTGTCTGCCATAGCTTATAAATCATACCTCTCTGTCAGCCTCCTTCCTTTTTGCATCGCCCCATCCCCAATCATGTCCACTCTCGCCTGCAATTCCCATCTGCCGCCAGATCAGCCCGATGTCTGCGAGAGTGCACAAAATGCATAAATACATCACAAACCGTCAGGTGTTCCACTCCAGCTCCACGAGGTCTGAACAGACACTATAAATACTTTCTTAAAGTATTAATATCCCCTTACTATAACTCAGGGAAATATGGGCACACTTTAGTAAAGAATGGAAATAATCTGCAATTTGGATTCCGAAGTATGGTGGACTCAAGTGAACTGCGTTCTTGAACAAAACAAGTGCCCTGTGACCTTTTCAGTTAACAATGATGCATTTTAAAGAGAAAGACACATCAGCTACCCAACCAGAATCTGACTGGTAGGATGACCTGTCAATTATTATTCAGCAGAGCTAAGCTGGATATGTCCATGGTGTAAGCCCAATTGCTGGGTGCCAGGAATACAGCTACCTTTTTAGCGTGATATTTTGGGGATTGATACTACTTGTACAGGACTTTTAATAGGGTTTCCTATTTTTACCCAAGTCCCTATTCTGGGAACTAATCTCCCCGACAGCACTAGTCCAAAGTGAGCAGCTAGCTATGCCACAAGAAATATTCTCATTTTGTTTTATAGACTGAGTGCCAGAGCAGTGACTCAAAGCAAATTAGAAACTCTGCAGAGACATTTACAAGCTTGCCCATAACCATGATATATGAGCACTGCTGTAACATATCAGAACAAAATCCCTCTCCGAGTTCCTTCCAATATGAGCGTTGACACACACACACACACACACACACACACACACCATATATATACTGTATATAGAATCAAATCATTCAGCTCAAGCTTAAATAGAATAACTCAGGCCATATCTACAAAAGACTTACCGCCCAATCCTATAGGGTTAGTACAATGAGGGAACGAGTAATACAGCAGTCTATGCTTGCACTTGTAAAAAGCTCTCTGCAGCATGTGGAGCTGTATGTTGCTGGAGCACTGGCGGGGAGGCACACTTACTTGAAGTACAGGCATGCCCCAGTATCCTCTGGGGTTCCGTTCCAGACCCACCCCGCACCCATGGATACCTGAAACCATGGATAACTGAAACCGTGCATACTGAATCAGTGGATAATTCAGCAGATAATTCTGCATAATTCGTGCATACTGAATCAGTGGAAAATGGGGCTTACGACTGAATAGACTGAATAGACTTGCATAGGCTTTTTGCTGTTAATTTAAAAAAAAACCTCATAAAGTTATTAAAAAAAACAAAGAATAAAAATGTCTTCCAGATTTAGTGGAGGGTATCAAGAAAATGCCCAGGAAAGAAACAGAAAACTAGTTTTGGGGACCCAAATATTCCTTAGCATACTGCTTCTGAACCAGGGGAACTCGACAAAAGGCAGTGGTTCCCAACATTGCTTCAGTCATGGTGTCCTGCGGTCACGGAGCGCCATCATGGCAGTGCCAGTGTCATATCCTGGAACTCCAGTCTCCGCCTCCTTTACTGACTTAGCTTTGGAGACGGGAGAGTTGAGGTGGAAACTCCCAGTTAAGGAGAAACTGGCAAGGTCTCTACAGCCCTTAGTGACCTTCCCTTACGGCCTGCTGTGCCTTCTCCCTTATTCAAAGGTTTTGTTTTGTTTTGTTCAGAAGGGGATGTGGCTGACTGGCAGGAAGGACTGGCAGGAAACAGCCAATATTATCATGCCATTGTACAAATCGATGGTAAGGCCGCACCTGGTATATTGTGTACAGTTCTGGTCGCTGCACCTCAAAAAGGACATAGTGGAGCTGGAAAAGGTGCAGAAGAGAGAGACGAAAATGATTACAGGGCTGGGGCACCTCCCTTATGAAGAAAGATTGCAGCATTTGGGGCTCTTCAGCCTAGAAAAAAGGCGCCTGAGGAGGGACATGATCGAGACATACAAAATAATGCACGGAAGGGATAGAGTTGATAGAGGGATGTTCTTTTCCCTCTCTCAAAACACCAGAACTAGGGGGCATCCGCTAAAACTGAGGGTTGGGAGAGTTAAAACAGATAAAAGGAAGTACATTTTTACCCAGCTGGTAGTTAATCTGTGGAACTCTTTGCCACAGGAGGTGGTGATGGCATCTGGTCTAGATGCCTTTAAGAGGGGATTGGACAGATTTGTGGAAGAAAAGTCCATCGTGGGCTATAGGCCATGATGGATTGTGCAACCTCCTTACATTGGTGGTGGGCTACTTCAGAGTACTGGGTGCAAGGGAGTGGCAACAGGATGCAAGCATCTTGTTGTCTCATGCCTCCCTGGGGCACCTGGTGGGCCGCTGTGAGATACAGGAAGCTGGACTAGATGGGCCTTTGGCCCAGCAGGGCTTATGTTCTTATGATTGGGTAATGGCAGAGGTGGGGTGAACCCTGCTTTAAGCCAGGCACCAATTCAAATGGGTCTGGACCTGGTTTGAAATTCCTTTACAAATTGGGAGCCTTTGATGTAAACCTGCTCTAATTCAAAAGTAATTAGATCACTAAGTACAAGACCACTAATTAAAGTAAGAGAACTGAAACTACAGCAACTAGATGGGTACAGTTAGGGCATAATCTTAACCTGGAGTTAGGCCAGCACAATTAGGACAGCAAGTTTGGCCAGCACAAAGGACACCATAAAGTATGTTTGGATTACTCTCAGGGCACAGTCCTAACCTGGAGTTAGGCTGGCACAAAGGCCACCATAAAGTGTGCTTGGACCACTCTCGGAGTCAGGGAGGATGGGGCACATCTGTGTGTTGGCCTCTCTAACTCCGAGAGTGGTCCAAATGCGCTTTATGGTGATCCTTGTGCCATCCAAACTTTGCTGGCCTAACCATCGGCCTAACTCCAAGTTAGGATTGCGTCCTTACCTTCAATGGATTCCAGAGGAATTCAGGCACATTGCAATGCACCTAATATGGAGTCCGCCACACTGCTCTCACACGATCTTTGATTGTCAATGAGATTGATGTGGGATTCCCATGCAGGACTCATGGGCAGGGGCCAGGCTGTCACTAGAACAAGTTGCCCTGTTTATTTCATTAGTCTGCCAAGCCTGCAGCATCTCCAGGGGCCTTGTCAAGAGCGGTGACAGTACAGAGCGTCAGTCTATACTGCCCTGAGCTGTCTCCCAGCGGTAATAGGCTGCAGTAGCAATTAATTAGGTAAATAGAGAGGCAGGCATCTCACTCCTCTCTTAAGGACAAATGATTGTCATGCCCCAAGAAAGCTCAAGTCATACTAATATAATAACTGTGGAAATCCTTTAGCAATTCTGTAGGCAATCTCTTGCTGGCAAGTGCACCACTTCATATGGAAGTGCTAAATGTTTCCAGATGAAACAATTGCCTACTTGACGTATCAAAAACTATTTCCATCAGTAAGCAGTTTGGCTCTTTGCATAGCTTTAACTGTTCTTCCAATCTGCCTGGTTAAAAGTTTGATGTACTTTTTGAAGCTTGTACGTTCGTTAGTATCAAAAGAAACGTCTCCACAAACCTGTTTGTTTTCTTTCTCTTTCCGTATTACAGGAGTGCCCTGGTATCCACAGTTTCCATTATCCACAATTTCAGTTATCCACGGATACCATAGATACTGGGATGCCTATTAAAAAGATAAAAAGGTAAAGGTAAAGGTTTCCCCACAACCGAATGGTCTAGTCGTGACCGACTGTAGGGGGTGGTGCTCATCTCCGTTTCTAAGCCGAAGAATCGGTGTTTGTCCTAGGACAAGCTTCCGTGGTTATGTGGCTGGTGTGACTTTATGCCAAGGCACATGGAACACCGTTACCTTCCCATTGAAGTGGTACTATTTATCTACTCACATTTTTACATGCTTTCGAACTGCTAGGTTGGCAGGAGTTGGGACAAGCAACTGGAGCTCACTCCGTTGCGTGGTCTTGAACTGAGAACCTTCTGGTCAACAGCTTGCTGTTTAACCCTCAGCGCCACACATCCCCCTATTAAAAAGATAGGGAAACATTAAACAAATCTCTTTTTTTAAACCTTGTTGTAGCAAAAATACTGATGTTCCCCTATCTTTAAAAAGGCATCCCAAGTATCCACGGTCTCAGGTCTCCACGAGGGGTGGGGGGTGTCCAGATCAGAATCCTAGCAGATAACAGGATATGCCTGTTTATCATTAGGATCTCTCTCTCTCTCTCTCTCTCTCTCACACACACACACACACACACACACACACACAGAGAGAGAGAGAGAGAGAGAGAGCGCAATCTTAACCTGAAGTTAGGCCGACACAATTAGGCCAGCAAGGTTTGGACAGCACAAGGGCCAAGAAGAAAAGCTCTTTGCAGAGGAATTGGGAGGGGGGAGGAGGAAGAGTGAAGTGGGCGGAGTCAGCCCTAATTTTAACTAGTGGAACTGAGTTCCCCGCGTTCCCCCTGCATGACATCACTGGTTTCTACCCATCCAGGTGCTGACTAGCCCCAGACTTGCTTAGCATTAGCCAAGTTCCTGTTCATCCCTGGGATCAGACCATGCCCTATCTTCCAATTTAGCACTGGTGCTTATTCCCCAGGATGCAGAGCCAGCACGGCTTTTCCAACAAAAAACTGCCCACTACACTTTATCCTCTGAGAACCAGCTTGGCTGCTGATCCTGTGGCTGCACCTGTCTGATCCCTTTTATGACTGCTCTGGGCTGGGATTGTGGGAGGCTAATCAGCCCCAGCTGACTCTAAGCTGGTCAATTAACCTTTGTCTCTGCAGCATGGCATCCGGGGGCTTCTTCTTTTAGTCAACACTCCGGGATAGCCTCCCTGCTGAAACACAAGGCAATCACACAAATGCCACGGTCAAATTGCTGCTAAACAATACATCACTTGCTATTTCCCAGGTTCAAGAGCTGTACGCCTCTGACTAAGTGCTGGAAGGCAAACAGCAAAGAACGACTGTTGTCATATTCTTCTGCAGGTTTCCTAGAATCCTCTGATTGGCAACTGTTGGAAACAGGAGTCACATTAGATGTAGGGTTACCAGATACAAACTGGGACTGAGAGCCTATACCTATATAACCACTATATAGAAGAGGGAATTCGGGCAGGTGCAGCTTTTGAAACCCTTCCATGATGAGCTGAATCTGCCCAAATTCCCTCTTCTGTACAATGGTTAAAGGTGTAGGCACTCTATCCCAGTTTGTATCTGGTAACCCTAATTCAGATGGAGCCTTGGCCTGATCTTGCCCCGGCTTATTTTCAGTTCTTTACAGTTTTCAATTCCCTTCTCCATAGTAGCTTTTCTTGCCTGTATTAGGCATAATCTGTTATGAAATAACTGTCTATTTTGATCTCCTCCTGTTTTAGACAGTGGTCAAAGTGACAGAAAAATGGATGGATTGCGATTGAGAGGCAGCTGTGGTGATGGTTGGAGGCAGGCTTGAGATGACCTTTGAAAATAGGATGTTAGCCTATACGGAGCACAGATTTTTCAATGCAGAATCATTCCAAACATATGACCATTTGGAGAGCAGATGTTTGCTTGGGCTATTGTGGCAGCCAGCTAAACCCTTGCAAAATGGTTAGTTTTATACAACATTCTGTTGTATTAGACTAGGCTTTGGATGTAGAATGAGCCCACATTCTAAACTGGAAAAACTTAAAACTGGAAAAAATCTGAGGAGATCCAGCAATGCCAACATCTCAAGTGTTTAGCTTTCAAGTCATGTTGAAATTGAAGTAAGCCCCAGGGAGTCCATTGCAACTTACTCAAAGGGAGAGGAGTAAACTGCAACATTGTGTTATGGGTCTTGTTGCATCGTTTTGTGTTGCATGTAGGCCACAGAATATACAAAGCAGTAAAACCCATTATTTCTGGAAAGTAATACCTACTACTACTACTACTACTACTACTACTACTACTACTCAGAGCCATTCCTGGCTCACAGCATGCCTTGTGGCAGGGCAACATCACTGCGCCCCCAGTGCGGCAGCCCTGCCCCCATGCATCGCCTGGCCACGCCTCCCTGCGCCCGGAATTGTTCCATTAAGAAGCTATCTGAGCACAAGGGAGGACAGGAGGGCTGAAAAGTGTGCAGATTTTTCCACACTGCTGCACCTCGCCACAGCCGTCACCCAGCGCACTTACCACCACCCCCGCAGCACCCTCCCCTTGCCTTTGTTGCTGCTGCTGCTGCTGCTACTACTACTACTACTATGGTTCCAGCTGCTGCTACTGCTAAATAGCACAAAGACTTATTTGCAAGCATTTCTCATCAAGTACTTATTTGGAACATGACCTAGAGCAGTGGTTCTCAAACCTTTTAGCACCAGGACCCACTTTTTAGAGTGACCAATCTGTCCGGGACCCACCAGAAGTGATGTCACGGACGGAAGTACCATCATTGTGATGCCAGAGCCTGCTGCTTTCCTGGTGGGTCGCGACCCGCCGTTTGGGAACTACTGGTCTAGTTTGAAACACTTTCAAGTCTCATCAGGGACTTAACAAATGCATAGGGAACTAAACTGCTTACATTTGGCTAGATGATGTGTTTTGTAAAAAGTCTTATCCAGCCTTACATGTATATAACAGGTTGGTTCAGAGAAACCATGTGCTGCCCATGTCCAGGTGGTCCAGTGTCCAAGTCATTGAGCAACTAGAAATTTCTTATGCAGTGGTTCTTGTTTTTGTAGCAAAATTCTATCAGGAGGTGGCACCCAAATTTGCAAGATCTTAGAGCAGCAGTTCCCAAACATACCCTGATCATGGCACCCTTCTTTCATGGCACCCTGTCAGAGCCGCCAGCACCCTCCCCTGCCCCCAAAGATCTTGTGTGATCGGATGAGAATTGTAGTAGTCTCTGCAAGATCTCATGGGGTGTCAGCCTGGCCAAGATGGTGGTGCCCAGGAGAGGCGGGAAGGCCATCAGGGACATCTCACAGTGAGGGCGGAGCACCTATGCTTTACCTGTGCCTTGCTTTGAGTTGTAAGGAATCTTGATTGAAAGAAATAAGTGGAAAAATCAGTGATGTGCTCTGAGCCCAAAGGCTAGATCAATCCCTCCTCCCTTCCCCCAGTTGACAAACTAAAATAGAAAAGCCTCTCTGTCTCTTTGCAAAGAGGAAGTGATATGTCACAGACGCAGTCTGGCAGAAGCTGACACTGTCCCTTTGCACAGACACGGCCTGGCAGAAGCTTCACTGTCCCTTTGCAAAAAGGAAGTAACCCCAGATAGCCAAATGCAACTAAGGTAAATGTGCTTATGCAAACCAATAGGCAATAAATAAAGGTATATGTCATATATGGACAATTTCCAGCTAGAGTTTGCAAAAGTTATAACAGTAATGTGCAAAAGCTTGCAAGATCTCTGTAAACACGTGTATTCCAAAATGCTGATATAACAATGTACCATGCAAAATATAGACAGATGCAGTAATGGGAAAGACAATGCTGTTATGGGAAAAAAGGAAGTTTTGTACAGCCTGAGCTCTATACTTTTTTCTCTATAAAAAGTGAAGGCAAACCTGACTAGAACCGTACTCTGGATCTGAGACACCCAGGTCTCCCAGGTACCCTGCAAGATGCGCATGCTGCAATAAAGGTTGCTTGAACCGTTGAAGAACCGAGTCAGAGTCTTAACGAGCAGAGTGCCTAACAACAGCAGCCCCATGAGTTTGCTGTGGCACACAGTTTGGGAACCATTGCCCAACAGGGGTCATCAAACTATGGCCTGCGGGCCACATTTGGCACATCACAAGATTTTATCTGACCCTCAGCAATTCATCAGAATCCAAGACTGGCACTGGGCTGGCCCATGTCCCTTAGGCCAGCCCAGTGCTGCAAGTCACATCTGTGCCAAAGAAGAGAGTGCTAGGCTGGTGTGCCAAACCAAGGATGCCAAAGAGGATGCCTGGTAAGCTGGCCCTGCGCTAGCTGATTTCGGCCGGCATGGGGCCCTGGGGAGGGCAAGGGAAAGGCAGGAAGGGAGGAGCAGAGGGAGGTCCTGCCCAGCTCCTAAGATGGCCAGCCAGAAATCAAAACTGAATTCAGAGAGACTGCATGCATGCTGAAGGATTGAAAGAGGGCATGTATAACACATGGTTTCTTTAGTTATGAGCATGATGTGACTTCTCTTTCTCCCTTCATTTCTTCTGCTTGTGTCTGTTGCAATTGTGGCTTGGTTATAGCAGAGACAAATGGAGGGGCGACATATGTGTTGCATTCACAAGCAAGTAAACCATGGTTTATTGGTTCAACTGAGTTGTCGTGGATACAGGGATGGCAGCAAATTATAATGATTGTAGCAAATGAAAAACAAACACACATTGTACCCATGACCATGGAAGTTGGTGCCACTATGACCTCTGATTATCAGTTCACATCAGTCTGCCTGAGAATCATTGGAACAAGCAGCTTTTCTACGGGGAGGCGGAGCATTAGGTGTTGCAAGGAGCTTTATCTTGCCATGTAAATTTAATTGCTTCTCTCCCTCTGTGGCCAATCCTCACAGGGAAAGCAATGACTTAAATAAACAGCTAAAAGGAAATGCTTTTTGACCCAGTGGGTTATTAAACTGTGGAGCTCCTTGCCTCAGGAGATGGTGATGGCATCTGGCCTAGGTTGTTGTTGTTGTTGTTCAGTCGCTAAGTCGTGTCCGACTCTTCGCGACCCCATGGACCACAGCACGCCAGGCCTCCCTGTCCTCCACTAGCTTCCTGAGTTCGCCCAATTTCATATTCATTGCTTCGGTGACACTATCTAACCATCTCATCCTCTGTCGCCCCCTTCTCCTTTTGCCTTCAATCTTTCCCAGCATGAGGGTCTTTTCTAAAGAGTCCTCTCTTCTCATCAGGTGGCCAAAGTATTGGAGCTTCAGCTTCAGCATTTGTCCTTCCAGGGAGCAATCAGGCTTGACCTCCTGGAGAATTGACCGATTGGATCTCTTTGCAGTCCAGGGGACTCTCAAGAGTCTTCTCCAACACCATAATTCAAAAGCATCGATTCTTCGACGCTCTGCCTTTCTTATGGTCCAGCTCTCACAGCCATACATGGCTACTGGGAAAACCATCGCTTTGACCATGCGGACCTTTGTTGGCAGGGTGATGTCTCGGCTTTTGATTAAGCTATCTAGGTTCACCATAGCTTTCCTCCCAAGAAGTAAACGTCTTTTAATTTCATGGCTGCAGTCACCATCTGCGGTGATCTTGGAGCCCAGGAAAATAAAGTCTGTCACTGCTTCCATTTCTTCCCCTTCTATTTGCCAGGAAGTGATGGGAGTGGTTGCCATGATCTTAGTCTTTTTAATGTTGAGCTTCAAACCAATTTTGGCACTTTCCTCTTTCACCCTCATCAAAAGGTTCTTTAGGTCTTCCTCACTTTCTGCCAGTAGAGTGGTATCGTCTGCATATCTGAGGTTGTTGATGTTTCTCCCAGCAATCTTGATTCCAGCTTGTGAGTCATCCAGCCCTGCCTTCCTCATGATGTACTCTGCGTATAAGTTAAATAAGCAGGGTGACAATATACAGCCTTGTCGTACTCCTTTCCCAATTTTAAACCAGTCGGTTGTTCCATGTCCAGTTCTAACTGTTGCTTCCTGATCCGCATAAAGGTTTCTCAGAAGGCAGATCAGGTGGTCTGGAACTCCCATCTCTTCAAGAACTTGCCACAGTTTGTTGTGATCCACACAGTCAAAGGCTTTAGCATAATCAATGAAGCAGAGGTAGATGTTTTTCTGGAACTCTCTTGCTTTCTCCATGATCCAGCGAAGGTTGGCAATTTGATCTCTAGTTCCTCTGCCTCTTCGGAAACCAGCTTGTACATCTGGTAGTTCTCGATTCACATACTGCTGAAGCCGAGCTTGTAGGATTTTGAGCATGACCTTGCTAGCATGTGAAATGAGTGCAATGGTGCGGTAATTTGAGCAATCTTTGGCATTGCCCTTCTTTGGGATTGGAATGTAAACTGATCTTTTCCAGTCTTGTGGCCACTGTTGGGTTTTCCAAATTTGCTGGCATATGGAGAGCAGCACTTGGACAGCATCATCTTTTAAGATTTTGAGTAATTTTAAGATTTTGAGGTAGTAGCCTATTTCAGAATGCCAGGTGCAAGGGAGTGGCAATGGGGTGCAGGCACCTTGTTGCCTCGTGCGCTCCCTGAGGCCTCTGGTGGGCCACTATGAGATACAGGAAGCTGGACTAGATGGGCCTTGGCCTTGATCCAGCAGGGCTCTTCTTACTGGCTGGATGGCAAGGAAAAGGAGTAATTTACACAGCAAGGTAAGGCTCCTTACAAAACTTAGCACTCCCCTCTCATGGTAGGGATCCTCAGACATGAGATCATGCAGACACTACTGATTAGAACTGTTTACATGTTCAAAGTACCATGTGATCCTGCCATCAGTGTGATGTAAGCAAGGTGGAGAAAATCACCTCTCTCTCTCTCTCTCTCTCTCTCTCTCTCTCTCTCTCTGTGTGTGTGTGTGTGTGTGTGAGAGAGAGAGAGAGAGAGAGAGAGAGTTCCTTTATGGAAAGCCCATCATACAATATTTACTAACTTATGACAGAAGGAAATTGATTGCTAGCAAGTGCTTAAAAGGTTTACTTTAGAATGAGAGAAGCATCCTATTTATCTTCCCCGTGAGGCTTTCAAAAAGTATCTGTCACATCTCTATATATCACATGACTCAGCATGACTTGTATGACGTTTGCCCTGGAACTTTTCAGTTGCAATTTTATGTCTTAGCGGTATGTTTTAGGGGAAAAAATGGATTCCATTTGCACGAATTATGCTGTGTGCTTTGGTGCATTGTGCTTTTGCACAGAAATACAGTCCCACTTTTAGGGATTCAGTTAGCAGGGTTGATGAACTTTGGAAACATGGCATTGGTGCGCTAGAGCAGTGGTACTCAACCTTTTTAGACCAGGACCTACTTTTTAGAATATAATAATAATAATAATAATAATAATAATAATAATAATAATAATATTTGGTATTTATATACCGCCTTTCTTGGTCATCAGATTGCTCCTTTGACTTTAATTCAAGGCGGTTTACATAGGCAGGCATTTTCTAAACAGCAAAGGTTTTTACAAATCACAAACAAAATTCTAATCTTACAAGAACAACTACATGCAGATGACACTTTCATCGTCCAGTCCTTCTTTCTCGCCACAGGATTGCCTTCCACTGGCTGATAATCTGCTTCTTTCCTCTCACCAAAGAGCAGCTGGCCCAGCACAACTCCCCTCACAGGCAGCTGAGACAGCTTAGATCTTATCAGCCGCATTCTCGAGGTCTGCTGCACACAGAAGCTTCTGGTGGTCTCAAACTAGCGACCTTCGGATCTTATCTTCGGGCATTACTGCGGCTTTAACCCTCTTGACTAAACCTTCTGCCCAAGAAGGTATGTCTAGAATGGCAGTCATGTCAGGACCCACCGGAAGTGATGTCATTATGTGGAAATGATGTTGTGGCAGGAAGTGACATCATTGTAACATAATAAAATGACACTCCTGAAATGTAAGTTGGCATTCTTGGATTGCAGCAGTTGTACAATCTTGAAACATGTCTGGCAGAAGGCAAGATTAGAACAAAATATGATGTGAAAGTACTGAACTAAAAACAATTTTTTTTAAAAAAAAACCCTCATTTGTAAAGTCAAACTGTTAACACTCACAAAAGGAATATAGCATGAGTAAGGTCTGCAGCTTCCAAGATGGCTGCTCCCAGCTTTCCACGACCCACCTGACATCAGTTCGCGACCCTCCAAGTGGGTCCCTACCCACAGCTTGAATAACACTGCGCTAGAAGGCTACATTTGCGCTGGATTCTGATTTAGAAGAGAGTCTAATCATCTTGTTATTTTGTAGGGAAAGTCTTTATATTCAATAAGTTTTGTAGCCTGATCTTTTGCCTTTTTGCTGAGCAAGAAATGCTTCCAGATTGCAGTCCATTGAAACTTGCATCCTGGTCAGTCTGCTTTGACCTGCAACTTGCCTTTCCTTTCCAGAAAGAAAGCTTTTGTCATTGTACAGAGATTAAATCTGATTGGCATTTAAAGAAATGTTTGAGGTCTCCCAGCTACTTCTGGCTACTGAGGCATTGTATAGAATGGGACAAATATAGGCTTTACCTTCTCCTAATGGCTTTCATGGCATGTGTGTTGAGTTCCTCATCATTTTAATGTCCCACACAATAAATGTCTAGGTTATAAATTTTGATATGCTTCCCAGCTGAATGGATGCCTTGAGTGGAGACAGACTGGCTGGAGCTGAAAGCTGTTAGCTTTGATTTACTCCCCTTCTATTATTCAATCCTATTGAGAATTTTGAGTGGCGATCGGAGGGCCCGTTGATTGGTTGCAGTTTATAGATTGAGTGATATTTAACTCCAGTCAATACTCGGCAACCTTATAATGATATTAGTGGAGATGAAGTCATGGTAGCTTGGTAAGAAGCAGACAATGAAGCAAGGTGTTTGCAAATAAATCCATTGATAGATGAGTTTTTCTCATGAATCATTCAGCAGGCCGTGTTTCCCCAAAGTCCCGCCAATAGTAACGTACTTGCGAAGTGTTCACTGTGTCATTTCTGATGCAGTATTGATGCACTGCCTGGTTTGTAGTGTGGGGATCGACACAGGCTTGAGCAGTCAAGGGCAGCCCCCGCCCCCATGTTAGAGTTTAAGCACTTTATGTTACCCAGAAGCACCGTCCCTTTGGATATTTTATCAGTTGCAGACGAACTAAGAATATTGGGAGGGGTGGTAGTGGTTGGGAAACTCCCATCATTCAGTCAGATCAGATCATCCTAGGCATTTCTGTGGCCAAAAAAATGTAACAAGTGTAAGATGAGATGGAGTGATCGGACTGGGGGGACCTGGGTTCCAATCCACTCATCTGCAAAGCTTATTGAGCGTCCAATCCTATCCCCCATCCCCAGTGCAGCCATACCAGAAAGGAATGTGCTGTATCCAGCGGGGGAGCAGATCGGGAGGATTTGGAGGGTGCAATCCTAAACTGTGCTGCAGCAAGGCCTGCAGGCCTGCACTATATCCAGTGCAGCTTTGGCGCACTCGGCAGCTTCCCCGGGGCAAGGGCACATTAGCGCCCTTGCCCCAGGGGAGGCTCCAGCCTCCCGTATGGGTTTTTCTGATCTGCGCCGGCTGTATGGCCTTGGGACAGCCTTGGGACAGAGGCTTGGATGCGGCCTAACAGCTGCATCCCAACCCCAACCCCTCTCCCAGCCTGCCCAGTTCTTCCCTCCCACCCTCCCTCCGCCCAGAACTGCTCTTACACCAGCCGAGTTTCAGCTGACGCATGAGTAGCATGGCGTGGCTGTAGGCCAGCTCTGTTGGGCTGACACTGCTGCTAGAATCGGCCCAACGGCACTAGCCCCGATGCAGGGGTGCCGTTTGGTGCCCCCATGTCAGTGCTAGTGCCCCCACGACAAGTGGCTAGCGTCGGCCCAAGGGCGCAATTAGGATTGCACCCTCAAATCCCCGTACTGCTCTGCAAGCATCGCACTCCACAGTGGGTCTCCCTGGACCTGCACAAACTGCACGTCTGAAGAAAGGGGCATGGAGATTGCTGACAGAGCAGATAGGATCTCTTGTGTGCCATCGTTGATGGGTCTACCTATCCCGCAGCCTCCCTGCCCCGGTTCCTCTCCCCTCCTCCCCAGCTTCTCTCCATTCTTGCCCATTTTTGCACCCATGGCAACTTCCACCCTCTTGCAATAGCACTCCCAAAATGGCTGCCAATGGAGCACTTTGTTCTACCTTCCTTGCACCTCCTGCCAGTGAATTCCTGTCTTGTTCTCTTGGTTTGTGTGCAGGTCACATGTACGAAGAGCAGCACACGAGTCACTTGCCAGAAAGCATCTTCTGAAAGCCCTCCTCAAGCCTAGATCCCATGACAGAGAAGAGCTTCCTCTCTTTCTAGGGGTTTCAGATCCTAAACAGATTTGCTTGCAAATTGAGGCTTCCCACTGCCTTGTTAAGTGAATTGCTCAACACAGCAGGTGTCTTGACATGGTGGGCTGTACCCATTATTGATAACCTCATTCAATTTCTTAAGGACTCCCCCTGAAAAACCATGGAATCCACATTAAGGACCTTTCTGGGATATGTTGTGGATTGCACCAATATTTCTGGCAATTTACTAATAAGAGAGTATATGAGATAGCACACCTTTCGTTTTTAGTTGCAGCATTAGAAAAAGTGTACATAAGAAATCAGGCCAAGGCCCATTTAGTCCAGATTCCTATATCTCACAGTGGCCCACCAGATGCCTCAAGGAGCACACAAGGCAACAAGACACTTGTATCCTGTTACTCCCTTGTATCTGGCATTCAGATACAGGCTACTCTAGAAACTATTGGGAAACTTTTTTTTCTCAATACATCTGTCGCCTCTCCCCTTTAAAGGTATCTTAAGGTCAGATATCATCACAAAATCCTGTGGCAAGGAGTTCCACAGATTAATTATGCATGGGTAGGGTAGGTTTCCAGCTCTAAACCAGGCCCAGTATTCAGCACCTCTAGTATCTAAGTCCAGTATCTCGATTTAGAGATTTACAAGTAATTTGTGTAAGCATATCACACAACATGAATCTTTGACACAGTCTTTTCCTGTTAAAAGAGAAATAGGGGAATTTCTTGGAAGTTTCCCCTTGTCCTTTACAATCCCGCAAAAATTGAAGATACGCAATAGATACCAACGTCTTCCTTCTTCTACCCCACCTTTCGCTAGACTAGGAGGTCCAACTTCTATATGGAGCCCCAATCTGGATCGAGGCTGCAAATCAAGATCTAGATAAAATAGCTGCCTCTTTCCTCAGAAGGATTCTTGGGGTCCCTAATATAATCAGATTGTCTACCCTAATACTTGAGCTAGGTATCCACCTTCCTTCAACTACTGCTTGGTCCTTTACTTTTAAGTTTTGGCTTCGATTGCATCTTAATATTCATCCTGATTCCATACTCAATGATTTACTAAAAGACCCTTTTCTATCCAAGTGGTTCAAACTTCTTGACGCCAAACTCTTATCTTTGGACCTTTCCCCTGAATCTCTCTCAGACATTAATCTTCATAGAGCGCATCAAATTATCAAATCTAAACTTTGGGAACAGGAACTTAATCGATTACTTCCCAATTTAAACCCCACCTGTTCCCCTCATTTTTTTGGTCTCTCCCCCTCTCTTGGTGGCCCTTCTAATTATTTCAGTAAATTAATTAATCCTAGCAAAAGGAGAGCATTTATGCTAGCGAGACTAAACATTTTTCCATCAGCTGTTCATTTTGGCAGATTCTCAAATATTCCGCATAATAACAGACTTTGCCTCTTTTGCTCTTCAGAACCAGATACCCTAAGCCACATACTACTTCGTTGCCCGGCTCATCAACACTTACGGAATAATTTCCTTGAACCCTACTTGTCTTCTCTTTCTGCCTCCTTTGTTGACCCTTTGCCTATTCTTTTAAGCGATAACTCGGTCATCATTTCCAACTCGGTAGCGGATTTTTTACTAGCGGTATCTAAGTCAAAACCCCTCCCCTAACCCTGTTTTCCCAATATATTTTTTTTTTAAATCTGTATCTCTATGACTACTTCAACCTTGTTTAATGATGCTAAGGCATCAATTACTATTGTTGTGAATTCTTCCTTCTTTTGTTTACCATGCCAATAAAAGGTTTTATAAATTGAAATTGAATTGACTAGGAGGTCCAAGGTTATACAAGGCTTAGGCCTTTCTTGGGTGCCTCAACAAACTTTGCAAGCTTCCCAGGCAGGAACTGAAGGGAGAGATTCTGAAAACAAGACGGATACTTTAGAATGCACAAGATCTTTAAACAATCAGGAACACATTTAGTGTTCTGGCAGAGATCTACTAAAGATGGCTTCAGTTCCAAAGAGAGGAGTCCAAGAACCCTTGCGAAATAATACGTGCATGATAAGAGTTTGTGGATTCAGCCCAGGGGCCTGGTGACAGAATGTGGCTCTTCTCTAGTATTCTCATTCTGCAGTGGAAGGGCCAAGCTGCTTGTATTTCGGTTTCCTATGTAGCATTCAGCATCTAGCGCATAACCAAGCATCCCAGCCATCCAGTCTCCAATTCTAATTTTTTATAAAAAAAAAAATTTCTTAAGCCAAGCACGTCAGCAAAACCCCACTGAATTCTTCTTGGCCTCACCATCACTGGCACAGTTAGGGCAGCAGCCTTAAAATTAGTAAATGTTTCCTAGAGGCTCGCGAAACAAAAACAAAAAGTGATTTCTTTCACATCTGTAAGATATGAGCATGGTACGTTTGAATGCTGAATACAGTATCTTGATTGATGGGCTGCTAATGCCTATTATGCTTTCAGCTGCAAATGATTTAAAGGTTGTTACTAAAGGCATTTCCTAAACAGATACAGTAATAATGCTGAATTCTTTGATGGCGGCACTGAGATAAGCAGGTAAGTATTCAGAGCATCTTCCAGAATGATGGTTCCTCTGTTTCATTTCCTCTGGTTCATTTTCAGGTGGTAGTTCTAGCTCTGGAGAAGCATTTCTGAACAGAGTTTTCAGTTCAGTTTTCTCTTAGCCATGAGACAGTGGTAGTCCAGAGGGTGGATGGGTGGGCGAAATGCTAAGTCTTGCAGGAGCCTGAGCTCCTGAGTAATATGACCCCTCCCCCTCGCCTTTTGTGCTTTCAGAGCCTGCCCTCCATGCTGCAAATGGCTCTGGAGGGGGGGGAGGGGCTGCGTTACCCAGAAACTCAGGCTTCTGCAACACTTAGTGCTTTGCCCCCCTCTAGGAATGCCACTGCCATGAGATGCAGGGTGCAATCCTAATCTGGTGTTAGGCCAGCACAGTTTTTCCAGCAACATTTGGCTGGCACACTGTAAAGTACATTTGGACCACTCTCAGAGTCAGGGTGGACGGCGCACATCTGTCCTGGCCTCTCTGACTCCAAGAGTGGTCCAAACCAGTGGTGTCATCCAAATGATTTAGGAACAGGTACTCACTTTTGATTGGCACTTGTCGGGGTCCGCCCACCGGAAGTGAGGTCATAAGCCGGAAGTGGTGTCGTGGCAGGAAGTGAGGTCATAGCCGGAAGTGAGGTCATGATGGTTGCCATGGGGGTGATCATGTTTGTAATAACTTCAGCTTGTGGTTAGTGTTGATTTAACTTCTATTGCTTTGCTTTCTAGAGATGTGTATATACATAGTTTGCTTCAACTGTTCCCTGGTTAAATAGCAGGCAAGACTGTACTAGATTGTGAGCCCTTTTGGGACAGGGAGCCAATTAACTTTAATGTTAAATGCAAGGAGCCGGCAAGGAGCAGGAGGGGGAACAGGCGCCCACCGGGTCGCGCGACCATGTGGGCGCCCTACCGAGCACCGGGCTGGCCGGCAAGGAGCAGGAGGGGGAACGGGTGACCAAAAAAAGACCGCATGGGGGCTGGGGCTGGGAGGAGGCTGCAGGAGGAACCGGGACGCTGGATCTGCGTGGCTGGAGGGAGCGGGAGTCCCAGGCAGCCTACCTTCTCACGCTTGCTGCCTTATTCCCGGGTCTCCCTCGCTGCCGCTGCTGCTGCTGCTGCCGCTGCTGCCGCCTCCGGTCCTCTCGCTCCGCTGCTGCCGCTGCTGCCACCGCCACCACGCTGCCTGCCTGCCTGCCTCCTCACAGAAAATGCAGGCAACGGCTGAGGGTGTGCAGTACGCATGCGCAGCTGCTGAGCCAACCAGCCGACAGGGCCAGCTTCGAGTGGGCGGGGCCAGCTCAACTTCTCGGAACGGGTACTCACGTAGTGGCGCGTAGTGGGTGCATGACATCACTGGTCCAAACATACTTTACAGTGTCCCTTGTGCAGGCTAAACTTTGCTGGCCTAACTGTGCCAGCCTAACTCCAGGTTAGGATTGTGCCCACAGTCATTCATTCAGGGTGGATGGGTTTCAGTCACCAAGAGGAAAGGTTTCAATGGTGCTGATGTGAAATTCATGCGTTTCCTGAACTAGTGCACGCACTACTTGGTTGCTATCATCAGTGGTTTGCGACTGGACAGAGCTTTTTTACAAACTAAGAGCACAGTCTAAAATATTTTAGCTCCTTTCACCTTTGTACTGCCGAATCCCTCAAGAAACAGGTTTTTGCTTTGCTTTCTTTATATGTGTGCAAAGATATTAAGGGTGCAATCCTAAACTGGCATTAGGCTGGCATAAACTAAGACAGCAAAGTTTGGCCAGCACAAGGGCTACCGTAAAGTGTGTTTGGACTACTCTTGGAGTCTGGGAGGATGGTTCATGTCTGTGCGCTGGCCTCTCTGACTCCGAGAGTGGTCCAAACATACTTTAATGCCCCTTGTGCTGGCCAAATTTTGCTATCCATGCCAGCCTAACTCCAGGCTAGGATTGCACCCTAAGTAAGATCACTTGAAGGCTAAAGCCAGTGCTGATGTCTAGGGACAGGATATCTGGTCATGGGCTGGGAGCCCAGATGCTCCCAAGGATCCCAGTACATGGCCTATAGTGGGACTCATGGCAGTCAAGAAGTGCAGCTCAAAAGCCTTGAGTCACCACTTGGCTAGATTGTTTCAGTGCACTTATGGGTGGCTGCAAGTCCTGCAGCAGTCAAGGAGATTCTCCTCCAGGAGTCATCCCTATTGGCTGCTGAAGGGAAGAGGAAATGCCCTGAGCTCCTTCCTCCCTTCCCCAGCAGCCACTATTCCCCAGGCAATAATCCCATCACCTGAGAGCCTTTTGGAGCGGGGGGGGGGGGAGATGGGAGGGGAGGGACTCAACCATGCAGCCAGCTCCCTGGTAAGTTGGGTAAAGGAAAAAAAATCTTTTTTTCCATTTGCCTTCTGATCCAGCCCCCTCCCCCCACCCCAATAGCATGCAACTCCTGCCTTTTTGACACAGCTAAATGCAATAGCAGAGCAGGGAATAGAACTGGGGAATTATTGTGGCTGCAGTCCTATACACACTTTCCTGGGAGTAAACCCAACTGAACTCAATGGAGCCAATAGGATTGGGCTGTGTGTCAGTTATAATGCTGTTAATTACTGAAATTTCTCTCCTGAAATTTCTCTTTTTGCATCGCAAAGCAACCTGTAATTCAATTTGTTTGCTAGATGGTCATGTTTCAGAAATGGTTAAGAAGACTAGAGTAACATGTTTGTATTAAATTAAGATTTAATTTTAAACCAGGCAATTTTCTGGTTTAATTTTTAAACCAGACTTTTTAAAATTTAAATTTAAAAATCTCATCTACATTAAAAATCCAAAATAACGACACCCCTCTTTTCACACAACCACTATTTTTATCCTCCATGTATCCATTTAGCTTCTTGGGTGCTTTTCATTCTATCTGATGGCACCAGCTTAAGGGAGAACCGAGATATTTATAAACCTTGTATCGCGGACCTCAGCAAAGTTAAACTGAGTTAGCATATACTTGGCCACCACACTTAATGTATAGGGTGTTTTATGCATATATCATATGTGTGTAAATTATACATGTTAGTATACAGCTTGAATTTTACCAACTCACAGCCCATCCTGCCCTGTAATAATAATAATAATGCCAGTATTTATATACCGCCTTTCTTAGGTCATTAGATTGCTCCTCTGACTTTAACTCAAGGCGGTTTACATAGGCAGGCTTTATTCATAAACAAAAAGGTTTTTACAAATTACAAGGAAGTTCTATCTTTCAAGAACATACAACATACAGATGGTACTTTCGTGGTCTAGTCTTCTTTCTGGCCACACAATTTGCCTTCCTGCTGGCTGATAAGCGGCTTCTCTGCTCACACCAAAGAAGCGGTTGGCCCAGCACACTCCCCTCTCACAGGCAGCTGTAGCTCAGCTCTAATCAGTCTCAGTTTACAAGGTCTGCCGCTCACGGAGACTTCCGGTGATCCCGAACTGGCGACCTTTGAATCTTATCTTCAGGCAAACGGAGACATTAACCCTCTCGACTACACCTCCTGTACTGTAAGATGGCAGCTGGTTGGCATCCAGCATATCCAGCATAGGGTAGGAAGTGGCTGTGGTGCAACTCAGAGTAAGGGGAATTATTTCCCCTTACTCCAGGTAGTGTGGCAGCCACATCAATGGGCTACTCCGATCTGCACCAGTGAAATCGCTGGCACCAATCTGAGCGGCCTGGTGTAACCTAGGCCAGTCCCACCCCATTCTCATGTACAGTCCACCCACTGGTCCACCTTCAGCCCACCCTCCCCCACCCAAAAATGCCCCCCCCCAAATCACCTGTGGGATATAGTGGGCTCTGCTCTGGTGCTGCTGCATCACTGCACAAGGATTTAGTTAGGATTGGGCTGCCCCATCAGGATTGAGGGCCTTGGTTGGGTCTTAAAGACCATGTCCAAAATCATGTCTTGTGATTTTTTTAAAATTCACAGTCACAAAGTCCAATCAAGCTGAATTCTCAAGAGTATAGTAACATCTCACTGAATAGTGCTGATAGCTGTATGACAATACCTGCTCCAGAACATTATTATTTTCTTTTGTACTTTAAAAAGTTAAAAACTGGCAGTGCATTCTTTGAAAAACATGGTGTGTCACACTTTGCCAACTCATAACAATCCTTGTAAAATGAGATGTTCCTTGTAAAATGAGAATCTGAAAGGCAATTTGTGAAATGTACTGCAGATGGTCATGGAAGATTTTGAGTCTTCGAGAGACTTGCTTGCGTATCTTAAAGATTTTAAGAGAACACCCACACACCAAAAGGCTGTACTGAAAAACTGTACAAAGCTACCCCAGAGGACATGGCCCAGGGCATTGTCTACCTTGTCTAGTCCAGCTTGATTTTCCACTCTTGGTTAAGAAAGCAGACATATATTAAAACAGGATGAGCCTAAAGGAAGGTGGAAATTTTCAGGACAGTTTCGGAATGTGAGCTTCCCATTTATGTTATCTTAGAAGGGCTTTCTGAAAGAAAAGCATTGAAACATTTTAGATCAGGGGTTCTCAAACGTGTTAGTGCCAGGACCAACTTTTTAGAATGATGATTTAGAATAATAACCCCAGTGAAGTGATGTCATTAACTTGGAAGTGACATCATGGCAGGAAGTGACATCATCAGACAGGAAAACTTTTAACATCCCCATACGACAATATCAAATCAAATTAATTCAGGGTACAAACCTAACCTGGAGTTAGGCTGTGGAGTTATGCTGGCCCAGGAGTCCCTTGTGCTGGCCCAGGAGTGTCACAAACATGCTGTAAAGTGTGTTTGCAACACCCTCTGAGTCAGGGAGGCCGGCACACAGGTGTGCGCTGTCCTTCCTGACTCCAAGAGTGGTCCAAAGGTGCTTTACGGTGCGTTTGCAACACCCCTGGGCCAGCACAAGGGACTTGCGCCATCCTAACTCCAGGTTAGGATGGCGCCCTAAGTAAAGTTTACAATAAGTAAAATTTATTTAAACTACAGAAAAACCCTCCTAACCCTATCAGGCAGTTGTTGATCTTTAAAAAAAAAAATTCCCCAAACATCCCAAAGGCTGCAATCCTATTTATATATACCAAGTCCCATTTACAATTATTATTTAAAAGCCTATACACAGTAGTCGGTTAAAAGTCCAGATCTGAACATTTCCACAAATGCAGTCACATACCATGACAGCATCAAGTCTAATATGTTTTAAATGAAGTGCACATTGAAATGAATGGGGACCTCCCTGAAATTGGGTCGCAACCCACCCAGTGGGCCCCAACACAGAGTTTGAGAAGCACGGTTTACATGGTTTTAACTTGGGTAGGTTGACTGGGCTATTATATTGAGACTGACCCACCCTGTGGTGTGCAGCAGGCAGTCCTTTCACAGCGTTTCAGCATCGATGTGTTTCCCGTCCTGCTTGCTTTCGCACACGTGGCAAACCACCAGTCAGCAGGCATGGGGGGCCTTAGCATGGGCCACAAAAGCTTTGAGCACTGAGGGCATTTTCCACGTTTGGTCTACTTTTCAGCCTGGTCAGGTCCATCACATATGCAGGCAGGTGTCCCAGGATGCAGTTTATCCTTTGCTGAGGCTCAGTTAAAGTAGGCTGAGATTTGCCTGCAGGAGGTCTGGTCGCAGATGATGGGGCTGGCTGTAATGTGCAGTCTGAACTATCGCCTCAGTGCCTTTGTCCAATTAGCCCAGATCACTTTCTGCCTGCCAGCTGAGAAATGAGGGTTGAGCGCTACTTATGCCAACTTCTAATCTGTATCTGGAGGGTTGAAAGAAATTAGAGGATCCTGGGAAAAGAGCCAAGGCTTTCTTCACTTTCTTCAGCGGCATGAATACAGGCCAAACTTTGGGAGAAATAGACTAGAAAGGGACCACGGTGGCCTTCTGCCAGCCTGTGGCCTGATTAGACTATCAATAATGTTCCATGGCTCCACTGTTGTAGGTCGGTTTGACCTCTTGCAGGATATGATCCTGTCATCCTTATCAGAAGATTAAATTCGCACTGCTGTAAATAGAGCCCACGCCTATTGAGGTTCGTTTTTTTTTTCAATGTTAGGGAAGGATAAAAAGAGGTAGCTCTTATCACCTGCTCTGTACATATGTATTTCGGCAATCACCTTCTGAAATGGCCAGAGGGTATTTGTGCTCTCTCCTTGCTTTATGGCTTAGTTAAGTGAGATGAGGCAAGGCCTGCCCATGTTTGGGTGAAGTGCGTTACACTTTGCACGGAAGGGTGTATTTGCATGGTCATGGTGAAGGCTGTAGCAAAAAGGCTCTGCTTTTGAACCTTCAGTGCGTCCACTTCAGAGTGAACAGGCAAGTCCTCTTTTCAGTGGGGCCTTCGCATGGGTAAGGAGTATAGGCTCAACGAAGCTCTGGCAATGCCTGCAGTCCCTGAGGTCCTGTGGGAGGCAGCGCATTTCCTCCAGGCCCTGTGAGCAGCTGACTCAGTTTGCCAAGATGCTGGCTGGGCGGAAGGGCCTGAATGTGCAGAAGTGGGCGTGATGGCTGGCTGGCTTACGCTGGGGGTGTTGGTTCGCAGCAGATGATGCCCCAAGATCAGTTCTCCCTGGCCCCTCTTTTGTGGAACAGCACCTGTGCAGCAGTTCCTCTAAGAAGTGCCTTTTTGCTCTAGAGGAATCCCCTCTCCCTCAGGCACATGGGCCCAATACATTCTCCCACCACCCCTTCTCCCTATACTACTAAGGGGTCCAGAGGCGGATCTAAGGGGGGGCAAATCTGTAAGTTTTGCAAGAAGCCTTACCCTGTCATATAAATCCCTCCTTTCCCTTGCTGCTGTAGCCAGTAATCAACGCCAAGATGTTGCTGTTCCCTGTGAGGATTGGCTAGAACAGTGCAGGAGAGGAGTGTTTTCCACTGCAAGGTAAGGCTTCTTGCAAAACTTACAGATTTGCCCCCCCCTTAGATCCGCCTCTGAAGGGGTCTCAGTTGTGCTTGGCTGTCCCTCACAGGGGACATACTTGTTTTTAAATTCTGTTCTCTTTGGCAAAATAAAAACTTGACCAAGTTTGGTGTCACTAGTAAATCCGTGGTTCCCAAAGGTGTTGGCACCACCAGGACCCACTTTTGGAAAATGGCACTCTGTCGGGACCCACCTAACTTTAGGTATCTTTTAAAAAAGGCCTTATAGTCCCCTTTGCTTGGCCTTCAGCAAGAGCAGAAGCACACCTGCCTACTCATGAGTAAATGTGGCATGTGGCACAAGTGGCTCAGTGTCACTTTCCATACATTTTGCTTGTCAGCTTGGAATTTTGCTTGTCCTTCTTAAAATTCTGGTGCTGTTGTGTTCCCCTCGGCCTTCACATTTGTCTACCGAGGCACATGTGTTTACTCATGTGTAAACATGCATAGGCGTCTCCCTTTGGTTTCCATAGGGCTTAATACATTCTCCATGTCAGCGATCAGCTTGACAGTTTCATGACTCACCAAAAATCAGGTTGTGACCTACTGATGGGTCCCAACCCACAGTTTGGGAACCACTGCTCTTAATCAAATGTCTTAAAACTCCCCCCCCAAAAAAATCTCTATTCCAGCAATTCCCAAAGTCCTAACTGGACATTGGGAATGTGCTGGGTGCTTACAGGGGCAGGCCTGGGGCTGCAAGAATGTCCTGAAAGCACAGCTGCGATTGTGGCATCTGAGGGGGTCTGCAGAAGAACGGCCCATTCCACGAGGCAGAACGGCCTGATTTTGGCAAAACAAGCACTTCCTACTGTCACGCGAAAGCAGGAAGTGCTTGTGGGAAAAACGGGGCACTCTTCTGCATTACGGAGGCCCTCAGAGGAGGCTCCCATACCCCCTCAAACATCAGGGTGACCCCTAAGTAAGCGCTACAGCCCCTGGATGTCCTGTGGTGCCACGACTGTAGCAGCTCCTTCGGGACACCCATAACTGGGCCACTCCCCTTAAAGGGGAATGGCCCAGTTTTTCTTCCCAGTGGTGGGTTGCGACAGATTGGGAAGCACCGCTCTATTCTGTTCCAGTCCAAACTAATAAATGATAGGTTTCACCACTCTGCTGCCAATGACATTCATAAACCACTTTCTTTGGAAAAAAAAAACACCTAAGAGGAAGGAACTCAGCTGTGCAAGAAAACAAACACAGTCATGCACAGTTCAAAGGACCACACTGAAGTGTCAGTTGGAAGGCGTCCAAATGCGTATTGTCAAATTAGACTTTCTTTCCAGGAAGAGTGATGATGAATTACGGGGAGACAAATTGCTGTAAGGTTGTCAATGAAAGAAACAAAGGGATTGTAGGTAGCATAAAAGGCATCTAGTTTGCCATGTCCTTTAGGTAAGTGAGGCCGCAACCCTATCCAACTTTCCAGGGCTGAAGCAGCCGTGCCAATGGGCCATGCCCCACATCCTGCAGTGGGGGTGTAGTCAGGAAGGCCTACTCAAGGAAGGGGAACATTTGGTCCCTTACCTTGAGGATGCATTGCAGCTACACCAGAGCTGGAAAGCTGGATAGGATTGGGCCCTGAATTTCATGTGCAAGTTTTTCAGAATAATAATAATAATAATAATAATACTTGTATTTATATACCGCCTTTCTTAGGTCACCAGATTTCTCTAATGACTATAACTCAAGGCGGTTTACATAGGCAGACTTTATTCGTAAACCCAAAGGTTTTTACAATTTTTACAAAAACGTTCTATCTTGCAAGAACTACACACATACAGATGGATCTTTTTGGATTTAGTCCTTTCTGGCCACCCGTTTGTCTTCTGCTGGCTGATAAGTGGCTTCCCTGCTCCCACCAGGGAAGCAGCTGACTTCGGCACAACTCCCCCTCACACAAGGCAGCCGAAGACAGCTCAGCTGGTAATCAGTCGCAACTTACAAGGTCTGCTGCTCACAGAGACTTCCGGTATCCCGAACTGGCGACCTTCAGATCTTCAGCTCTTATCTTCAGGCAAACGGAGGCATTAACCCTCTCAACTAAATCTTCTGCCCTAACATCCATAGTCTATCCTGCCTGTCATTAACGGAAAAGGCAGATTCTCCTTGCCAAAGGAAGGTCATTTCCATGCTAAGCGCAACTAGTAAATGCAATTTCTGTGTGAAATGTCTTCCTTGCATTTTGCAAACAGAAACAAGAGGGCGAGCTTGGGATCGGATGATAATACCAGACCTTTCTTCTAAATCCTAAATACTTCTCTGCATGTCCACTGTGTGTCAAATGTGGTGTAGAACTGAACAACTCTTGCAGTAAAGGAGCAAATACACAAGGTAATTTACAAGGATCTATAGATCAATTTCAGCAGTTTTTTTTCCTGATGTGAGAGAAAAACTAACCATAGAGTTTTCTTATTCCTCAATAAATTGAGATTACTCAATTTGAGATTACTCAATCTTTCTGTCCTGTTCATTCTTCTCTTCATTCCCCTCCTCAGTTAATGAACCCATTTCTACTTCCTCCTTCTGTTGTGGCAGCACAAAGTTTTCTCTTCCCCCATTCCCTTCGGCATGGCTGACTCTTTCAAAGCTCATCCACCAGGCCAGCTGCGCCATTGTGCTGAGCTGGCACCCTGGCACACTCCAGCACTTCTTCTCACTGTCAGGAAGTCCTGCCTGCCACACAAACTGGCTCAGCGCCGTGCAGTCAGAGGACACTGTGCCCAGCACCCAAAAGTAACCGCGGAGACTGGGACACAATTGTCGCAATCAAATGCCAGGTCTAAAAGGCACATAGGAAAACGGAAAGGTTTATTTGTAGCCTTGTAGTCCCAGAAAGTAGGATATTGTGCTGACATGCAGTTGTATGGGGGTGGAAGAGGTTTGCACCATAGTTATTTCAGTATGCCATGTACAGGCATGCCCCGATATCCGCTGGGGTTCTGTTCCGGGCTCACCATGGATACCTGAAACCACGGATACTGGGGACACCTTTTTAAAGTTAGGGGAACATCAATGGTTTTGCTGCAACAAGGTAAAAAAAAAGATTTGTTTAGTATTCCTCTTTTAATATTTTTCAATTTTAAATATTTTAAACATTTTAATAGGTATCCTGGTATCCATGGTATCCATGGATAACTGAAACTGTGGGTACTGAATCAGTGGATACAGTGGATACTGTATACATCATCTGTATATATGTCATATATACCATATATACATCATCTATATGTATGGGCAAAGAACTCTGGGAGACAACAAACTTTCTTTCATTAACAGACTTTTTTTTCCAGGTTAGAGGAGACAGTTATTTGGTTATCCCCTATTATCCAGGATCCTTGGGCCCAGTAATGCTGTCAAAGAATAAAAATCTAGCGTGAGTCTGCTTTTCAAATAAAAATCGACAAAACAGTTACAGCCCAATTCTAACTAGGATCAGGCTGGCTTGTGGAGGGATCTATGGCAGCGGAACGGAATTCTGTTGTCGTAAAAAGGCTGCCCATGATATGCTCAGCATGCAGCTGGCAGCCATTTTTTAAGTGCTGTCGTAAGAGGCGGCAGCACCAGAGCAGTGCCAGGGTAACCCTTTGCCCTGCCAGTGCCAGGAAGCCAGTGGTGGTGTGGGGTGGATGGCTGGAATGTGGGAAGAATGGGGAGAAAAGTATGACCTCTGGGAGGTACGCTGGGCTAGGCGGAGGGCAGGTGGCAGTGGTCATGCAAATATCCTGTCCTCCATTTCATTCCTGACATTTCATTCATTCATTCATTCATTCATTTCATGCCACTTTCCTTCTACTAAAACTTGTACCAGAATAAACCAAATGTATTGTCGCTTTGTTCAAGTACGCAAGCATGCATACTGGCAAGTATGTGCCCTGCTTGAAATGAGCATCTCTCCTTGAAAGAGGACCAGCAAGTTGCAAGAAGACCCATGTTTTGCTTTCCAGAGGTGAGCTTGCCTGTTTCGTGATTCCTTCGCCTAGGATCATGTGCAGTTTTCAACACCACTTATGAAGGCTGAATCGTGAAGGCTGAGACTCGCCAAGAGCTACAGGCTAAAACAGGGGGCTCCAAACTCCGGCCCGTGGGCTGAATCCGGTGCCCTCCTGATACTTCCTTGCCGTGAGCCTCAGTTTGCCTTCTGCTGGGGAAACCGTGAAAGACACCTGCTGCAGCTCCCAAGGGTCTTCATGGCCAGCCACGTCCAGGGTCTGCCACCCCAGCCAGCTGGGTGCCTGGGGTTCTGCAAAGAGGTGTCTGGCCATGAAGACCCCCTGGGAGCTGCAGTTGGAGTCTTTCGCAGCAGAATGCAAAGTGCCATTCCCCGCTGCAGCAGTGTCTAATTTGGAGGCCGCTGGGCTAAAATGCCAGGGAAAAGGACCCTCTTTTGGCCAAGAGCCATGGCCTGCTCAGCCAGGGTCTGCTTCCTGGGTTTCCTTGCAATCCCCATGCCTTTCCTGAAACCTGCTTTTGGTGCTAGACGTGTGCATGGCATTGATGTGATTCCCCCATTGCCAGAGGAGCTCTGCCTAGGCAAATATTTGGCCATTCAGAGTTGGTTGGGTAGCTCTTTCTGGCAGCACATTAGTCATTCCAAATGGAGGCAAAGCCCCAATTATTCACTGAAAGTAGCTTGCAAATGATTAAGTGATTATTCCACGCTTGGCAGCAGCGACTGGTGCATTCTGGGAGAATGAAGGAGGCTTTGTCTCACATGCTGTGTCAAAGCCCGTAGCCTTCTACCGAGTGCTTTGTTTTCTAGCATATTGGGAGGGGGAAAAGGTTTGGCTTTGAATCCTACAGGTTTGGAAGTTCGCCACACTTTGTACTCAAGAGCTGAGTCTCCGTCCAAACTCGCCTCTTTTGCTCCCACCCCCTAATGTCTCACCATTGTTTGAAATGCTTTCTAGGCCAGAGGGGTCATTTGGAGGGACAGCATGTAATGTTAACCTTCCAAGTCCAAGGAGAATACGCAAAAGAGACAAGCCATGGGTACTCCTCCTTAGGATCAAGCTCCATGTTACATTAAGCATGCTCAATGCTAGCCTGCTTGGTTATGTGATTTTTTCCTTCCAATTAAACAGCACCTGGATTAGTGCCCCCACAGATGAGAACCACGGGGAAAGCAAGAGAAGACTTGCAAGACTCTACTCTGCAAATGTAGAGTCTTGATGTC
>JAJKFI010000001.1:54812765-54844488 GCA_029204185.1 Lerista edwardsae
GCACTCAGTGGTACCAAGTGGTATTTTTTCAGGATAGATAGCAGCTGCAGTGCGGGGGGGGGGGACTGAACTGGGAGCTTGGCAGGGGGCTGATGTCCCTATCACTTTATGCCATGGTCCTGATATGCAGGGAGAAATGATCCAAGGGCTATTTATGTTTTTTTTAAAACACGCTTCTTTGTGTTAAGCACATGCTTACCTCCATGTGGAGTTTGGCCTTATTTGCTACACTTTTTCCTGCCTCCGACCCAAGTTCTATCTGCTTTTATCATCTTCATTACATACATTTTTCATTACATCTTCATTATTCACATTACATACGTCTTCGTTACATACATTGATGTGATATAATCTGTATCTTAGAGCTCAATCCTATGCACAGCACATAGAAGTAAGATCAGTGGTGTCATTCAAATTATTTAGGAACAGGAACTCACTTGGCACTTGTCGGGAACCCAGAACCAGCCATGGAGCCCGTTAGGATCCGGAACGCCCGTTCTGGTCCGTTCCCCCTGAATGACATCATTGCCTTTGCCCCCCTAGGAATCCGGAGTCCCTCCCTTTAACCCTCTGAGTGCTGGCCAACCAAGAAGAAAAGCTCTTTGCAGAGGAATTGGGAGGGGGGACGGGGGAGAGTGAAGTGCGTGGAGTCAGCCCTAATTTTAACTAGTGGAACTGAGTTCCCCCACGTTCCCCCTGCATGACATCACTGAGTAAGATGCATTCAAGTTAATGGGACTTACTCCCAGGTAAGTGTGGATAGGATTGCAGTGTGAATGTCACCAATGACCCAGTCCTACCCAGGCCTTGCACTAGTGGAACTTGTGTCCTGTCGGCACTAGGCTCAGGCAACTAGTGCAGCAGCTAGAGGCATCGAGCCCATGCAGTGCAGTGTTGCGCCTGCCGCGGGTGCTGTCGAGGGAGCAGGGCACACTGGGGAAGAAAGCAGTGTGGCAGTGGGCCCTCCTGCCCGCTCTTGCCTCTGTTAATCTCCAATATGGAGCAACTGCAGAAGCAGGGGGCACAGGGAGGCTACGCAGAAGGCACAATGATGTGTTTCGTCACTGTCCCATCGCAGGCGCGGTCAGTGCCTGCTCTGGCTCTGGCGGCAGCCAAAGTGACAGCTTGCGGGCTGGGGCTGCCAGCGTGAATGGCTGGCAGTCTTGTGTGTGCACAAATGGAGCACCCAGCCAAAGCCTGCCAAAGCAAGTGAGTTGGCAAAGGGGGCATTCCAGGGGAGGATCAGGGCTGGCTGTGGGCGTATCGAGGACAGGCTGGGGGCAGATATTGGTGGCTCCATTGACATCCTATGCCCTTGGCCCAGCCTCACCCTGGATCCCTTTGGACTCATGCCAACCAAAGCCCTGGCACAGATCTGAGTAGGCCCATTGGGACCATGGTGCAATGGACTTGATAGCCAAAGAGATTTCTAATTACCTCTCTTTTTCTGCCTCTTTGGTGGGCCCAGTGCATGCAGTGGAGGCAGCTGTTGCATGCTGTTGCATGCAAAGGGACAGCCCAGAATAAGATTAATGTCACATTACAGGGCCCCACATTACATCTGCCCTCCCACAGGCTTTATAGTTTAAAGAGACACGTTTCCTTTACAATTTAAATGCCACCTGAGAAAGGAGTGTTTCTTTACCCCCTTCCTTCATTCTTTCCTCCCTCAAGGTTTAAACAGAATGCATCCCTTTAAACTTTAAATGCCCTGCAAGGGAGGGAATTGGAGAGGACAAAAAGATTATCCAAGTTTTGCTGGTTTTTAGTGAGCAGGGAATGGATCGATGTGGGCTTCATCCACGCCAATTAGAGAGAGGCAGGGCAGATGATGTGAGGAGCATCCTGAAATGGCCACCGCCTTACTCACCCCATCATCCATTGCTGATACAAGCTACCCATGGTTGTCCATGGATCCACAGTGATCTGGTTGACATACCATAGGGCGCAATCCTAACGTGGAGTTAGGCGGCACAGTTAAGCCAGGAAATTTTGGCTGGCACAAGGGCCACCATACAGTGTATTTGGACTACTCTCGGAGTCAGGGAGGATGGCGCACGTCTGTGTGCTGGCCTCTCCGACTCCGAGAGTGGTCCAAACATACTTTATGGTGCCCCTTGTGCCAGCCAAACTTTGCTGGCCTAACTGTGCTGGCCGAATTCCAGTTTAGGGTTACGCCCATAATTATATTGTACAGAAAAGCTAGAAAGTCATTGTTGTCAGATTGGTACTAAAAGCGAGAGGAGTCCAATGCAGAATAATTTATTGTGAGGTTGTATTTCAATTGGTACAGTACGAATGCTCTTGAAATCTGCAGCAATTGGAATGCCTTAATCCAGGGCCATTTTCAGCATTTGCCTCACACATAATTGTGCAGAGACAGATGTGAATAATATATTTATTGTGTTCTTTTCTTTTTTTATGGTGCTACTAAAAATGGACATTAAAAAGAGGAAATCTGTAATAAAGCCTCTGTCACATGAGAGCAGAAACTGACATGGGGGCAATTATTAAGAGAGGCTTTTCAAGGACAATTAAGTTGCTATTAATCACTAATCCAAACATTAGAATCAACAGGAAGCAATGAAGCAGGCAGGAAACCTGCAAACTGGAAATTTCTAATTAACACTGGAGAGAACCTTTGTTGCACGGGACTCACTGGTTAGTAGGTCATTGCTTCATAAGATAGCGCTTGATGAAGTGTTATGTAGACACTTCATTTTCTTCCATGTGCAGCGAACAACAGAAAAGCAATGCCGTCGCAACACTAAGGGCCTGGAGGCTGAGGTCAAGAAATCTGATCTAGAATCAGCTTCAAGAGGGGTGCCACAGGGATCCATTCTGTCCCCCATGTTATGTCCCTCCCCATAGCATATGTATGAAGCCCGTAGGGGAGGTCATCTGGGATTTAGAGCTGGATGACACACAGCTCTATCTTTCTTTTCCACCAGCCTCCAAGAGGGCTGTCAAAGTCTTGGGGTGCTACCTGGAGATGGTTGGGACCTGGATGAGAGCTAATAGACTGAAATTAAAGTCAGACAAGACAGAAGCCCTCCTGGTTCAGAATACTGCAACGCAGGTACTAGTTCTACAAATTGCTCTGGGTGGAGTAACACTCCCTCTGAAAGAGCAGGTCCATGGCTGGGAGTCCTCCTGGGTCCACAGCTGGTCTCGGATGGTCAGGTGGCATCTGTGGCCAGAGGGGCTTTTACCCAGCTTCAATTGGTGAGTCAGCTAAGACCGTATCTGAGTCAGACGGCTCTCGCCACAGTGGTCCATACCCTCGTGACATCTCCCCTAGACTACTGTATCGCAGAAGATTTAGTCGAGAGGGTTAATGCCTCTGTTTGCCTGAAGATAAGAGCTGAAGATCTGAAGGTCGCCAGTTCGGGACAGCCGGCAGTCTCTGTGAGCGGCAGACCTCGTTAATTGCGACTGATTAACAGCTGAGCTTCGGCTGCCTTGTGTGAGGGGGAGTTGTGCCGAAGTTCAGCCGCTTCTCTGGTGGGAGCAGGGAAGCCGCTTATCAGCCAGCAAGAAGACAAACGGGTGGCCAGAAAGAAGGACTAAATCCAGAAAGATCCATCTGTATGTGTCTAGTTCTTGGAAGATAATTGTAAAAATTTCTGTAAAAATTGTAAAAACCTTCGGGTTTCTGAATAAAGTCTGCCTATGTAAACCGCTTTGAGTTATATAGTCATTAGAGAAATCTGGTGACCTAAGAAAGGCGGTATATAAATCCAAGTATTATTATTATTATTATTATTATTATTACTACTACTACTACTACTACTACTACTACTACTACTACTACTACTACTACTACTACTACTACATGGGCCTACCCTTGAAGATGGTTCAGAAGATGGTTCAGTTAGTGCAGAATGCAGCAGCCCAATTAGTTACCGGGGCTCGACAGGCTGATTCTGCCATACTGGCAGGCCATTCCATTCCAAGCCAAGATGCCAAGTTGTTGGTGATGACCTTTAAAGCCCTGCATCATGGCATAGGACCAGGATACCTAAAAGAGAGCTTTCCTCCATATAATCTTGCAGGTTCCCTATGATCATCAAATAGGGCCCTGCTAAGGATACTGCTGACATCTGACACCAAGGAAATGGCAGCAAGATGCAGGGCCTTTTCTATCACAGCAATGTATCTTTGGAACCAGCTCCCAGAGAACTTGAGGACAGCCCCCTTGCTATATGGTTTCTGGCAGGGTTTAAAAACAATTTGCTTGGTTTTCTAGGAATGAGGAACCTCCCGGGGAGCACTATTCAATTTAATATCTACAGCTCTTGGTTATTGTTTTATACTAGTGTAATATAATTACTAATTATATGTGTTGCTGTTTTTTACATCCTTATGGCCCAATCCTATCCAACACAGGAGCAGTGGCTCTAAATGCCCACCACTGCATCCTGTGCTCAAATTGAAGAATACTTGTCCCCTTATGCTGAGTAAGGCCCCAGCCTGCTCAATGGGACTTCTCAAGTCTGTGCTAGTGTTGGCACAGATTTGAGAAGCCCCATGTCTGGCTTTCGAGCCCAACATAGGAGATGGGATTTGGCAGAAGAGGCCTCCACTGGTCTTACCCCTCCCCTATTCTGCCATCTCTCTGCCCTCCCTCCACCCAGTACACCTCCCCCATGTTCCCCCCACCCTCTTCATGCCCCCGTACCCCTTGGCGCTTACCTGCTCTCTGATGGCAGCCAGGGCTCCTACTGCAGTATTGACGGGGCAGCACAGACCTCCTCACCTGTATTGCTTGCTCTTTGGGTGGCGCAAAAATGCTTAATCGCACATTTGCAACACCCAGCGCCTGCAGTAGGGCAGCCTTGAATCGGTCTGTTTGCTCCAGTATCGTTTTCATTGTTTTAACTGGTTTATTTAATATTTTTATTATTATTTTTTATTATGTGGTTTTGTAATTTTATTGTTGTACGCCACTTTGAGCATTGAAAAATGCAGTATAGAAATCTTTTAGAAAAATACATAAATATATAAGTAGGGGGAATCATAAATACCTAAGTAGGAAAACTCTCTATTGTTAATGCAAGTCAAACTAATGAAAATGAAAGAGAAAAATTTATGAGTATCCAGGTCCACTAAAACCACTGTGGGTACAATCCTAACCTGGAGTTTGGCTGGCACAGTTAGGCCAGCGAAGTTTGGCTGGCACAAGGGCCACAGTAAAGTGTGTTTGGACCACTCCTGGAGACAGGGAGGCTGGTGCACATCCATGCGCTGGCCTCCCTGACTTTGAGAGTGGTGCAAACATGCTTTATGGTGCATTTGTAACACTGCTGGGCCAGCACAACTCCACTTGTGCCAGCCTAACTCCAGGTTAGGATTGCGCCCCCTGTATGTAATAAAAATGGTTACTGTCACAGTCTCTGGCATTCATTGATGTTGGGACCAACATTTCCAACAACATACTGTACATTTCATACGGGGTACAACATTTACGTTCACATGAAATTTCTTGAAGCCTTACTGCAAAGCTTGCTGAAGCCTACTGCCACATCGCTTTGAGTTTCCATAATGATGGTGGGTCGAAACAAAAAGCAGTGTCTGTTCATGGGAAGAGTATTGGCCCAGGCAGGAAGTGCCGCTTGACTGGGAGACAGAGAAGGAAAGGGACATTTGTTCTTGCCTTTATTTCATAAAGCTGCTGACTCAGCAGCCAGAAGCTTTTATTTAAAGCCTGCTGACTTCTCTTGAATATTGTTTTAAACCCATAAAGAACAACTTACTAAATTAGGCCAGCAGCCCATATCCTCTTTACCAAAGCAGTCAATTCTGATTACTTGCAGTAAGTGCATAACAGAGCAGGACACTAATGAAATAACCCTGTCCCTGTCAAATCACTTCCATTTTACACCAAGCCAGCCTTTGGGCGGCTACGGCAGATACCGCCTTTACCCTCATGGAGAGCCGTTATTCATGTCCCTTGATTAATGAATAACATGACTGCTAGACTCTTTCATCTTAATAAAATTCAAGAAGGCTTCCACCATGTGATGTTCCTGAGCAGCGCAGTTTGGCTCATACTTCGCTCCTGATTATACTTGGCTGTGAGGTAGTGGTGGGGGGACAGACACGGATGTGTGCTCGCCTGAGTCCGCCAGCTTCAGCCAGGACTGTGTACAGTGCAGAGACGTATTTAGGGTATTGCAGGGGATGGCAAGAGCCATGGGCGCCATTTTCCAAACGGCGCCCCCTGTAACATGGCGCTCCCCCGCAACAAGACTGGCCCAACTTAAGTTGGATCGGAGGCGATGATGGGCCGTGGGCAGTCCCTGATGCTTCTCCTACCCATTTAAGCCACATCAGAGGGAAGCCGCACTCTCCAGCCAGCCTGCGAATTGGCAGTTTTCCCCGATTGCCGGCTGGGAGGAAATGCTCGCCTCTCTGGCTGGAGGGGGGAGAAGGTGCGAGTATCTTCCCAGCCTTCGATTGGGCAGTTTTGCCCAATTGCCGGCTGGGAGGATACGTGCACCTTCCCCCCCCAAGCTAGAGAGGCACCTGTTTCTCAGACTGCCACTGGGGCCAAGGGTGTGTGTGGCTTCTCTCTGCATGGAGAGAAGCCACACTCCTCAATGTCATGATGTCACAACATTGTGATGTCATGATGTTGCATGCCATGGGCGCGGTTTCCCCCTGGTACGCCTCTGGTACAGTGTTCCTAGGGATTATGAATGTCAAGCCAAGAAGAGGACAAAAAGGAGGGAAGTGGATGTTGGTTCCTTCTAATCAATTGAGTTGTTTGATATGGACACTCTGACTCTATTTATTTATTTATTGGATTTATATACCATTTTTCTAAAATTCAATTTAGAGCGCAATCCTGAACTGGAGTTAGGCTGGCATAAGCTAAGCCAGCAAAGTTTGGCCAGCACAAGGGCCACCAAGCGTGTTTGGACTACTCTCAGAGTCAGGGAGGAGGATGCAAGTCTGTGTGCTGGCCTCTCTGACTCTGAGAGTGGTCTAAATATACATTACGGAGGCCCTTGTGCTGGCCAAACTTTACTGGCTTATTTTATATTGGCCTAATTCAGTTTAGGATTGTGCCCTTAGTTTCTGCGCCCCACTCCAAGCCTTTCTTTGAGGAAGAGCAGCAGGTACCCCTGCTTAAAGGGTAAAGAAGCACCTTTTAAAGTAGTGTCTTCTTATGTTTAGCTGGGAGAAAGTAACTGTCCCTCTTCACCCCACAACCTTTTTTTTTAAAGATTGTCAGTCCTTTGGGGACAGGGAACCATTTATTGATTTATTTTACTATGTAAATCGCTTTGTGAACTACTCTTGTTGACAAGTGGCATATAAGACTTCTTCACCCTCATCCTCATGATCATCATGTTGGGAGAGTGATAGCATGTGATCTATATCTGGACAATCACAGTTGATGTGGATATAGGGACACCATTATTCAAGTTATAGTTTAAAGGGGTTGCCCTAAGGGGGTGGGAGAGCCTTCATTATTGTACATGCTTAAAGAGCCATTCTCGGCTCGCAGCGCTCCTGGGGTGGGGTGATATCACAACAGCCCCGCGCAGCAGCCCCGCCCCCGTGTGTCACCAGGCCACACCTCCCTCTGCCTGGGATTGATCCATTAAGGAGCAATCCAAGCTCAAAGGAAGGCGGGGGTGGGCTGACAAGCACATGGGTTTTTCTGCACTGCTGCACACTGCCACAGCCAACACCTGCCAAGCTCGCCTCCCCCTGTGGCACCCTCTATCCACCTCTGCATGCTCATTTGAATATCTCTTCCACATTTCAGAGAAAGCTGTGATAAGTTTCCTAAATTAAATGCTCCCCAACTAAACTAGTGGACTTTGCGACTGGCACTTGGTGAAATTTTGCAAAAACTGCTAAGCAAACTGATGAGTTTCTTTTCTGAGATCCATCAGAGCTGCAATGCTCAGCCTCAATTGATCCAGCACCATCAGCCTGCAGTGAAATAAATTCAAAGCAGTGTCATTTTCTGTGTACATGTTTTGAGATTAAAGGGAGAGCTTTTTGACTGCCTAGTGGAGTCTGAATGCATCTTCCTGGCTCTGATCCTTCATTCCCCCCCCCCCCACAAGAGATTTTAAATTGGCTGCTCCTTCCCCAGGCTGTGTGAAATCCAGAGCAACAAAAAAAAAAAATCTGGAGCCTTGAAAGCTGTTCTACTTTTTGTGTATCAAAAATGAGATGACGGCTTAACTGATGTCTTTTGAAGTGGAATCTTACTCTGCTAAATATTTCAACACTAGACTTTCTGAACACATACAAGAAAGAAAAGTTCATAATTGCAAACTGGAACTCCACGTAGTAAGGGAGCAGTTGAGAAAGGGCTGCTTGTAGGTTAACACATTTTTACAACAGAAGAAAGTTGAAGACACAAGTTTTGTTCATACATTCATCCATGACCATGTCAAATGTAGAAGGGAACTGTAAGAGCTGGCCCTGGCCTCCATATAATCCCACTCCCCATCCCAACTCCAAAAAAAGTTGAACTTTTGTGCTTATTTGCCAAACACATAGGTGCACACATGTGCGCAGGACTGTGTGCATGTAGGGCGAACCTGTTGCTTTTGCACAGGTTGATGGTGAGATAGCATCAGGTCCTACAGAACTTTGTGGGAACTGGTCTACTTTGGTTCATTGGAACAATATCCCCCACCCTTCCACTGACTTGAGAGAAGCCTTGCCTTTGGAAAATTCCATGATGGGGGCATACCTTGCTTGGTCATTCTGTTCAAATGTACAAACAGTAAGACAACCTGGAGGTCCCTGGCTTTCAGGTACAGAAGACCATTGGCCATTGGAAAAGGCACACCTGTGGCTCCCAACTTCCCTCATCAACTTCTGAGAGAAGAATATGCCAGGTGAACGGCAATGCTGATGTTGTGATCAAGAGAAGTTTAGCTTCTGGGACAGTGGTCTGCACTTCCTAGAGGAAGTGTGGCTGGCAGGAGATGGGCTCTACCCAGTGATGTCATTCAGGGGGAACGGACCAGAACGGGCGTTCCGGATCCTAATGGGCTCCGTGGCTGGTTCCGGATTCCCGACAAGTGCCAATCAAAAGTGAGTTCCTGTTCCTAAATCATTTGAATGACACCACTGGCTCTACCTCACAAGATGAGGAAGAATGCTTTCAGCATGATCAAGAGAACTAAGGGTGCTGGGACTGGAGATGTCAGTCTCCAGTTTAATTCAGACATACAGTAAATGCTCCTGATAGGCACCTCAGGGATACTGAAGAAACTGAAGAAAGTTTGGAAGTGCTCTGCAATCTGTAGCGCTAGTCCCACTTTCTTGAGTTTGGACTCAGAGTCACTGCTTCGAAGGGGGAGTCATGACATATATGAGGTGGAAAAATCTAGATATGTAAAATGTCAGAAAGGTCACTGCTTTTCACAAGGTTGCCTTGTTGGGGCCTGAGAATTTTCCAAGAAATCTCCATGTCAGGCCTCAGGAAGGGTCAAGCTCTGTGCTGTCAAGCTCTGAGACCCAAAATTGGGTCTGGGGTTCTGGGACTTATGCTGCCATGCTGTCAGACAAGGCAGGAGCTGTTGCATTGTCCCAAAGAGGCAAGAATCCCATTCCAGAACAGCAAGGCCAGAGGCAGAAAGGCCAGAGGCAGGTGCATAGTCCAAATCAGGTTGGGTCAAGACTTAAGGCAGTGGTCTGAAAAAGGGAGCTGTTGTTTACATGGTGCTCCCCTATTAGGGACATGATTGCCACACTGAGGGGCAAACTCTAAGGTGAGGCCTTTTGAGGGCACAGCGGCCAGGGATTGGCCTTTGGGGTCAACTGGCAATGCTCAAGCAAGATGACGAGTGCAGCAGGAAGTGCCAAAAGATCTCTGAATGGTGCAGAGACCTTCCAGAAGCTGCCAGGATCTTCAGAATGACATCTGTACCGGCATGGACCCCTTCAACGTGGCGGATGGATGCTTCTGCCAGCCATTTTGAAGGGGGCAGTGCTGGTTGCAGGTGGCATTCTGAAGGTCCCTGCACCTTTGGAAGGCCTCTCCCTAGTGGATAATGAGGACAGAACCACAGATAATGAGGAAATTAGCAATTCTGCCCCTCGCAGATAAACAAGGTCACAGATAGTTTGCATATAAAGAGGACTGACTATTATTTTGACCTGCTACCACTACAGTTGGCCTCATGGATGTGCCACCCCTGCCTCCGAGTGTAAATCTCAGGATGTTTATGCGGCTTATATAATGCTCTTCCTCTTCCCATTTGTCGTAGGCTGCAGTCAGTTTAGCCTTCTTTGCAATGCAGCTCTCAAGCAGCTTCTTGCTTCTCACAGAGAAGCAGCAGCAGCACATTATGTTCCCGTTTGTGGGTAAACAGAAATAATAGTTTGTACTGAGACCCACACCAATACCTACACTATGAGAGCAGAGGTAACTGAGAGGCTAAGCGTCTGGGCGGCTACTCCTGACCTGGTTCCAATCTGGCCTTTGCCATGAAAATACTAGGTGGCCACAGACAAGCTGCTCTCTCACAGCTCCCCAGTTGCAATGCCGAGGTAATAATACTGCTCTTCTAAGGTGGCAAGGACAAGATACAAATTATTTACATGGCCAGAAAGTGCTATATAAATGTTATGCAATATTATTATCTAAATGCTCTCATTCAGTGGAATTGGCATTTTTTCCCCCAGAGATATGACTGAGGGCACAATCCTGTACTGCGCTGGAACGGCGAGGCTGCCCGACCAATGCCATATCCAGTGCAGTATAGGAGAGGCTGGAGCCTCCCTGCGACAAGTGAGCATTTGCTCCCTTACCGTAGGGGAGGGTCCAGCCTCCTTGGATCTGTGCCTGCTAAATAGTGGGCGCAGATTTGAGGAAACAGCGTGGCCCCAATTTCGGCCGTGCGGCCTCCGAAATGGGTCTAGGATTTGGCCTAATGGCCGAATCCTGGACCCCCCCATGTCCCGCCCATGGAATGTTCACTTGCTGCGGGGAGGCTCCACCCTCTCCTATACTGCACTGGATAGGACATTGGCTGGCCGGTCCCGCCCTCTTCCTGCCCTCCTCCCACCAATCCCCAAGCTGCCCCAGCTTCAGCCGACGTGAGGGAGGGGCTACACAGGCGCAACAGCGCCAGTCCTGTTGCCTTTGCTCCGACACGTGGGTGCCAATTGGTGCCCCCGCATCGGCGCTAAGCGTGCAGTGTCGGCGCAACCCCATTGTGCCGACGCTGTGCGGATCATAGGATTGTGCTGTGAAAACAAGATGGATGACTGAGAACAAATCAGGATGGAGTGGTACAAAAATACAGTATGTGGCATGAAATTTATATATGAATAAAAAAATATGTGCCATGTGCACCTGTTGTGACTTTCAGTGCTGTGGGTGGCTGCAGGTGTTGCTGAGACAAGGTGAAGAATCTGCTTCCAGAAAACATCATATCAAGCTTTACAACAAGGGAATTGTGTGTCCTGCTGATTGATAGTCAAGAAAAGCCTGAAATGCATAGGGGCAAATTAAGTACTTCGACAGGGTGCAATCCTAACCTGGATTTAGGCCGACACAGTTAGGCCAGCAAAGTTTGGCCGGCACAAGGGCCACCGTAAAGTGTGTTTGGGCCATTCTTGGAGTCAAGGAGGATGGCGCACATCTGTGTGCTGGCCTCTCTGGCGCCAAGAATGAGCCAAACATACTTTAGGGTGTCCCTGGTGCCAGCCAAACTTTGCTGGCCTAACTGTGCCAGCCTAACTCCAGGTTAGGATTGTGCCCTCACAGTGTACTTAGCCCCAATTTGTTTGATTTTTGTTATCTAAATGGCAGCTGTTGTGTGGGGGGCTGGTCCCCATTAAGGGCACAATCCTATTAAACTTTCTATGCCAGTGCAACTGCAACACAGCCCTGAAGAAAGGGAACAAATGTTCCCTTCCCTGGAGGAGGCCTCTGTGACTGCCCCTTCCACACAGGATGCAGCGCATGCCTCGTTGGCAAGTCCGCACTAGCTCTGGAATGTTGGATAAGATTTGGCCCTAAGACCCCAGCATGAAGGGAGACCCTGCCCCAACCATGGTCCTTGTTTGAATCAAGTTCCCCTCATGGTTACGATTTGCCCCTGCAAGTACATGCCATTAATGGTAGAATCAAATCAGGACCATGGTTGGGCAAGTCCCTCCCCAACATGATCCTAACATGGATTTGATCCCCTCCTCCCCAAGGGTGCTATCCTGGGAATAAAAACTAAGCATGCTAAAACCAAGCACAGTATGAATGCAGTCTGCCCTAAGTTATTAATAATACTAATAACAATATCATGGCATTTAGCAGTGGCTTTCCTAGGGGGAGAAAAACGCTGAGTTTTGCAGGAGACTGTGGTGCAGCCCCTCCAATTTGCCTTCAGAGCCATTCGCGGCTTGGAGAACCGGCTCGGAGGCTTTGCTCTCTGAGTCATGAATGGCCCTGACGGCAAGGGGGAGGGGCCTCATTACACAGGAGCTCAGGCTCCTGCAAGAGTTAGCATTTTGCCCCCACCTGTATATATCTAAAAACTCATACACTGGGCCTGGTGCCAGAAACACGGATTTGACACGTCGGAAAGGGCATGGCAACACCAGCCTGAAAAAGGTCCTAGAAAACCAGAAGGTCAAGATCTTGTGGGACTTCAGAATTCAAACAGACCAACATGCCGACGCGAACACGCCTGACATTACACTAATAGACCGGGACACCCGATTTGTAACTTTTATTGATGTCGCCATCCTGGGAGACCACCGCAGGATTGAAAAGGAGATCGAAAAAAGAGACAAGTGCCGCGAATTGTGCCTCGAAACTACTCGACTGTGGCTTAAACATACGGAAATGCTGCCTATCTTCATTGGCGCACTAGGAACAAGATCCCCGAACTTTGATAAATGTTTAATACAACTAGAAATAATAATAATAATAATAATAATAATAATAATAATAATAATACTTGTATTTATATACCGCCTTTCTTAAGATCACTAGATTTCTCTAATGACTGTAACTCAAGGCGGTTTACATAGGCAGACTTTTATTCACAAACCCGAAGGTTTTTACAATTAACAGAAACATTCTATCTTTCACGAACAACACTTATACAGACGGATCTTTCTGAATTTAGCCTTCTTTCTTAGCCACCATCTGTCTTCTGCTGGCTGATAAGAGGCTTCCCTGCTCCCCCAGAGACGCAGCTGACCAGCACACTCCCCCTCACACGAGGCCGCTGGAACTCAGCTTTTAATCAGCCGCAGTTTTTGCAAGGTCTACCGCTCACAGAGACTTCTGGTAGCAACAATCACACCTGCTGAGCTACAACGGATTGCTATCCTTGGAACTACTTCGATACCTGTGAGATTCCTAGGTCTCAGGTTGAGATCTGACCCTCACAGGCAACACCAGCTAGTGATTCTGTGATTTAATTTTTGTATTGTAACATTGTACATCATTAGCTGTGTATCTTTTTAAAAAAAGAATAAAACTATTATTCCATTATCACCACAAATGTGCATCGTGTGAGACAAGATGTTCATTCCCTCCCTTCTTTTACAATTTTCTGTCACGCTGACTTGTTATCCAATCCCCTTTTTTTCTGGAGAAATGTATCTTGGCATCCTTCATTATAGTGAGGAAGGCTAGATTTGTTTCTGCTAATCTAGGAGGGTGAGAAGTATCTGATATCTATCAGCTATTATCAAGAGAAATATTGCCTTCTAATAGCGTACATGTTCGTTAAATAATAAGATGTGACACATTTGGGAACAGACGTCTCCAATCCAAATGATGGCATCGTGATGTTTACAGTGGGAACTGGGCTGAAGGGCTGGCCTTAAGCCAATGTGACCAATGTCATCATATTGGGCCCCATCCTTTGGGGGCCCCTGCACCAGCACAGTGAGCATATTGCCTGCTGCTACAGCCAGGATCTCTATGGGCTGAAAGTCAACTGGGCAAGCAGAGCAGCTTTATCTTTGGTTGTCCCACCTGCCCATGTTCCAAATGGTCTAAAATGGGCCTCCAGGGAGCAGCGGGCAATGTCGTCATCATGTCACCACCAACTATTTCCGGGTGCCACAGTTTGCATGCAGCACCACAAGTGCTCTTCTGGGTGAGTGGGGGCCCTACGGGAAGGGTGGGGAACCCCACAGGAATGTCCCACATTGCCCTCCACTCCTGGATGAGTCTGTATTCAAAAAAATTAAGGTCACAATCCTAACTGACTTTGGCCAGCTCAGTGAGGCTGGCAAAGTTTGACTGGCACAAGGGACACTGTAAAGTACGTTTGGACCTCTCTCAGAGTCAGAGAAGCCGGAACACAGACGTGCGCCATCCTCCCTGACTCCAAGAGTGGTCCAAATGTGCTTTACGGTGTCCTTTGTGCCAAACTATTTAGCATGCATAGGTCCAAGCAGCCCTATTGGGACAGAATTACGTCTGCAAGAAATTGCACAGTAGAGAAAGGCAAAGGGAATTTTGACGGGGATGGGGTGGAAGGAGAAAGGAAAGCGCCTTCCCAATGAGGAAACCAATTAAGCATCGCATCTGGTGTGCAAATGAAGTCTGGGTCTTGCTTGCTTGATCTCCTTAATGCAACGTAATCCTTAATTATCTCTCTTGACACCTAACAAGCATGCAGGCGTCGTCATCCTCCTCCTCCCAAGGCATCTCCCCATCATGCCCTCGTAATCTCCTTATTCCAGCTTGTTTGCTGAGCTTCTGTGAATGACTCCCAGCCATTGCATCTTGCCAGGCCGCTCTCTTCCTCCTGCAATCATAACAATTGTTCTCCCATTGTGAATAAGGCCTGGAAGTAGCATAATCCCCAAGTATTTAACTTTCAATAAAATCCACACACGCTTTTAATCTGCAGTATAATTGGTCATCAGGAAAGAAAATGGTGTATTAATTCTAATCTCGAGTGCAATTGAAAAAAGCCATCACAGGGACTCTTAATGTCCTCTGAGGCTTCTATTGGGGCTGAATGCTGTCATTTGTTCTCTAATCAGAGAAGTAATGTAGATCGGGAAGAGCTCCTAATAGGGCAGTGCCTCTTTGAATGCTGAAAACACAAACTCAGATGCACTGACACTCCTGTGTTTAACTTGGGGTGCAATCCTAACCTGGAGCACAGTCAGGCCAGCAAAGTTTGGCTGGCACAAGCAATACCGTAAAGTATGTTTGGACCACTTTCTGAGTCAGAGAGGCCAGAACACCGACACGTGCCATCCTCCCTGACTCCAAGAGTGGTCCAAACACATTTTACTGTGGCCCATGTGCTGGCCAAACTTTGCAGGCTTAACTGTGCTGCCTAACTCCAGGTTAGGATTGCGTTCTCAAAATAATCAGGCATTTGTGATCCCTGATGCTGAATTAAGAACTACACACTCCCTCATGGCTTTTCGGAGAGGGCTCAAATCATACCTATTTTGTCTGGCCTTTGGTTGATGGTTGGCTGTTTACCCTCTGTCCTTCTGGTATATTGTCTTAGTTGTTCACTCCCCTGGTCAATTGACACTTCCCCTGCAATTTTATGGAGAATTGGGTCTAGTTTTCATTCTTGTACACTCTCTGTGTTCCTGTTAATGTTCAATGTTGTTGTTAAGTTAATGTGTTTTTATTTATTGTGGTTGCATTGTATTTTGTTTGTTCTCTGTAAGCTGCCTTGGGCATTTGCTTCGGCTTGGGAAAGGCGGGGTATAAATTCTTTAAATAAATAAAATAAATTTGTGATCATTTCCTTCCAGTACCCACATATACACAATCATGCTTGCAAAAATTTGCTTTGCTATCATTTGCTTTGCTCGAGCCATCTGCAGAAATTTTAACTCTGCCCATGCAAATCAATGGAGTCTCCATGCAGAGGCATACCTGATGAGGGTCCAGGGGGTCACATGGTCCTGGGCATCATGGTGGATGCCCCACAACCACCACCACTGCTGCCATCCACCCTCTGGAGCCGCTGCTGCCCTCCCAAGGGCCAGGTGAGCTGCACACAATGTCTGTGGGGCCTCCAAAAGCACTCTGAAGATTTTGGGAGGCCTTTCAACATAACTTCTGCTTTCCCAACTAAACTGGATAGTGCTTAAAGGACTTCTGAAAGCTTCAGAATGCTTTCAGAAGCCCTGTGAACATCGTGTGAGGCTCCAGGTGAGTAGGAGGGGCAGCAGTCTGCGTATGTGTGTGTGGCAATCTGCAGATCTGGTCCTGGGCGGCACATGGGCCAGGTATATGACAGTCTTCACAAGCCATGAATTTCTATGGGGGAAAAAAGCAACCCATTGCTTTAGTGAGTTGACTTTCTTCACCCCACACCAGCTGTTTTGGAGCTTCAGGCCATGAGCACCATCAGCACCCAGACTCTTTGGCTGCAAAAGACGATCAGCCCCGTGCACTCTTGGCGAGAGGTGGGTGGTGGTCAGTGGGGAGGTACAAGGTGCATCACAGCAGGGGTGCTAGCTCAAGTCGGGCAGTGGCTTCCTTAATTCTGCTCACAGTCGCTGGAGCCAGAGTGCTCTGACAGTTTGCTCTGTCCCTAGAAAGTTGTATTAATAAACCGCAATGGCTGAAGGGAGTGAGCACATTTAGGTTTTCTGCAAGCAGTCTTGCTTGCTCTATACTTCTGAGATTTACTGACCTTTCCATTCCACCCATTGACAAGCTGTGTGTGACAGGAAACTTTGTGCTGCTCGGGAAGTTCCTTTCATACAAGACACCAGCTTAAATATGTATGAGTCTAACCAGAGACTGCAACAGAAGGCCAGAACTGTCTGGATTAGTCTAAAATGACTGTACTTAGTGCGCATTGTGTGACGTAAGAATGTACTGTGCACATATATATCCTTTATTGGCATAGAATCTAAAAACACATGGGCAGCCCTATCCTAACCGCGCTGGAATAGCCAGGCCAGTGCAGTTGGGCTGCATCCTAAGCACAATAGGAGGCAGCAGCAGCTCAGTGCAGGGCAAAGGAATGTTTTCCCCTTGCCCCAAGGTAAGCCCCAGCCAGCCCTATGGGGCTGCTCAGATCTGCACCTGCAGATACAGGTCCACGTACCATTGGTACTGAGGATCCCGGGAGTGGCATGACCAAGTGAGGCCTTGGGTGGGTATGGAACATTGACCAGAATCCAGTGTGGCTGTCTCCTGACACCACCCTGGGCTCTTGTGCCACTCAGCCACAATGGTTCCACTTACAAAGAATCTATGCTTCAGTCCAGCGGTGTTATGGTGCCGGAACGCTGGGCGGGACATCCGGGTGATCGACAGCCTGCTCGTTGCATTCCGGAGTGTTACGCCGTTTGCGTAACCAATTACGCCGCTTGCGTACGTTACGCAAATGGCATAACACTTCGGAACGCAATGGGCGGGCTGCCAATCACCCGGATGTCCCGCCCAGCATTCCGGCAGCATAACACAGCTGCTTCAGTCCCTTCCCACATTAGTGCAGCTCCAGCTCTCAGGCCTTCACACCAATCCTTCCTGTACAACTTCCTGTCACATCTGATGTGTCAGCCACGGAAACTGACCAGGACCTTGAAGTTTGCAAATCACACACTTCAAAATAGGCATAGTCTGGCGTCACAATGATGGCACTTCTGGGCATGACATCATTTCCAGGTTAATGACATCACTTTTGGTGGGTTCCAGACAGATTCTCATTCTAAAAAGTGGGTCCTGGTGCCAAAACGTTCGAAAAGCACTGCCTTAGCAGGCATTCAACGTGGTTCACCAAAGATCAATATAAACCAATACATTAGTCTATAGCAATATAATCAACTGATAATCAAAAAGTAATCTTTATATTCATATATTTATTTAAGCAATATGAAAACAGTTTTCAAACATTTCTTGTTATAGGCAGTGCTGTATGATATGGTTGGAGGGGGGACCATCGGGAGGCTTGGGAATAGCACTGGTTAGGGGTGCCCCAAAGGCACTGTAGATGCTGTGGATTTCTCAGGGGACGGGTCCTGCCAAGATGCTGCCATCTAAACGGAAGGTCAAGATTGGTGGTTCTTCAGGGCTGCAATAGAAGACTTCCTTGTCTTGGGCAAGGGAATACTTGGCCTCATACTTGGTGAGGTCCCTGTGAAAGTGCAGGAGACGGCCTATGAACGGCAGCGTTGCCTAATTGAAGAAAGATGTTGACATAGTTTGTCTCAAATCAACCATATCGCTATAAAGTCACTTTTAAAATAGAATTTAGATTTCATACGGCCTGAAGAAATGCTCTCTTGGCATGCACAGCTGTAATTTTCATCTGGTGCCTCCTGCCTTTGGAGGCGTTCTGCAGGGCGTTTCTCGCTAGGTTTCAAGGGAAATAAGGAAAGCGCTTTCTGATTGGTACGGCTTTGGTGCTGCACTGGATTGGCTGGATGCTTAAATCCAGCTGGCTCTGAATGACACATAAACGGTGCCGGCCAGTTATAAAGTTATATATTCCGTGAACGGTCCCTGTACGCCCCAAACATAGAAGCATCCAATAAATCAGAATACCAGGAATAATTTCCCAATCCATATGAGCTGGCTCCAGATAGTCATCTATTTGATATGGGCCAAAGGAGTGCAATGTATTGCACATCTTAGGGTTCTGGTGTCCAAAATTAATTTGCTTTGGCTTGTAAAACCAAGGCTGATGTAATATTTACGCAGATTTAGAACTACTCTAAACAGTTCTTACTGAGTTCGTTTAACAGAGAGATAAGCTGTGCCCAATTTTCTAAATATAATCTATGCATTTTCACATAGTGTTTGCTCCCAAGAATCTGCTGGTCACTTGTCAGGAAAACAATCGGAATAGCTTGTCATTGCTGCCAAGTCAGGAAACCAAGGGTATGATAAGATAACACATTTCTTTCAAGCCTGCCATGGTTTCTTTGAAGCCTACATATTTTACTTTTATATTAAATGAAATAAAATAAAGATTTCACGAGTCAGCCGACAAGATCTGTATTTCAGATGCTAAGCCCTCATACATTTACTCAACAGCTTCCATAGCCTGGATTTTAGGAAACAGCTGGGGAAGTTACAGTTGTCAGATATCTCAAATTTATTAATTTATAAGATTTATATACTGTTTTTTTGGTACTCAAAAGTGGTATACAACATAAAAGTGAAACAGAGGGTAAAACATATAAATAAAAGCAATTAGAATAACTCTATTAAAATGATTAAAAACTATAAAAGAGCAGATTAAAAGATAAAACAGCCCTAACAAAAAAGCAACACTTTAAATGGAATTTAGGACCAGTGATGGGATTCAAATAAATTAACAACCGGTTCTATGATGTCATAGCCGGAGCCAAAAAACCCCAAAGCCAGTCGAGGTAAGCGAGTGGGCGGGGCCTGGCCATTTAACAACCGGTTCTATAGAACCTGGGCGAACCCCCTGAATCCCACCACTGTTTAGGACCCAATCCTAACCTGGAGTTAGGCTGGCACAGTTAGGCTGGCACAGTAAGTTTGGCTGGCACAAGGGACACTGAAAAGTATGTTTGGACTACTCCTGGAGTCAGAGAGGCCAGGATGCAGAAAGGTGTCATCCTCCCTGACTCTGAGAGAGGTCCAAACACGCTTTACGGTTTGTGTCTTGTGCAGGCCAAACTTTCCTGGTCTAACTGTGTCAGCCTAACTCCAGGTTAGGATTGCACTTTTAGAAAGACTGTTTGTGGGATAGATGGAGCTAATAAAAGGCCACATCTGCAACCTACAACAAAGCTAAATATAGCTAGAGTACTTCCAGGTTTCACTGGGGTGGGAACAAGCCCTTATTTCCAACTTCTTTCCAATTCTTATATTTTAGAATGCATTTTAAGAAGGAAAAATTCGTGGGAGCCTATGGGAAGGGAGCCACACCACCCCTGCTGTTATCACCACTAATGGAACAACAGGGAAAGACTTAACAGTCAGCAACCAATGATGAGTTGCCCCTTAAAACCTTTCAGACTTTCTCAAAGTTGGCTCCCTTCATAATGACATAATAAAATGACATTCCTGGGACACAAACTGGCCTTCTTGGGCTGCAGCAATTGCACAATCATGAAGCATCCCTTCCTTTGCCCAAGTCAAGGAAGCCTTTTCTTTTCTTCTTAAAGAACCACCAATTTTGACCTTCTCTTTGGATGGCAGGATCTTTATTTCATTCTGAGCAGGTTGCAGAGTTGCTGGTATTGCCAGGACCCATCCCATGAGAAAGCCACAGCATCTACAGTGCCTTTGGAGCACCCCTAACCCGTGCTTTTCCCAAGCCTCCCAGTGATCCCCTCCTCCAACCATATCGTACAGCTCTGATGGCACTTCCTGCTTGATGATGTCACTTCTGGCCATGACATCCCTTCCAGGTTAATGACATCACTTCTGCTGGGCCCGACAGAGTGCCATTCTAAAAAGTGGGTCTGGATCTAAAACGTTTGAGAACGACTTCTGTAATATTGTTGTATCCCTATTGCCATTGAGGCTGAAAGTGAGGGGCTTGCTTAAGGCCCCCAGGTAAGTTCATGGCAGAGGCAAAATTCCAACCAGGGACATTCCAATTTGCAACTCCATCTCTTGGCCAGTGTACTACCTCACCTTTCCATGGAAATTTTCACTATATAATAGCCTCCTTTCTTACATTCTCCCCACTTCTGGCCTTGCTTTGCATCTCCTTGCCACACCTCACAATTCCCCACAGTCAAAGAGTCATGGTGCCTCAGTTGCACCCTGGACCGTAAGACGAGCAGCACCCCTAAAGGCCCAAATGGCTTCCCAAATTTCAGACCAGAATTAAAGGGCTGTGGAAAGCATAGTTAGGACTGATTGCAAGATCTGCAGTGCTAAGAAAAGAGTGCTGGGAGCAGAACCAACGCTCTGCTGGGATGGAGTTCTTTGTGTCATACTCAGGTTGGAAGACATCATCAATAGATCAGAGAAGCTTCCTGCATGCACTGTCTTTAGCTGGTAGTGGCTCTCCCAAGGTTCAGGCTAAGATCTTTCAATTCCTGATAGCGGAGATCCCTTAACTGGATATGCCACAGATTAAACATGGTACCTTATGCATAGAATACACATACTGTACTCTTAGCATTGGCCCTCCTCATTATCCCAGCGCAGAAACGTATATAGCCACAGCATGGGATTAATGGACAAGTGAATGGTCTATATGCCGTATTATTAAGGATATTCTTCCCATTATGGGGCAAACACTACACATCTGCTACACAGCAGGATACACTTAAAGTGGTATTGACCCTCAACATTGCAGGCTAAATTCTGCACCAGAGACGGCTGCCTCATTGGTAATAGCAGCCGCACATCATGTAATTGCCGCTGTGTGTATCTTTAGAACTGGGTTGCCAGCAGGACAAAGTACTTTTCGCAACTGGAACAATACAGTAAAAGGCAACATTCTTTTTTTTTTCATTCTGTGCATGTTTATTCAGAGCCTTGGCATGTTCCATGGATCTGACTCTGAAAACAGTGTGCATTGGCTCACAGCCAAAGTTACTCCTGCAGAGCAGATACACAGGCAATTTGACGGTACATGTGTACACCAATGCATGCATTATTTATTATTAATTATATGGTTAACATGACATTATTAATTTTATATTTACACACACACACCATTTTTCTGCAAAAAAAAAAAAAAAGGAAAAAAGAGGTTTACATAACAAAATGAATTGGGAAAAATGGTTCCCTGTCTCAGGTTCACAATCAAAAAATAGGTAGAAGAAATATCTGCAAACAGCTTGGGTTTGCATCTGATTGATACAGAGGCTATGCTCGGGGTAACAGGGACCGTTGCTCTCCCCCTTGCTAAGGAAAAGAGGACCACCACTTGAAAAGGTATCTCTTAGCCAGATCACAAGCTATTTGCTGTTGGGGATTCGACACTGATATACACAAGATTTGAACTCTATGTGTCTATGGGAATCGGCATATGCAGGACCGGCCTTAAGCCAATGTGACCAATGTCATTACATTGGGCCCCACACTTTAGGGGACCCGGCACCAGCAGGGCAAGCATATCGCCTACTGCAGCAGCTGGGATCTCAATGGGCTGTGGGGCAAGCAGAGCAGCTTTATCTTGGGCCCTCCCATCTGCCCCAGCCTCCAAAAGGCCCCAAATGGGCTACCTGGAAGCAGTTGGTGATGACGTTATCACCACCAGTTTCACCACCAGTTATCCACATGCCATGCTTTGCATGCAGCACCTTCTTGGTGTGTGTGGGCCCCCACATTGGGCCCCGCCACTGCTAGAGCCAGTCCTGGGCATATGAGATGAAGAAGAATTGGTGAAAGAAGAGTGAGAAAGGAATTAAGCAGTCCTTTTCTCTGTTCAAAATTCTTCCCAAAGTGATTTTTCTTTCTTTAAAAGGCATTGGAGTTGCTACACATGTTTTTTTTGCATAGCAAAATGCATGTATCTGGTTGTCTTGCATGCTCCCAGAGGCATCTGGTGAGCCACTGTGAGATGCAGGAAGCTGGACTAGATGGGACCTTAGCCTGATCCAGTAAGGTTTTTCTGATGTGTTAGTCCATAGCCCAGTCCTATGCTTGCCTACTCAGAAGTAAGTCCCATTATGGCAAATGGAGCTTACTCCCAGGTAAGTATGGAAAGGATTGCAGCCTAAGGGTCCAATCCTAACCCACTTTCCAGCACTGGGCTAAGGGTAATGCAGCTCCAAGTTAAGGGAACAAACACCCCCTTACCTTGAGGAGGCCTCCATGACTGCCCTTCACCCGAACTGCAGGATGCAGCACATGCCCCATTGGCACAGCTATGTCAGTGCTGGAAGGCTGGAAATGATTCCGCCCTTAATGTGGTACATCTCACATTATGATGGCCTGTGTTAAAACAATGAGTTCTGTAGAAATGTCAGCGGGATTCCAACAATACCCAGATCATGGAAGCTGTCAAAACTTTGCCATTGTAAATTACCAGAGTATACAATGTGCCAAGTTTCTCCTGTGCTTCCTGTAAGTTGTGTTCTTTCAGCCCTGTATCATCTTTGTTGCCTTTCTTTATCTTGGCTCTGAGAATGTTCGAACTGTATGAAACCAGGTAGCTCAGACAATGCTCCTTTTAGACGGAGAGCGCAACATGAAAGTGCAAGCACAAATCAAGCTTGGAAATTTTAAAGGGCTTGCTTGAGCTTGTTTTCACCCAAGAGTCTAAATCTGTCATCACTGGAGGAACAAAAAAAAAAGTGTAGGACATCCAAAACAAGTCCCAAATTAATTTGCACATCTTCAACCTGTGTTATTGCTTCTGGAAATCACTCCATAGGAAATTGTCACTTGCCATATATTTGACTGAGTTTGTATAATTAGAGCTGGATTTTCCAAGCTGATGCGCTCTGCAAATTGCAGTGCTCTATGCAGCCCCAACCCTTATGCTCCCGCACTCAGACACCACCTGTTCTCTTTAGCCTTCCTGAATGAAGTCAGCTTGGCCTGAAAGGCTCCTCCTTTCCTGGGCCTCTGATAGCAGCCGTTACACTTGAGGTTGGGATAGCTTAGTGAAAACTACATGCCGAAGCGGGCCGGGTTTGAACATCTGGTTCCAACTATACGAGCATTTAGCATCTTCGGATACTGGGGCAGAATTGGACCCTTCTGCCAACCCCATTACCTGCATCTGCTCTGAAAGTAATGCAGACCTTTATCTGAGGGTGCAACCCTAAACTGAGTTAGGCCAGCGTAAGTTAAGCCAGCAAAGTGTGGCCAGCACAAGGGCCACCATAAAGCGTTTTGGGACTACTCTCGGAGTCAGGAAGGTTGGCTCATGTCTGTGTGCTGGCCTCTCTGACTTACAGTGTCCCTTGTGCTGGCCAAACTTTGCTGGCTTAGCTTATGCCGGCCTAACTCAGTTTAGGGTTGCACTCTGAGTGTTGTGTTCCCCTGCTCTGTCACTCCATGGACATCATTTCTAGCGAATTGGTCTTCTGGAATCTCTCTGGTATCAGGCATGCCCACACCATATACCTCTTCACACCATATACGCTCATTGGCTGTAGTTTTCAATAATGTTGCTGCACCCTCCTTCACGAGCATCTTTCACATGCATCTCCTTTCCAAAATTACTGGTCTCTTGTGCTCCCCCTCCCCCCCGATTTCCACAGATTGCTGCCTCCTACAACTACCTTTCCATCAAGTTTCTAGTTCTCTGTGCCATGCTTGCCAAATCCCTTTCTTTCAACTACCTTGTCTGTACTCTGCCACCCCCAAAACTTTCAGTGCATGACTGCAGGGGTGGTGCTTGCACCCATGCCGCATGAATCCCATCCTGAATGCCACCTCTGTGAGCACAAGTGTACCCCCTGTGAGGGGAAGGTGCAGGGCTCAATGCACCCCCGGAGGCCCTTTACTTATGATGAGTGCAGGGTGCAGCCCCCCTGTGTCACGTAGCAGAGCATCCCCCTACTTATGTACTTTGACAGAAGCAGCACAGAGCTATATCTGTGCTCATTGTGAAGGAAGGGCGGACTCCAAATCACCTCAGCAAGTCAGAAGAGGACTGGCAACCCCAGTGGAGTGGCAGGCTGGGGAGGGCAGACGGATGCATTGGGGACTCTTTCATTCAATGCCCCTCCAAGGGTGCCACTACACACAGGGGTGTAGCTAAAGAAGTGCAGGGGGTGCATTTGCACCAGGCAACAAGCTTTAGGGGAGTCAACAAGCTGAGCTTGATGCTAGTGGCCAAAATTGTGAAAACCTTGGTATGAATGAAGAATACCATCAAGTGATATATCACTGGAAAGGTAACTGAATGCAGAATGCAATGAAACAAACTGGAGTGTAATATCTTTATCAACAGTTATGGCCAAAAAAAACCCCAGAAAACAAAAATACAACTGTCATGTAGCAATTGTGGTTTGTTAAAAATGTGGGTTTCAGGAATAATATTGTCATGTTATATATAATTCGATGTGGAATTTAATGAAGAATGCAATGAAACAAATTGGAGTGCAATACCTTCATCCTATCAAAAGTTATGAAAAAGGAAAATAAAACTGTGATATTACTTCCTGTTGTGACATCACTTCTGGGCCATCATTTTGCCCTCTGCACCGGGCCACACTTGGATTAGCTGTGCCCGTGGCTATACATGGCCATTTCCAGTCACTGAAGTCAAGGCCAGCCTTGCATTGCTGTATTGTGTGTTGTGAGGGGATGTGTTTCCATTTTGCCTGGACTGCCAGCCAGATTCTTTGGAGTGACCCAGAGTTATAGCTGGAATGTTGGAAGACCCACTTCATGTTTTTCAAGTCGCTTGAATGTGACAGAATCTGGCAGAAGTCCAAGCCAGGTTTTATTCAACACAACACACACTCACACTGTTCATTACTGTATAAATCTCGATCTTTTCTCTCCCTCTCCTAGTCAATGGTATTTTTTTATTTAATTAAAAACGTATCTAGTGCTTAGCCTTTCCTCCAGGCTGCAAAACATGAGCCAGCCGAGCCGGCCATGGTTTGTACTCACTGCCCTCCAAATGAAACCCATCACAGCCTATTTCATGGTCCTTTATCACACGCTTGACGTTGCCATTAATGAACACGTGATCTTTTGTGGCTTGGCTCTACACAACATACTGGAGTTTACTGGAATACACCACAAAGTGGCTGAAAAAAAAACCCAATAGAGTATGTGCACGCACTGTCTTCTGACTCCTAAATCTGACAGTGTAATTAATTGCTCTGGTGACAGGCACTTACTGTGTCCAGCCTATCAATGGTGGCTGCTGTTACTCTAATTTGTTGTATCATCTTGTCATCATGAATTTTCAGAACCAGCTCAGGGGCAGTAGTGGTATCTAAAGCGGGAGGAATGCTGGGCGGGACTTAGGTGTGATTGGCTGCCCGTCTGTTCGGTTCCGCCACCTGCCCGCTCGCTGCGCGGGCTGCCCTGGCCTCAGAGGGGGCACCTGCTCGCTGGGGGGGGACGGGTGGGGGGCGCGCTGGGTGCCTGGGCAAGCAGCGGTGGGGCACGCCAACAAGGGGCAGCCCGCACGGTGGGCGGACAGGCAGCAGAACGGAATGGATGGGCTGCCAATCAACCGTACATCCTGCCCAGCATTCCGGTTCCTCCCGCTTTAGATACCACCACTGCTCAGGGGGCAATCCTAACCTGGAGTTAGGCCAGAACAGTTAGGCCAGCAAAGTTTGGCTGGCACAAGGGACACCATGAGGTATGTTGGGACCAGTCTTGGAGTCAGGGAGACCAATACACAGATGTACCAAGAGTGATCCAAATGTGCTTTATGGTGGCTCTTGTGCCGGCCAAACTTTGCTGGCCTACCTGTGCCAGTCAGAACTCCAAGTTAGCAAAGTAGGCTAACTTGTTAGGCCAGTTTTACGTCTCAAAAGGGTACTGCCCACACTGGTGTCACAAACTGTGCCGTAAGGCCTGTGCAATGCGGATGGTAAACTCGCCGCCCAGAGGTGGGACGCAACACCAATGAGAGCTGGTTACCTCTGGCCAGAGTTGTGGGGATTCTGGGCTGGGTGGGAGGGAGTTCCTGGGTGGGGAGAGGGCAGAGCGGGGTGGCTAAATAGCCAGAGCAGAGGTAAATGGACTGTTCGCCCACATGCACCCTTACCCAGTAGTGTCAGCCTACCGGTACGCTGGGCGTGTCTTCCGGGTGAGCGGCAGCGCGATCGCTGCATTCTGTTGCGTAACGGTGAAAGCCCGCCTGCTGCACGCTGCCGCTCACCCGGAAGACACGCCCAGTGTACCGGTAGGCTGACACTACTGCCCTTACCACAGGGAAAGGGAAGAAATGTCCCCTTTTCCTGCAGAGCATCCCACAGCCACCTGGATAACGTTGGCAGTTCTGGATTGGGCTGCCTGATTCTACACAAATAGCTGCAGCCACCAGCAAGCTCCATTCAACCTCCAGACAGTCAGGTGGAATAGCCGGGGTTGAGGGTGGAGCAGCGGGCCTTGTGACAGCAGGTCCTCTCTGTCCAGCAGTGCTCATTCCAAACATGGCATGGAGAAAAACGGTCAACCTTTCCCTGTGCACTGTTGTCCCTGATTCCCCCTCCCCTCCACGGCAGAGTTGCTATAAAGCTTTCAAAAAGGACACATGCAGGGCCCAACATTACCTTTCACAGTAGTATCACAAGGTTTCTTTGGTGCAATGTGCCTGTTTCTTTTGGATGCTTTCCTGGATTTCAGGGTAGCCTATCAGCTGAGAGCTCATGGATTTTTATTGACCTGTGGCATCTTCAATTATCACTAAAGAGATGAATCATTGCTCAGAGATGGTGCACCACACGTGCCAGCTCCCATGTTCCATCCCTGGCATCTCCAGTTAAAGAGCTGAGCATCTGAGGGTGTGTTGGTGGCTGAATATTGCTGACACGAAGGACAACCTTAGCCTCAGGCAGAGTGAAAGCCCACCTCGAATGGCAGTTTTTGGTATAGCGGTAAAGGGTAACAAATGGTCACTTATTTACGGCCACATCCTACCCAGGACGGGATCGGCACAAGAAGGGCTTTACAATTGCAAAACACAGTTCTGTTGCCATAAAAGCCACCACTAATGGTGTCAACTTTGCTAAGCCAGTGGAGCAACAGTTTCACAGGGTGCAATCCTAAGCTGCGCTGGAACAGGCAGGCTGGTGGGCCTACGCTGTATCCAGTGCAGCTTGGGAGGCCGCTGCAGAGGCGGATCTACAGGGAGGACAAAGCTCTAGGTGTTGCAAGAAGCCTTACCCTGTCATGCAAATCCCTCCTCTCCCTTGCTGCTGTAGCCAGTAAGCAACGCCAAGATGTTGCTGTTCCCTGTGAGGACTGGCTAAAATGGTGCAGGAGAGGAGTGATGTCCACTGCAAGGTAAGGCTTCTTGCAAAACTTAGAGCTGTGCCCTCCCTTAGATCTGCCTCTGGGCCGCTGCAGCCTCCCTGATGCAAGGGCATGTTCATCCCCTTGCACCAGGGGAGTCTCCAGCCTCCCCTATGGGTTCCTTGAATCTGCGCCTGTGAAATCGTGGGCGCAGGTCCAAGGAAGTCATGTGGCCTGAATTGGGGCTGCACAGGGCCCTGGATACAGCGCATCCCAGCCCCAGGCCCCTCCTACCCCCCGCCCAGTTCCTCCCTCCCACCTACTCAGAACCTCTCAGAACCGCCCTTGCACCAGCCGGGCTCATCTGGCACAAAGGCGGCTCTCCGCAGGTGCTCTCCAGGCAATTCTACTCCTAGTGTCGGCCCGAGCACTCTCGCACCCACGCGGGGGGGGGGGCGGTCAACCCTCCCACATTGGGCGCTAGTGATGTAAGGCCAACGCAACGACGCTACGTCCATTTGAGGACTGCGCCCTCAGTATAAGACAGCTTCATATACCTGTTTGTGTGTCAATTTGCTATTCTGAAGCCCTGTGCAAATGCAAAGCCCTTCTGGTACATCTGATTGTGAACAGCTGTTCCGATCTTCTGCTTGGAAAGGTAGTTTTGCTATGGGCTGAGAAGAATGTGAAATGGAGTTTTCAGTGGGTTTGGGGAACAAAGATTGGACTGTTGCGCTGCTTTTATTTGGTGGGAGCAAGATGATTGATCACCAACAGCATTCCTCAGGGATGGTGCGGGGGGGGGGGAAGGAAACACGGTCAGATCCAATTTAACGTTGTTCCATGACTTGCACTAACTGTATTCTAACAGGCTTCACTGAGTTTAACCATGCTTGCTTGATAGCACAATGAATAATAGTTGGAGGAGAGAGAAAAAATGCGACTTTCAACAGGAAAGAACAGGCAGGGATGTTTATGAATGCAGTCCAAAAAAAAAAAAAGAGATAAAGTCAACAAAGCAGAAAGAGAGGGACACACACACACACACACACACACACACACAGAGAGAGAGAGAGAGAGAGAGAGAGAGAGAGAGAGAGAGAGAGAGAGAGAGAGAAGGGATTGTGTTATTAAGGGACACAGAGGAGGCTGGTACGAAACTGAACAGAAGGAATGCGGAGGGAGCCGGGAGAACTGGGCCGTGTGAGGCAGGCTGGAAAACATCCAGGAAAGCTGCAAAAATAATACAAAATGGAGAATGCCTTGGCTGTTTTCATGGGATGCAGATAACGCGGGGGGAAAGGCACAACACTGCTCATTCAGAATGAAACGCAGGCTTTAAAACGAGCAGCTGGCTATTCTCAAAACAGCATCACCTTCCAGGTCGGAGAGAGCACCGGGGTAGGCACATTGGTCAAATGAATGGCAAGAGGTTTTATATGCACATCAGAGGAAAAGTGTGTCAAATTACACAGGGCATGGCCAGTTTTACATGGATCAGGGTAGAAAGGGAACAGTTATAGGAACAGAGATGGGTCCCACTGACATCAGCAAGGGCCAGAGGGAGTGATGGACTGGGGTGGACTGGGAACGGTGGACTTTGCAGTTCTGTCGGCACCTGTTTCCTCGTCCAGCTGCCTGAAAAAAACACATTTTAGGATTTTTCTGTCCTGAAATGAGGAAGTCTGCCCAAGGCTTCCCCAGGGGAAATCACGAACTGGCAGAATATCTGTCAACAGCACAAGTTAGCACTGTATTACACCAAGGGGGAAAAAATGTCATTATTTTCTACTCACAGAAAAAGCGTTCACTGGAATTCTTTGCAAAGGGTATAAAGATTGTCCTCTCCTTCACACAAAACCAGCACTTACTGTTTTCAAAAGGCAGTGAAAAGCACTTTGGAGAAATTAAAGGGAATATTAAAATAATCTTTTGTTTCCTTCAGAATAGATTTGCTGGGAATTCATGTCTTTATTCTCTAGTGAACCAAGGAAAAAAGGTTGTTGTTCGGCTACCATATGTTTAAAGTAAAATGTAATGGAAAGCAATGAGAACACAGAAGCTTCAGTGTGGGGCTTCTTGACTTCCTAAATGAAATCTCCGTTAGGGTAATCCCTGCCTGTATGAAGGTGCAATCCTAACCAGCGGTGTTATGCTGCCGGAACGCTGGGCGGGACATCCAGGTGATAGACAGCCCGCCTGTTGTGTTCCGGAGCATTACGCCGTTTGCGTAATGTACGCAAGTGGCGTAATTGGTTACGCAAATGGCATAACACTCCGGAACGCGACGGGCGGGCTGTCGAACACCCAGATGTCCCGCCTAGCGTTCCGGCAGCATAACACCGCTGATCCTAACCCACTTTCCAGCACTGACATAGTTGTGCCAGTGGGGCATGTGCTGCAACCTGCAGTTGTGGGGGGGGTCAGTCACAGAGGCCTCACCATAAGGAAACATTTGATCCCTTACCTTGGGGCTGCGTTGTCCTTACCCCAGTGCTGGAAAGTGGGTTAGGATTGCACCCTGAGTTGTGGAATTAACTACAGGTTCCCGTATTTCTAAATTCTATTGCAATCTTTCAGTTTGTAGGATCTGGTGGTTAAAAAGAACATAAGACAGTCCAGCCAATGACCCAACCAGTCCAGCATTCTGCTTTCCACAATGGCCCCACCAGATGCCTTAGGACCCGATCCTGAACCTGTGAGCACCGGCAGTAGGGGCGTATCGCTGGCTCTGGATGTTGCAAATATGCCATAAAGCATGTTCATGACCCCTGGGGAGGATGGAGCACGGGTGCTGGGCCAATGCCAGTTGGTGCTGAGCCTCAGCACCTCCCAAAAATGGAGGGCGGCTGGCAGTAAGTTTTGCCGCCAGTCTGTAGCATGGCCTTTTGGGGGGAGGGAAGAAGGAAGGGGAGGAACTGGGTGAGGAAGGGGAGAATCAGGCCCAGGACGGGGCAGAGACAGTGGCAGCCTCTGCCGCCATATCCTGTGCGACCCTCCCCTGGCCGGGAAGCCCAATATAAGCCTCCTCGATTCTGCACCCTCCGAATAGTAGGTACAGAGCCAAGAAGGCCCATTGCTGCTGGCTTCAATACACTCCAGTTAAGGGAGCAAACACTCCCTTTCCTGAGGAGACCTCTGGCGGTTTTCTTGTACCCACAGGATACAGTGGTAGCTATTGCAGCACTATTGGAGTCCTAGGCGCTGGAAAGCAAAGAATTGGGCTGTTAGTCTACAAGCAGAAGAGGAAGGCGCCTGCCATTGATCCCCATCAACTGGCATGTAGAGGCATTTGCCTGTGAGCTTGGAGATTGCACATAATGGAACAGCCATGTCACTATACTATTAAACACACCGTTTCTAAGTCCAGACCCTACCCAGTTTCCCAAACTCCCATGCCAATGTGTCCATTGGCTACCAAAAAGGTGACGAATGCCTGAGGAGGGCTTAGTGGCCAAGCACAAGCTTTGCATGCAGAGGGTCTCAGGTAGGGCTGGGAGGCTCCCAAGTAGGGCTGGGAGGCTCCCCCACTTCTGAAAACCCAGAAGGCAGAGTACAATTGCCTGACCTAAATGGACTAGTGGTCTCCCCTCGGTCCAAGGCAACTTCATTTGGCATGGAAGGGGGCCTTGATCACAGGGGCTTGTGGGGTCATAAGTAGACCCCATGGTAGACCACATGGGCTTGTGGGGTCATAAGTGTTGCAGGCATGCGTTATGCCTGCAACACATTGCCCTAAGTTCGTGGCAAGCTGCATCTGTACGCTGACTGCCAGGTGCCAGAGCTGGCTTTCAGTACACTTGGCTAGCACCAGACACTTGACAGTGTTTACTCTCCTCCTTGGCTTAAGGGCAAAAGTTGAAAAGAGAAGGAAGGGAGCAGAGCTCCGTGAGCCTAATATTTGCTTTAAGATGATACAGCAAAAAACTACGGCGGGGGGCGGGGGGGGGGGGG
>JAJKFI010000001.1:54844588-54891127 GCA_029204185.1 Lerista edwardsae
CCCCCCCCCCCCCCCCCCCCCCCCCCCCCCCCCCGCCCCGCCCCCCGCCCCCCGAGTCAGTTGTTCAGCTGATCTCCAGCACACAAGAGTTGGAATGCCGATGTCTAGCAGGGCAGGGGGTAGTCTATGAGGGGGGAAGGTTAAGAATCCCCAAGCAATTTGCTGAACGCATCTCCAGGGAGGCATTTGGAAAAACACTCCTCTGGAGCCACACTCAACACCCAATCCTGTTATAGGCCTTTGTTTATGGTTGTTGTTGTGGGTTTTTTTTTTTTTTTTTTTTACACATAATGAATTCTTTCCCATGTTGAGCTAATTTAATGAAGTGTGAGCAGAACAAAAAAGCCACGTGACAACAAGAGACAGACAGCCCTGTGTTTTAGATTTCACAAGATCAGACAGCCTTCATTTTTCTTACTTTTCCAAATTTTCTGCTAAATTGATTTTTGAAGTGTTGTTTGAATGAGTATTTCCCCCCTCTCCAGTTTGCTGTGGTATGCATGGCCTCTTGTAATTCCAATTAACCATCTGAAGGGCTAATTATTAATATGTCGAAAGTCTGACAACACAAGCTTAAGGCCTCTTCCTTCAATAAAGCTCTGGCCAAGCTGTAGAAGAACCATCTGTTAAAAAGTAGACATGCATTCAGCAGGGTCGTAGCTAATGAAAGTGTAGCCGAGGGCAGAAGGCAAACTGTTGCCCTGGAAGTGACATCACAACAGGAAGTGACATCACAGTTGTAATTTCATTTTCTTGGATTTTTTTGGCCATAATATTTGATAGAATGAAGTTATTACACTCCAGTTTGTTTTATTGAATTCTGCATGAAATTCCACATCGAATGATATATGAGATGACAATATTATGCCTACAAATTGTGATTTTAACAAACTGCAATTTGTACATGACAATTATATTTTCATTTTCTGTTTTCTTTGGCCACAACGTTTGATAAAGATATTATACTCTGGTTTGTTTTATTGCATTCTGTAATAAACCCTCCCCTTTCCAATGATATACACCACGATGCCATTATTCACACATACTAAGGTTTTCACAATTTTGGTCACTTGTTGTCAAGCTCAGTTTGTTGCACCCCCAAAGCTTGTTGCCCGGTGCAAATGCACCCCCCTGCACTTTAAACACCCCTGGTTTTCAATCTTGTTGCAATGTGTGTTGCAGTTAAGATTTCAAAGACTACCCTTAAACTGTGAATTAAGTCTAACAAAGATGGATATTAAACCCATCAGTCTTCTTCTATGGTTCATTGCTGTTTCTGAAACACAGAGAAGTAGACCATGGGACCCCCTACAGGTGTCAAGTTACAATACCTGGTGTAGCACTGGTAAGCAGACATTACCACTGCCTGAGTTCTGGCATAGCCCTTATCATCATTAAAATAATGCTTCCAGCCCAGCCTCTGGGCAGACGCACTGTGGCATGCAAGGGCCATCACATTTGACTTGCCCATGAAATATGCCAGTTAAATGGAATTCTGCTGAAATAGCACAGGTATATTTGTCATTCTCAATTCTTATCTGAGTATTTTGACATCCCGATATAAAGCTGCTATGCTGTCAATGTCATGAGGCACCCTGAATGAGGTCTAGGAATATTTCAAGAGGGTTTTGTGTGGTAAACCAACTGTACCCTTTTGTGTTAATATAATATTTTCAAGGAAAACCACCTGGAAACTCAGACTTCGATGCAATTGCCAATATGTATCAGTTCAATGGTGGTCCTGGTGGCTTCCCCACCCCACGGCAAACCCCCAGTCAGCAGCCCTGTGCCCCAGAAGTATTTGCGGTGACATCATTGCATCACTGCAATTACTTCCTGAAATTAAGGCCTGGTTCTCCAACAACTGGAGGAGCCGAGCACCACTTCCAGCAGTGCAAAGTCATTCCCTGGGCGCTGCCTTGTGACACTTGCAAGGAGTGCTTGGCTCTCCAATTATGGGAGGAACAAAGCACGCCTTACAGCGGTGCAAAGCCTCTCACAGGGAGCAGCCTTGCACCACTGCAAGGGGCAGCCGGCGGTGATGGCAGCGGGGGGGGAGGGTTGTGGTGCTGCCCCCTGTAGGTTTGCGCCTGGGGACATTTGCCCCCTGGCCCCCCTAGGTATGCCACTGTACCAGTTAGCATTTTCTTGGTATCAAACCTAAACCCAAGTTCATAAGAATATTTATGCAAAGACTACAAAACTCATGGTGCAGTGCAATTTGCAAATATGACACAGAGATGCCAAAACCTTTAAGTGAAATTGAACAATTGATAATGAATCCATCCTTTCATTCATTGATAATGAATTCACCTACCCACCCTTCCGCCTCATCCATGGGGCATTTGGTGTAATTTTAGATTCATGGGCAGGCGCCACTCAGTAGCCATTTCTGTACAGTATCACAACATTGCCATTTATTCCAAGGCAGAGACCTTCTTCAGTTCCTCTTCTGACCATCCGCAGCTTTATTCTCTCTCAAGCAACAGGGACAACCCTGCAGGAGAAGTGAACTTACCCCTACTTACCCCTGCAGGACAGCACCACATGCTATTCTGCACACACAGTCTGATGGGCATGTCAGGTGATATGCCAAAGCTGTCACAGCAGGGCTGGGTCATTGAGGAGGCATTTCAAGGAAAGATGGAGTTTTTGCATCCCTCCCAAAATGTAGGCTAGTGACTTCTCATTCAAGTCTGCCTTCCCATTTCTCAAAAGGCCTTGGAAATGGCTTATCATGAGAGCTTAAACATAATGAAGTTCCAATAGGATAATGCTTAGGTTCCTGCGTTTTAGAGCACAGGCACAGCCCATTGTCAATCTTTCCTCTGCCTGTACAAGGACTTGCCCCACTACACACAAACTACACAAACTGCAATAAAAGATGCTCATGTAAAACATGGTTCCATAAAATGAGACTTCAAGAAATTAGGAAAATCTTGCATGACACCATAAAAAAACCCATAGAGATGTTGGAGCTTGTTTTCCCTGCACATAAATCAGCAGCAGTAATTTAAATCATGATTAATGCTCTCTCTATTTGTTTCATGTATCTCTTTAGAGCTCTGTACTATTGTGCAGCTCCTGTCTCTTTAAAATGGTGGCATTTCATAAAGTGAAATGCCTCAGGAGGTCCCCGGGGAGATTTATAACTAGAGGGATAAAGGGAACGGAGACCTAAAGGAGAAAAGGGGAGGAAGAAAAGTAGCGAGTACTTTGGAGACTTAGACTGCAATCCTAAACTGGAGTTAGGTGGGCATAAGCTAAGCCAGCAAAGTTTGGCCAGCACAAAGGCCACCATAAAGGGTGTTTGGACTACTCTTGGAGTCAAGGAATATGGCTCACGTCTTTGTGCTGGCCTCTCTGACTCTGAGAGTGGTCCAAACATACTTTATAGTGGCCCTTGTGCTGGCCAAACTTTGCTGGTTTAGCTTATGCTGGCCTAACTCTGTTTATGATTGCACCCACAGAAATGTCAGTAGGGACACTGTCCTTCTCCCTCTGGTTATAGTTACAGAAAACCCAACACTGAAAACTCACAAAAGTATCTTCTGCTCTGGACCAACGAAACAATGGGATTGTGGCATGGTGATATTTGACTAAGTCAAAGTTTAGACCAACTTCAGACAGCCAGTGTACATGGATTCTTTTTGAGCATGCAAGCATGGCATATACCCAATATATATACATAGTTGAAAAGAACAAAATCTTTTAGAACAGCGATTTTCAACCAGTGCGCCGTAGCGCATGTGTGTGCTGCAAATGGTCTGCAGATGTGCCCAGTGGCGTACCTGAGAGGGGCAAGGGGGAAAATACCCCAGGTGCAGGCCTTGGGGTGGGCGGGCAACACCGGCCGCCCCCCGCTGCCACCACCACCACCAAGAATGAAAAGCGGCTGTGCAGGGCAAAAATGCACCCACTTCTTTGGCCAGCTTCAGTGCTGCTGCAGCGCCCAGCTGGGAAGTGGCCATGTGGGGCTGTGTGGGCCAAAAACACAACAGTTTCCCAGCTGGGCATAAGATGCAGCGGCATCTCATTTCCCTGACTATCGGGGATGCAGCGTGCTGGAAAGACATGTGGCTCTCTAGCGTGCCGCTCCTCTGATTGTCAGGGGAATGACCCACCACATGGCTTTCCCTTGCTTCCATCCCTGATAATTGGGGAAATGGGGGACTGCTGTGCCTTGCAGCAGAGTGTCATTCCCCCCAACCATTGGTGGGGCAGAGCTCTGTAGCCATGTGGCTTTCTGGTGCTCCGCCCCTCTGATAGTGGGGGGGGGGGAGGCAGGGCAGTGTCACAGGGGGCAGGCGGGGGCACGGGTGGCAGCCTAGGGGTGTGGCCTTGGCTGTGCCCCCCCCCCCAGAAACACCCCTGGGTGTGCCACAACAGTTTGAAGGAAGGTCATTTATTAGTAAGGCAATTGGGGGATGTAAGTCCCCACTCCCCCTGGAAGCATGGTGTGCCTTGTCAAAATCAGTGGTGTGCCTTGAGATGGTGTGTGCCATGAGAAGAAAAAGGTTGAAAATTGCTGCTTCGGAAAGCTGTTCAATGTTAGTGGAAAAACACTACAGATGCTGTGAGCGAGAGAGGGAGGGAGGAATACCAGCAGGCAGCCCAGGGAAGAACTACCTGAAAACACTTTTATAGCCACAGTGCCGAAAGTCTGGATTTCCAGCAGCTGGCATGGTTAACCGAGTGTATCCTCATGCTCAAGCAATCTGCCATTTGCCTCACTGCGTATCACATCTCTTCCACAAAAATGCCAGTACCACCAAATAAAAAAAATATTTTTATCCTTAGGAAATGTGTGCCACTGAGGTTAGCAGAATTGCAACAGCACCGACAGTTTTTAGAACCAATGAAATCTGAGACAACCATAGTAAACCAGGTTCAAAACATTTACGGTAACGTTTGAGTCACAAACCTAGGCAGCTAGAGTGAAATCGACTTAAGTATTTATATCCTATGGTACTGTGCTACACACACACACACACACACACACACATACGCACGCACGCACGCATGCATGCACAGACACTGCTATCTATAAAATATAAGCTGTACCATTACTCAAATAGACACAGAGAAAGGAGAAAAGGGGAGCATGGGGGAGAAACAGAAATTAATGCCTCAGGCTGGTTCTTCCAAGTCACATTAAATTAGAGCATTGCAACTTGCAGCCCCTGGGATAAACCCCGCTTAGTTGGACCATGTGCCTTACCCTCCACCCTGGGCTTGTATAATATTGAGCAAGAGACAGGAGGCACAATGCAAGGAAGAGGGCTGGTGACGGATTTGCTTCCCTCTCTGCCTTCTCCACCCACTCACATTGATCTACTGCCCAGGGCTCTAGATCAGCGTTTCCCAAACTATGGACTGGGATCCACCAGTGGGTTGCAAGCTGATTCTTGGTGGGTCCTGAAACGTTTTTGAAACAAAAAAATCTTTGCAAGCACCCTTGCCTAGTTTGCAGAAGAAAATTGTTAGCCAGAACGCTACCATGTGGTATGAGATGATCTCATGGGCGCAGCCTAGAACAGCCATTTTCATGGCTGCCTAGAACAGCCTAGAACAGCAATTGCTGTGAAGGGTCTGCAGGTGTGCCATGGGAATTTGGGGAAGGGTCATTTATTAGTAGGGCCTCAGGGGGGTGAGCTCCCTCCCAGCAGTACAGTGTGAGTTGTCAAAAAGCTGGTGATATGCCTTGATTTTAGCACCTTGCCAGTGTGCCATGAGATGAAAAAGGTTGACGATCTCCAGCCTAGAGACTGCAGGATGCAAATCCACCTTCATTCAAAACTTTTGGGCATAAGGCTGCAATATTCACCTGTGTCTGTCTGAGGGCGCAATCCTAACTTGGAGTTTGGTCGGCACAGTGAGGCCAGCAAAATTTGTCCGGCACAAGGGACGTCGTAAAGTGTGTTTAAACCACTCTCGGAGTCAGAGTGGCCAGGACACAGAGGTGTGCCTGAGTCTGAGAGTGGTCCAAACACGCTTTATGATGGCCCTTGTGCCAGCCACACTTTGCTGGCCTAACTCCAGGTTAGGATTGTGCCCTAGTATGCTTGGCTTTCTTAAAAAGAAGCTAGCTTTAAGGCCATTCCCCCCTCACAACACCTGGTGGACTCAATATTCGTAAGTAGTGCTTTGTTCTCAGACTCCTCTTTGATCTTTCCTCTGCCTCCATACTTCTTGGTTTCTTTTCTTTTATGACCCATAAAATGGACGTTTTGTCCATTGCGTCCACTCGTGTGCAGACTTGAGAAGCGAGGGCTTTTCCAGCAACAGAACGGAGGGCTGGCTGTTTGAGTTCCATTCCTGCTCCCACAGATGAAGCTTATCTCGGGTTTCAGCAAGAGGAGACTGCCAAGAACTCAATGCCAGGCAGTAAAAGAAATCACATTATTGGCAGAAAGAGAACAAAATAAACATCCGTATTCCGTGGATAATACCACACGATTGGCTCTCTGCAATTTTTATGGCCTACACCCTTCCAATTAGCAGGAAAAAAAAGGTCAATTAAGTGCTCCAGAGCTAGAAAATTGCTATGGTGTGCAAGGGCGGCATTAGAAAAAATGTATCAGGGGGTAAAGAGAGGGCAAAGTACTTTTGGAGAGGGCTAGTTGGGTGGAGCAAATCATGTTTCAAAGGGGACTCTCTTGTCCACTGTTGTTCTCTTTCACGCTATGCCAGTGGTTCTCAAACTTTTTAACACTTTCTAACTGTGGGACCCACTGGGACCCACAATCTGTCTGGGACCCACCAGAAGTGGGTCGGAAATGCTCTCATTGTGATGCCAGAGCCTGCTGCTTTCCTGAGAATGCAGCAATAAGTTGGGATATTTCTCAGCCATTTTCCAATAGCAAAGTGAATCAGAAAGAAAAAAAAGCCGATTTACAACCCTGACGCAAGCAAAACTGCCACACAGCCCTCCCTCTTTCCAGCATCCCCTCTTCCCATATTTTCAATATGGCTGCTCTAGGTGCTTCGCAACCCATTTGAAATTGGCTTGTGACCCACTGGTGGGTCCTGACCCACAGTTTTGGAACCACTGCACTATGTTATGTATGGTGATATGTAGAGATGTGGCAAGACAGAAATTGTGAAGAAGTAGATACATTCAGAGGTGTTCCTACGAAGCGGGGGGGGGGGAGTGCAAATGTTGTTTTGCAAAAGCCTGAGCTCCTGTGTAATGCCCCCCCCCCAGCACCTCCAGAGCCATTCGCAGCTTGGATTGCTGGCTTATCAGATCAGCTCTACTGACCTCTATTGAGCAGGGGAAAAGCAACTGTCATTTATTGGTGAGCACATTAACCCTGCCTTTCCAAATCAATTAGCCATGCTCAACCCAAAGCAACACAATTCATATCTGCATAGCATCCTTTACAGTTGTTGTTGTTCAGTCGTTAAGTCATGTCCGACTCTTCGCGACCCCATGGACCACAGCACACCAGGCCTCCCTGTCCTCCACTAGCTTCCGGAGTTTGCCCAATTTCATGTTCATTGCTTCGGTGACACTCTCTAACCATCTCATCCTCTGCCGCCCCCTTCTCCTTTTGCCTTCAATCTTTCCCAGCATGAGGGTCTTTTCTAAAGAGTCCTCTCTTCTTATCAGGTGGCCAAAGTATTGGAGCTTCAGCTTCAGGATTTGTCCTTCCAGGGAGCAATCAGGCTTGACTTCCCGTAGGATGCACCGATTGGACCTCCTTGCAGTCCAGGGGACTCTCAAGAGTCTTCTCCAACACCATAATTCAAAAGCGTCGATTCTTCGGCGTTCTGCCTATCTTATGGTCCAGCTCTCACAGCCATACATTGCTAAAGTACCTGTTTGCTAAAGTTTCCTTTGTATCTTTTTCACATTTGAGCTCTTTTGGAACAGGAAACAATTTGTTCAATCTTTTTGCTGCAGAAAGTGCTTTATGAATTTCGAACTTTGCTGAGTATAGTAATAATAAGAATAACTCTGAGAATTGTGCTTCCAAGTAAAGGTGGGGCCCTCTCAGCTCACAGCTGTCACTATTTTCCTCTGGCCAACCTCTTGGAAGGGCACTATGACCTGATGTTGCATAATTCTAAGGCAAAGCAGCGCTCGCCCCACTTCCCAGCCAGCCAGCCAGCCCCTAACAGAGCCCCAATCGTCCGCACTCACGGGAGGGAGGGGCAAACGCAGCGACACGCTACTGCGCATTACCGTCATTCTAGAAAAGAATTGGGCAGAAAGTTGCCCCAAAGGAATGCTGGTGAAATTGGCCTCCCGGCCTGCAGTGTTTTCCCAATCTGACATTGCATTTCCCTTTCTGAAAATGCAAAATAGCCCCCTAAAACTTTTTAGCCCCCTTTTCTGTCCCTAACCCACTCTAAAATTCAACTGAACTTTGAACATGTCATTACAGCCCTAAGTGAAACACATTTTCATCATAGCATGCATGGAGTCTGTGCACGCATGGAATACATTCCGGCGTATGTGTGAAGATCTTTCTGCTGCCGTCACTTTGAATGTGTGACAATCGGCTACATTGCTGGGTGTGATCATGATTACCTCCCCATGCACAGACTGTACTTTATTTTATCTGATCAGTTGCACCAAGCTAAAGGATAGACAGGCCCATTTAAATTTGACTGTGGGTGCAGACGTCAGCTTTTTGCAGCTCATCACTTTGTAGTCTTTAAGGTTGCAAGAGATAAGCTTGTGTGCGGGGGTTGGGGAGAGCGGTGCCTGATAAAATGTTTGAAACTGGGGGGATGAAGTGAAGTGTGAATGCCATGCATTTTTTCTTTTCTCTTGGCTAAAAGTGGAATTATGAATTATGCAAAAAGCAGTGATATATCTGGTTCATTTCTACTTGTGCAGACGTCAACTTGCCTTGGGGAAACATTTAGGTTACCTGAATACATTTCCTTTGTATGTGCAGAGGACACAGAGTCAGTAGCGTTGGCAAAGGGGGGCAGCAAGGTACGTTTGGCCGGTGCCACACCACTCTGTGTAAGCGGCCCTTCCGCTTCGACATTGGATCGATTCGGGACAGCGATGGCATTATGCAGTGTTGGGGGTACAATGGTCAGGGTATGGTGGCCACAGGAGGTGGTGATGGCATCTGGCCTAGGTACCTTTAAAAGGACAGATTTATGGAGGAAAAGGCCATCGTGGGCTATAGGCCATGATGGGTTGTGCAACCTCCTTACGTTGGTAGTAGGCTACTTCAGAATGCCAAGTGCAGGGGAGTGGCAACAGGATGCAGGCATCTTGTTGTCTCGTGTGCTCCCTGAGGCATCTGGTGGGCCATTGTGAGATACAGGTAGCTGGACTAGATGAGCTTTTGGCCTGATCCGAGAGGGTTCTTCCTATGTTATTACGGGGGCTGCTATTTGCATAGGGTTCCCCCATATCTGTGGTTTCCATATCTGTGAAAGGGGCCCCACAAAAGAACAGATACTCAGGGATGCCTATACTATTCTGCCAGGCAGGTTTTGCCTTGGCAAGGCTGCACAATTGTGGTTAAGTTCGTTCAGATTGAATTCTATTTCTTTCTTCCTTGCTTCTGTCTCAGCTTAGTTTTGTTTTATAAAGACTTTCCTGACTATAGTTCTCTGACTTTTAAGCCTTAATTGTATCTCTAGTCATTCACTCACTTCTTCTTACCACAACTGCTGTATCTTTGCTGTAAGCCCCTGCTAACTGGACAAGAGGCACTTTTTCAAGTGGTGCTCCTCTTATATTTAGCAGGGGGAGAGTAACTGTCCCTCTTCACCCCTGCGCAGTCTTTCTAGTGGCTGTTGCTGGCGGTCTGCCTTTTTTTTTAGATTGTGAGCCCTTTTGGGACAGGGAGCCATTTAACTTTATTATTACTATTTGCCTGTAAACCGCTTTGTGAACTTCGTGTTGAAAAGCGGTATATAAGTACCTGTTGATTGATTGATTGATTGATTGATCTTTAAATCTTAATGTAAGTGTTTGAAACTTCAGACTGGCCTAATTTATGACTGAAATGTTTTGGAATGACTTCTGTGCTGTGTCTGTTGGCTCTAGAGGGGAAAACAGTTAACAACCCATTTAAGGCCTTGTCTACACAAATAGCAGAAACAGGTAACAGAGGCTGAAGGTAATAGACAATATCATGTTGGACTGCAGGAGGGGAAATCACATTTTAACTCCCCCATTAGTTTATTGCAAATAGAAAAGTAGCAAAATGGGAGTGGAATAGAAGAATCTCTCTCTCCTGATGTTTAAAAGTTGGAAGTATAGGCATCCGCCGGCATTCGGGAATCTGGTTATCCGTGATTCTGTGCGGATCCTTGCACTAATTACCTTCATGTATGTTGTTTATGGTCACATGAAGAAATTGGGTAGAGCCTGCTTGTCTTGCTATATGCTTTTTGCTTATAGCATCTGGTTAAAGTAGGTACCTGATTCCTTCACATGACTATAAACAATATAAATGAAGATAGTAAGAAGAGAGCCCCACTGGATCAGGCCAAAGGCCCATCTAGTCCAGCTTCCTATATCTCACAGTGGCCTATCAGATGCCTCAGGGAGCACACGAGACAACAAGATGCCTGCATCCTGTTGCCACTCCCTTGCACCTAGCAATCTGAGGTAAATTTCTGAGGTAAAATTCTGAGGTAAATAATAACTTGCAACCCAATCTAGGCATTAAGAACATAAGAAGAGCCCTGCTGGATCAGGCCAAAGATCCATCTAGTCCAGCTTCCTGTATTTCATATTGGCCCACCAGATGTGTCAGAGAGCTCAAAAGACAACTAGATACCTGCATCCTGTATACAACTAGACTCCCTTGCACCTGGCATTCTGTGGTTCCTCCTTGTAGCTCGGTGTCCTGTGTCCATGGTGTGGCCAGAACTATATTCCCCCACAGATAATGGGGGAAAGCCTGTACTTACATGGCCTTGCATTTAAAAATGACCTCAGTCTGAGATGATACAGTCAACTACTGTACCTCTGTCTGCTATATGTGTAGTTCAGACCTCAGATTTACCTCTTTTATAAATGGAAATTTCTCTTTTATAAATACAGTATAAATTTCCCCAGCCGTAACCTGCTAAAGCAAAATGCCGCCCGTAGGAATCACCAGTTAACTCCTTCAAATAACTTATAGAAGTGGCTTTGAGATAATTACAGCTTTAAAAAGGAGTCGCAGAAATACTTTGTGTGCAATTAAAGAAAGAAAGAAACCTGCTGAACCCCTTTGCTCACAGTGTCTTCAGCATGTTCAAACTGCAAGTTCTTTCCTGATGCGCTGATCCTCAGATTAAAAGGGCAACATATAACTTGCCCAAGGAGATAAGGCTGCTGATACCAAGGGAGATCAGATGTTGAGGTTTGTGTAATTTAATATCTCAAAGTTCATCATACTGTCAGGCCATTGGAACATTTCTACATTTCCTTCTAAGAAAACCAAAGGAACTGAGAAGCAAGTGTGTTTCTTCCCTAGAAGAGAGGGATTATTCTTGCTAGAAGAATTGCTAGTTAATTACCGATATGGGATATGTGGATTTTGATGTGGATCAACGAACTTCCAAGAGCACATGTCCAAAACAATCATTTTAGTTGTCTGGACTCAATTTGAACCAGCAATATCTTGGACTGGCTAACCAGAATAGAGCCAGAATACATCAGGGACTCTTGGACTGCAGTTGGGGCTTTTAATGAATTACCTGGAAATGAGAGGTGTGGGGCGCTGATGGGGGAACCACAGAAAATAACAGGAAAGGTTCAGAGACTTTCCCTAGGGTAGGACCCAGCCTGCACCTAGACAGGAGCCCGAACCTGTCTTAAGAAGCACGCCCCAGCAAACCCAATCTCAGGCATACAAATAAGGATCTGGGCAAACTCACAGGGCATTTGGAAAGGAAGGGTCCAGTAGAGTCAGCAGGACAAGCTCCCAAAGGTGCTTCAATGCGCCGTGGGATGGCAAATGCCCACTTGCATAATGTCATTCTGTCTCACCCTCAGAGTGAGGTTGGCCTTGGGGTAGACACCAGGGGTCCCATGGCTGACCTGGGATGCTGACTGACCATGGGTCCAAGCTGGGATGTTGGGGAGGGCCTGGATCACCAGTGCCTGCCATGGAAGCTGGCCTGGGGCAAAAAAAAGACCCTCCAGATAAACCAGCGCAGGTAGCCAATTCAGCCAATGAAGATCTCCTCCCTGGTAGTGTTCTGTACTGGGACTAAGGTGAGGCGGAAGTCCCAAGGAGTGGTGGAATTCCTGCATTGGAACCATGCTGGGGGACTGACTACCTTCCAGCACTGGTGCCCTGCTGGAGAGACCAGATGGCATCAGTGTCCTGCTGCCAAAAAGACAGACCTGGGCATCTGCTTGGATTTCAACTTCTCAGATGAAGTTTGCACCCCCTTGTAATTGTTGGCAATAAACCCTTTTATTTCTCTGGTAGCTGATCTGGTCTCCTGAGTCTGCAGCAGGCCTGTGTTCTCCATGTGGAACCCAAACCCCTTTAATGAATGCCCACCCCCAGGATGAGGCACCCTGGGGTGTGTGGATGTGACAAGGGGACCCAAAACTCTCTTCAGGTACTGAAGGCTATAGGGATGTGCAACACTGTGAAGGCTATAGGGATGATCACAGTCACTGTGATTGGAAGGCAGCATGGCTTCTAGGGGTTGTTTAGGCCTGGCATGACTATTAGAAGCCTGGTTTTCTTCCTTTGCCTAGTTGACTTTTTGTTTCCTGCACTTTAGGCCTCAGTGCAGAGGCACTGGGTTCAAGAACAGATAACCTGGGTCTGATTTGATCATGGCTTCATCACTCTTGCTCCAATACTAGGAAGAGATGCAGGGCTGACACCCAATTCTCACAATGCTTGAATGTCATTAAGGGCACGATCCTAACCTGGAGTTAGGCTGGCACAGTTAGGCCAGGAAAGTTTGGTTGGCACAAGGGACACTATAAAGTATGCTTGGATCACTCTTGGAGTCAGAGAGGCCGGCAAACAGACATGCACCATCCTCCCTGAGAGTGGTCCAATTAAGCAACTCCTCCTCCTCACCAACAGAGCCATTCTGGGCAGCGACAGCAAAGTGGTGGCAGTGCTCCAATAGGACTCCAGTGGTGAGGGGAAGGGCCCCCTTACATGGCACAGTGAGATGCCTGCAATGCTTACAGCCCCCATTCTGGCTGTGCTACTGAGGACCAGCCCTCAACATGGGGAGTTTGGTAACACTCATGTTAACTGTGCTTTTGGTTCTTGGATAATTGTATGGAGCTTTTTCTTCCTAACTACTATGCTTGATGGTGCCCTCAATTGCCCTGGCATGGAGGGCAGGATGTACTGGCATAGTTTATACTTTTCTCCTCCAACAGCTGTTTGGTTTTCTTTGCCTGTGCTTGCCTCCGGATCTTTCCCTGCTCTCTTCGTCTCTGCATGTTTTAATACCTTTTAACCTTCCCTTTTGGAGATCTATCAATTTTTTCCTGTACGATCTTGAGTTCTTTTTGAAAGTATTCTATTTTCAGTTTTAATAACTGCTTGAAGTCTTGACTGGGATTTAGTGCTCTGTCTTTCAGCTTCCTTATCCTAGCTCGGAAGAAAACCAAAGAATTCCTGTTTCTTTGTTTCTGTAAAAACAGAAAAAAGGGGGGTCAAGCAGAATGTTCCTCTCTTGTATATATTTTGAAAGTTTTTGAGTTTCAGTATTTTGAAACTCGTTTTAGAGGAGTGTTGAAAGAATACATTCCATCCTGCCGATTCTTGAGGGAGTTTTGAAGAGCTCCAAATTGCAGATTGGCGTCTTTGTTCATGGCCTGACATTTCCAGTGTCAAATCTTAGGCTGTGCCAGGCCTTGCCTTATACCTTAAGAACATAGGAAGAGCCCTGCTGGATCAGGCCAAAGGCCCATCTAGTCCAGCTTCCTATATCTCACAGTGGCCTACCAGATGCCTCAGGGAGCACACGAGACAACAAGATGCCTGCATCCTGTTGCCACTCCCTTGCACCTGGCAATCTGAGGTAAATTTCTGAGGTAAAATTCTGAGGTAAATAATAACTTGCAACCCAATCTAGGCATTAAGAACATAAGAAAAGCTCTGCTGGAACAGGCCAAAGATCCATCTAGTCCAGCTTCCTGTATCTCACAGTGGCCTACCTGGTGCCTCAAGGAGCACTAAGCAGTGGCATTGCCAGAGGAGTGCAAAACAGTACGTTATTTACGGCTCTTGACCAAGCTGTGTAAGCAGCCCCTCCCCATTGCAGCTGGAGCTAGTTGGGACGATAAAACAATGTGGCGGCCACATTGTTTTCAACGACCCAATTGGCTCCAGTGTTGAGGGTGAGGGACCATTTACATGGCTTGATCAGGAGCCATAAACAACTTATCGTTTTGCAACCCTCTGGCTAGGCCACTGGTTCCAAGGCTTGCGTTACAGTGTGTGTCAATGAGCATACCACGTTTTACTAGGGAAGGACTTGCGGTGTGGGCATGGCAGGTGAGGCAGAACCGCCTCGGAAACGATACTCCATTGACAATATGGAAAAGCGCAGCAGTCGCCCCACCTGCTTACATCCGAGGAGGTTCTCCTCACACTGAGAGCACAATCCTAACCTGGAGTTAGGCCGGCACAGTTAGGCCAGCAAAATTTGGCTGGCACAAGGGACACCGTAAAGTGCGTTTGGACCACTCTTGGAGTCAGGGAGGATGGTGCACGTCTGTGTGCTGGCCTCTCTGATTCTGAGAGTGGTCCAAACATACTTTACAGTGTCACAAAGTCAAACTTTGCTGGCATAACCGTGCCGGCCTAACTCCAGGTTAGGATTGTGCTCTGAGAAAGGATTCTTTACACCTCCTTTCTCAGGTGTAAGGAGAGCTTCCCTGGGTGTTAATGGGCAGGAAGGTGGCAGCCATTTTCCATAGGCAACAACAGGGCAATTTTTGCCTCACCTGGTGACCCACAGCACACATCCCTAGGGCTAAGCTTTTGTTTGCCACACTCTGAGGCCTCTGGTGCAGCTTCAGAGTGTGAAAACACCATCTCCTCATCCCAGCAGATGCTTCAGAGCAGTGATTCTCAAACGTTTAGCACTGAGACCCACTTTGTAGAACAACAATCTGTCTGGGACCCACAGGAAGTGATGTGCGATGGCCAGAAGTGTGATCATTGTGATGCCAGAGTCTGCTGCTTTCCTGAGAATGCAGCAATAAGTTGCCATTTTCCAATAGCAAAGTGCAGGAAGAAAAAAAAGCCTATTTACAACCTTGACACAAGCAAAACTACCACACAGCCCTCCCTCTTTCCAGCATCCCATCTTCCCATATTTTCAAAATGGCTGCTCTAGGGGCTTCACAACCCACCTGAAATTAACTCGTAACCCACTGGTGGGTCCCAACCCACATTTTGGGAACCACTGCCTCAGAGCAAATGAGATGATAGACACATCTAGACGGTGCCAGTGTTTTCTGCTGGAGTTTTTTTTTTTAAATACTCTTTTAAAACATGTTTCTTTACCGTGTCCATGTTTCCTTGGACTACCATACATTTGGTTAGTCGTTCCTCCTAAACATATGCATCTTCCTTTCTCTTTGTAATTGTTTTGTCCTGGTTGTATTTGTATTGTGTCTTCAGATTTTTTTTTCCCTCACTAAAAGGAAAAAAAACAACACATTAGTTTGGTTAGCATCATATTTATTGTTCATTTAGGCAAAGAAGCTTGTGGCAAAACAATAAATGCCACAAGGGGACCAAAGATGTTTGCATTAGCTGTAAATTCTATATACAAGTGGAATGAGCTGGATAAGAACTCTTTATAAGGAATCAGGTTGTTTTAAAAGGTTTGTGGTTTGGTTTCGGGGAGGGTGTCATAGCTAGTTTCGAAAGCATTTTCTATGTAGCCCTATCAGTGCAGCCCTCTGAGTGGACCCATCTACACTACAGGAATGCTTTTTTTTTTTTTCAAAGAAGGACCTGTGGGAGTCCCAGAAAAATCTGAGGATATTCCTTGAAAAAGAATACAGATGGACAGCACAATCCAAGCGCCCATCGCGTCGACCTGACGTCAGTAGCGCTGATGCGGGGGTGCCGAGCAGCACCCCCGTTTTGGCGCTACTGCAACAGAACCAGTGCTGCAGGCCAAGCTTCCCTCGTATCAGCCGAGGCTCCATGCGGGACAGGACTGGTTTGAGGTTCCTGGCATTATCTTCCTCTCCCAAGGCCTCATAATCCATTTGTTTGTACAGCTGAGGTAGGTGGATGAAAATGAGGTTATATTTTGGGAGGAGACCCCGCTAGTAGAATGATGCCTCCAACCCACATTCGTATTTTGTAGCAGTTGGACAATGAACATAAAGTTCAAACATACTTTACGGTCCAAACATACTTCACGGTGTCCCTTGTGCCAGTCAAACTTTGCTGCCTAACTGTGTCGGCCTAACTCCAGGTCATGATTGCACCCTTAAACATATTTTGAATGGTTTATTGGTATGATTATACATATAGTTACAAATGTATATATAAATATGCAAGTATAGATTCTGTAGACAAATTTATAAAATTAGTATTTGTGTGCGTATACACACACACACACACACACACACACACACACACACAGAGAGAGAGAGAGAGAGAGAGAGAGAGAGAGAGAGAGAGAGAGAGAGAGAGAGAGAGAGAGAGGAAAATGCTCTGTGCTTCTGTCGGTGCTTCTTCTCTGGCCATTATTATTATTCATTTCATGCCATGAATACTACTGAAAAATTTTCCATGCCAAAAATTTACGGGGCCCCAGATACCAAACAACCTTGGTACACCACTGAAAGTTCACACTACGGACCTCTGTTTTCCCCTCATCATGGTGCTGTTATTAGTTTTGGTATTTCATAATATTTTGGTCCCCTGCAAGCTGCCGTAGCGGTGATTCTCATTTTTTTTCTTTTTTGCACCCCTCCCATGCTAGAAAGCTCTTGGAGCTGCAAATGAGAGAGGCCAGGAGCGAACGCTGGCACAATCCTACTGTGCTGGTGGTGGGACTCTGGAACCGGCCACAGCACAAAGCACTGAACCCTTACACTGGAGCCTCGGTGAAAAGAGTAAATATGACATGAAGCCAGTCAGAGGAGAGGCAGAGGGGAAAAAAAGGCTCCAGACAAAGGTGGGTTTGAAGCCAAAAAACAAGTCCAAACACAGTGGCAATGCAAGGGGCAGCCAAACCCAGAGGAAAATGACGCCGTAATCATGCCAGAGGAAAATGATGCCAACACGTCTTTCCAAAGGAGCAAAAAGTCAGGACTTGGAAGTCGGAAGAAGCAGGCAGGCAAGGCAAGAGTATGAACGGAGAGGAACAAAGCAGGAGGTGGAGGGCATAACCGATGAACAGTTGCTCAGGAAAAGGCCTACAGTAGACCTGGCCTGGAAGTCTATGTGCTCAGCAGAGGCAGCTATGGCTCAAATCATACCTATTTTGTCTGGACTTTGGATGATGGTTGGCTGTCTGCCCTCTATCCTTCTGGAACACTGTCATAGCTTGTTTGCTCCCCTGGTCAATTGTTTCCCACCCTACAAAGAGCCTGATAAGGAGAGTTGAGTCTCACCTTATCTTTGAACGTTCTCTGTGTTCATGTTAAATCTTTAATGTTTTTAAATATTGTTCTTAATGTGTTTTACTTATTGTGGTTACATTGTACTTTTTTGTTCTCGGTAAGCCGCCTTGGGCATTTGCGTTGGCATGGGAAAGGCCGGGTATAAATTCTTCAAATCAAATCAAATCAATGACCAATTAGGAGATCCCATCAAACTGCTTTAAGAAGGCAATGCTGGGACATAACCCAGCTCCCCTGGAGACCCCTCCCCACAGTATTGCTATCTGACACCAGTGAATGGATGTGCCCTCAGAGTCTGCCTGCATCTTACCTCTCTTCATCTTCCTTTATCCTTGTGTATTGGAAAAGGCAGGAGGTACCCCAAGGAGATAGGGAAGGTATCAGCAATGGCCCCTTGTCCCAGATAAGCCAGGGATTATAGGGTTAACCCCCAAGGTCTCTGTAAGCCTCGGGAGCACAGCTGTAGGCTGATGAGACCCCTGGCAATGAAGAGAGGCTAGCACATGTGCAGATGGGTATGGCTGATGAATTAAAGCCTGCCCACTGATTGGCTGGCCTCAGTATAAAGTGGGAGGCAGGAGCTGGAGTAAAGGACCTGGGAAGGTGCTGGAGGAGGGCACCAGGTAGGTGCTAGATGGATGGATTGCTGGACTGCCTGCCTGCCTGAAGGACTGTTGGATGGACTGATGGACTGGCTGAAAGATTGGATGAGGTAAGGTTATTGTGGGGAATAACTGTTGGAAATTGTTGTATGTCTGCCACGCCCCTGGAGCCACCAAGTGGAGGAGGCAGTTATGGCTTGGGCAAGCTGACTGACTATTGTTTGTTGGTGGGGTTTGTTGATGCTAGACTTAGAGTAGTTTGGAGCTAAGCCAGTGATGAGGGCAGTCTGGAGGAGGCTGGCCAGCCGGTGATCCCAATCAAAGCTGCTGGAAGAGAGGAGGCCCAGTGGGTGACTGAACCCCCTCCCTCTTGCCTATCTCTAAGGCTGCTCTGGAGGGGAAACGAGTTAGCCTAGTGTGGGCATTGAGGCCCTTGGGGAGGCCCGGCAGGGAATTTGGCAGAACACCTTGTCTTGACAGCACTTAGAATGTAAGACGAGCCCTGCTTGATCTGGCCAAAGTCCCATCTAATTCAGTTTCCTGTAACTCTCAGTGGCCCAGAGGCGTAACTGGAGGGGGGTCACAACACTAAGTTTTGCAGGCTGCCGAACTCTGGTGTAAAGTGTCCCCTCACACTCACAGCCATTTGAAAGAGGCGACGGTGTCTCCTCCCCTTCCCTCTTCCTGCTCTGAATGGCTGTGAGGGCTTTACGGGATGCTTTACACCGGAGTATGGCAGCCTACAAAAAGTAGCATTGTGCCCCTGCAGTAACCCACCGGATACCTCAGGGAGCACACAAGACAACAAGATACCTGTCTCCTAATGCCACTCCCTTGCATTTGGCATTTAGAGACAGCCTCCTTCTTAAAAAAAACAAACAGGAGATTGCATATACCTATCACAGCTTCTAACCTGTGATGGACATTTCCTCCATCAATCTGTCGAAACATTTTATTAAAGGCACCTAGGCCGGGTGCCATCACCACATCCTGTGGCAAAGAGTTCCACAGAGTAATTACATGTTGGTTACACTTCTATACCAAGGTCATAGTCATCAACGTTAGCTGTGTTTCACAAGGGCAGGTCACTGTTTCATGTTGCAGTCACTGAGAGCTGAACAGAAATGTGATTAACCTGCAGATAATATCAAAAGAATATACAGATGGTTGTGTTAATTGCTCCCAAAATATTGAAAGAAGCAGAACTTTTATCACTTCAGAGAAATGTGTCAAATAGTCTTCTATAAAAAGCCCGCAGTTCTAAATCTAGTTTGGCTTCCTTTCTTTCCCAGTTCTATCTCCAGCATCTCTCTCACTCAATCTCTCTCTCTCTTTCCTCCCCGTCCCATGTTGCACGCTTAATTTTCATAGGTGGGATTGTCAGGATGTTATTGAGGTAAATTTTCTCAACTGCTTATCTTTTTGCTGAGCCATCTGGTAGGCTTAGCTGTTCACCAATGAGAGGAGTCTGTCACATATCTTTATATGCATCTCATTCATTACCCAACAGTTTGGGACTGAAACCTGACGTATGAAAACATGACTTCCAAACAGACGTTACTCCAAAAAAGATCTCTCAACTGAACACATTCTCAGTCTGTGCCTAAAGGGATAATTTGTTAAGACTTCCCTCCAAAGTTAAATTAAGGCATGACGAATGACAGGGTAAAGGACTGTGGTGAGGAAATGTAGCAAAGCAGTAGCCCAGAATAAATGCTACAATGTGTGAGTGTGTAACTGAGTACAGCAGAATACCTTCCTTGACATTCAAGGTAAAACCTTATGGGTGAAGCATATCTGATCTAACTCTCTTGATTCTTCTCTCTCCACCACCACCAACCCGGCCCATGTGCCAGCTTTTAAAAAATCTTCCCTTCTTTCTTTCAGGGCAAAATCCTAATCTCAAAATGGAATAGGTAGGCCCCACTGGCCTGCCCCATATCCAGCACAGGGATTGGGTCAGGAATCAATTCCCCTTACCCCATGTAATGTGGCAGTGGCCCGAATGAGGCATCTGCACTGCTGAAATTGGGGGGCACAAATCTGAACAGCCCGGATAGGGGCTGGGCCGCCTAGGACAGGGGGTAGGATCCCGCCCAAGTTCTGTTTTAGAGCCTTCATTTTTAAGTTCTTTTATTTAGCAATTTGGTATTAATTATCGTGTCTCTCTTGATGAAGGGCCATTATTTTTCTGCATCTCCAGTTTGCTGTTTTCTGCGCCCATCTTTAAAAGAGATTAAAGAGAGTTCCTTCGCTGAAGTAAAATTGGTCAAAAACAAAAATGTCCTTTTCTCCTCTGGATTTTTCTTTTTCTAATCTTTCTGTTCCTTTGTCAATTGATGGTTAGCATGTCTGATTTGCCTCAAGCGGCAGCTGTTAGGGCGCAATCCTAACCTGGCATTAGGCCGGCAGTTAGGCTAGCACAAGGGACACCATAAAGCGCATTGGTTCCACTTTCAGAGTCAGGGAGGATGGTGCACATGGTGGCGCACATTTCTCTGACTTTGAGAGTGGTCCAAAAATACTTTATGGTGTCCCTTGTGCCAGGTGCAAGAAAGTGGCAACAGGTTGCAAGCATCCTGTTGTCTTGTGTGCTTCCTGAGGCACCTGGTGGGCCACTGTGAGATACAGGAAGCTGGACTAGATGGGCCTTTGGCCTGATCCAGTAGGCCTCTTCTTATGTTGTCCCTGCCAAACTTTTGCTGGCCAAACTGTGCCAGCCTAACTCCAGGTTAGGATTGTGCTCTTAGTCTTCATCCTTTTCTTCGCCTACAATCTGAGGGAAAGTCTGGTCACTCTGAGTTGTCCAACACAGTCAAAATTCAGTTATTTCTGTTGGATGCCACCCTTACTTGGATTTGCTCTCTTATGAGAGATCCTTGCAATGTGATGATGGATCTCTCAATCCATCACCAGAGTTATTCTGGTAGCGGGTGGCTTGTTGCCAACAGTTTGCAAGCTTGTAAACTCCACAACAGTATCAGCAGGAAGCAGAGCAGCCACCAGAACAGGTAAGGTAGTAGGGGCATATTGGGGCTGGATCAGGCGGTATTAACCTGGTATGTATCCACCTTCGCTGGAGACAAACTTGCCTACTCCAGTATGTATCCACCTTACATCCCACTTTATTAATGCATGTATCCACCTGGTTCTAACATTGATTCTCTTTCTTTACATCCTACTTTATTAATGCACTGAAACACACATACATCACCCACTTCTCTCTCTCTCTCGCTTTCTTTACAACCTACTTTATTAATGCACTGAAACACACATTTTTACATCTGTCATCAAAAATACGTAAGTAAAACGTGAACACATTTATACCAATGGAAACTGTCTGGAGATTTCTGCTATTATTTCATGAAATGGCGCATTTACATGAAGCTTTTTCCACCAATATTCATTACTAGCTGAATGGAACCTTCTTGATTAGATTTGCATTCCTGACCCCAACTATGACTTCACACCTTTTGCAAACACAAAGGAGATAGGCATGTAGTTTCAGCAATTTCCCACACTCTGGAGCCATGTTGGCCTAACCGAAGGTGGATATATACAGGGTTAATAGAGTGCATCTCCAGCGAAGGTGGATACATAGGATCAGGCTAGGCTGGGGGCAGGTTGGGAGCAGACCTCAGAGGGAAAAGTGTCTGCAGTACTGCAAAAGATCTGGTGTACATCTGAGCAGGCCAAACAATTTCTTTACTTACCGCTTCCAGGCTGCCACTGCACACTGAAAGCCAGGCCTGGGTAGGATTGGGCCAATATTTTGTTGTGCTTGGATTATTGTAATGTAAATATTGTAATTATTGATTGGGCCTTTTTTCAGGGCCCAATCCTAACCTCCGTGTTGGGCTGCGCAGCCCAATTCAATCAATCAATCAATCACTAGTATTTATATACCACTTTTCAACACAAAGTTCACAAAGCGGTTTACAGGCAAATAATAACATTAAATTTAAATGGTTCCCTGTCCCTAAAGGGCTCACAATCTAAAAAGAATGGAGAACACCACCAGCAACAGCCATGAGAAAGACACTGCTGGGGTGAAGAGGGACAATTGCTCTCCCCCTGCTAAATTTAAGAGGACACCACTTGAAAAAGTGCCTCTTGCCCAGTTAGCAGGGGTTAGCAGGTAGCACTTGCCCAATTCAGAGGCAAAACAGTAAGCACAGATGTGAGGAGACCCATTGGTGTGCCTGAGCAAGTGCTCAGGGAATGTCCCCTTCTCCCAAGGTGCTTCCTAGGCTGTTGTGGCTGTTGTGTAGCATGCAGTAGTAGCCATTTAGCTACCAATGTGCCTCCAGCATCCAGGCAGTTTGGATTGGGCTGCCTATCAGTCTTACCTAGTTTCACATTAATTAGCTTCTTTTCACTTTATATTCTGCTCTCTGACAGATTTATGATCATGTGTTCTCCAGTTTTGATTTTCCTTCACTGGTTACCTTTTTCTTTTTGCATTCAATTTAAGATGTTATTTATTTGCAAATGTATTCACTTGCTAGTGCCTGCTTGTTCATTACCGTAATTTCCTTTGTTGCTTGTTACATACACATTGCTTCGTACCTCCAGGCTTCTCCCCCATCCAGTTTACTGCCCCCTGCCCTGCCTATTGGACTTCTATCAGCTGATATTAATATGATGGATTCTCTCTCACACAAAATGCCCTGCACCTCTTTGGGTGCAATCCTAACCTGGAGTTAGGCCAGCACAGTTAGGCCAGCAAAGTTTGGCCGGCTCAAGGAACACTATAAAGTATGTTTGGACCACTCTGAGAGTGGTCAGCACACACTCTGAGAGGCCAGCACACAGACGTGCGCGATCTTCCTGACTCCGAAAGTGGTCCAAACACGCTTTATGGTGGCCCTTGTGCAGGCCAAACTTTGCTGGCCTAACTGTGCCAGCCTAACTCCAGGTTAGGATTGCGCCCTTCTTTTCAACTAGGCTGTGTCTAATTGCTTTTAGCCTTTTCCTATAACCTTTTAATGGTTTAGTTCTCTTTTTAGTTCCTTGTTTTTCTTTAAGAGTGCAATCCTAACCTGGAGTTAGGTCAGCAAAGTTAGGCCAACAAAGTTTGGCCAGCACAAGGGCCACTGTAAAGAGTGTTTGGACCACTCTCGGAGTCAGGGAGGCTGACGCATGTCTGTGTGCTGGCCTCTCTGACACCGAGAGTGGTCCAAACATACTTTACGGTGTCCTTTGTGCAGGACAAACTTTGATGGCCTAACTATGCCGGCCTAACACCAGGTTAGGATTGTGCTTTCAGGCTCCCCATTACTTTGTCCTCACTGTTCCTGTGGAAAAGGGGGAAAACCCCTAGCTGCATTTCAGAGGGCTGGCGGGGGGGGAGCTTTCTTTCTGACTTGCCAGCAACAAAACACACTAACCAGTTTTATTTCCTGAGACAAATCTGAAGTGATTTATCTGCTCCTGCCAGATATGAAAGAAAAACCACTGCCTAATACGGAAAAAATGAAAACATATTATTAACAATGAAAAAACCCCTCTTCATTAAAAACTTCATGTATCAATTTTCCCCGTGCTTCTCTGCAAAACATGAGTTTCTTGGTATCAACACAAAAGTTCAAGGCTAATGTTGCAAATATTATTTCTGAACTGAAAGTTTATACAATCAAATTTGGTATGAGGGATACTGTCAAGGCTGAAAGCCTGTTTCTTGAGGAAAGGGATGCATGGGGATAGTGTATCTAGGGGCGCAATCAGTAGTGGGATCTAAATGATTTAGCAAGGGGAACTTTTGATTGGCAGTTGTGTCAGGACCTGCCCACCGGAAGTGAGGTCATAGCCGGAAGTGATGTTGTGGCAGGAAGTGAGGTCATAGCCGGAAGTGATGTTGTGGCAGGAAGTGACATCGTCAAGCAGGAAGTGCTGTCATTGTAACACAATAAAATGATATGAACTGTAAATTGGCACCCAAAAAACTAGACCAACCACTCCACAACAGTTTCAGCAGGCATCTGTGCATTTTTAAGTAGGCTAGCAAGCCCAAAAAACTAGACCAACCATTCCACAACATTCTTCTTTTGTACTGCTGCGGGAGGGAGGGGGGACAGGGAGAATGAGGGGGAACAGGGAGAAGGCAGGCCATGCTGTGGAGGGAGCCCAGGCCTACCTGCTGCCGTCTCCTGCCACCGCCGCCGCTGCCGGGCCGCCACCGCTGCTGGTCTCCCGCCGCCTCCAGTTCAAATGTTGCAGAACTGGGGGCAGAGCGCGTGCACAACCAAAGAAAAACAACGTAAAAAAAAACAAAGAGAAAAAAATAGCCAGAAGCCAGCCGATGTCAGCGAGTGGGCGGAGCCAGCCAACGTTCCAACAAGTGGAACTCTGTCCCCCCGCGTTCCCCCTCCATCCCACCACTGGGCGCAATCCTAGTTGCACCCTTGGGCCGATGCTAACTGCTTGCATCAGCCCAATGTCACTAGTGCTGACGCAGGGGCACTGACCAGCACCCATGTGTCGGTGCTAGTGCCATTGGGCCGACACTAGTAGTAGTATCGGCCCAACAATGCCGGCCTATGGCTGTGCCACATTGCTCATACGCCAGCTGAACTCGGCTGGCACAAGAGCAGTTCTGGGCAGAGGGATGGAGGGAGAAACTGGGCAGGGGTGGGCATGCCAGGAGGTGTGCCGACCTGGAGAGGGGGGTGGGATTGGGTTGCGCAGCCAAGCCTCCGTCCCCAGGCTGCGCGGCCCCGATTCAGGCCACGGGGCTTTCTTGGCTCTGTGCCTGCTAAATTGTAGGTGCGGATCCGAGGAACCCATATGGGAGGCTGGTGCTTCCCTGGGGCAAGGGTGCGAGGGGGAGCCTCCTCAGCACTCCAAAGCTGCACTGGGTACAGTGCAGGCCAACCAGCCTCTCTGTTCCAGCACAGCTTAGCACTGTGCCCTAAATCTCAGTCAGGGGTGATGTTCAATATTTCCTAGTTCCCCACAGCCCTGCTCAAAGAATGGGTGGGGAGGGATAGAATGGAGTGAAGGGGTCATCCTCAGTTGCATAGGTAAGCCCTTTGTATAATTTCCCCTTCTAGCTGCATGAAATACAAAGGTGTGATTTCCCCTTCCCAAACTGTCTTCCTTCTTTCTGGCAGACAACATTAGTGAAACCTAGACTCGCAGTCCAATCCTAACTGGGCTGTTGGGAGGAGGTGTTTACTGCAGCAGAAGAGTCTTCCCCCATCACAAAATGGCAGCTGATGACATGCGCAGTCGGTTGCTGCAAAAGGTGGCAGTGCCACAGCTTTGCCTCCAGATCCTGCCACGCACGCAGGACTCAGGAAGTCAGTGGTGGGGTGGGTGGGGGAGGAACTGAGGCAGGGAGGAGGTGGGAGAGGGCAGATCCGGTGGCAATGGGGCTTGCCAGATCTTATTCCCCCCCCCCATTTCAAACCTCCTTTCCCCTTTTCTCTCCTCAGACATACACCACCAAAAGATGTGGCAAATGTCTGAAGAGGCCTATAGATAGCCCCAGGGCTTATGTGGTGATAAGCATACATGTTTATTTTTCTTATCCCACATGCCCTTACGCCACCACTGGATGCAGTGTGTGAGCCTTTTTGGTATGGCTGTGCCAGTTCTGCTGGCAGGGGACAGGTTGGGGCCCTAGGCACCCAGAGTGTGCTTGAGTTGGGAGCCCAACATCCATAGTGACCCTCTCTTGGGATTGATTCCCATTGGTTCAGGCACCAGCTCAGTGTTTCTCCTGTCAAATTCCCTCCCTCCATACTGTAAGCTTGCCCTCCGCAGATGTGAGCACTTTTCAAGTGGCACTGGGAGTGCTGAGTTCCAACAATTCCATTTTGTCTCATTTGAAGATGCTTTTCTCTGCTTTTGCCCTGCTGTGCTGCTCACAGGAGTAATAGGGGAAGCGCAACAGATTATGCATGGGACAGATAGAGGGATGTTCTTTTTCCTCTCACAACACCAGAACCAGGGGGACATCCACTAAAATTGGGGGTTGGGAGAGTTAGAACAGATAAAAGGAAATAAATTTTACCCAGTGGGTAATTAATCTGTGGAACTCCTAGTCAACAGGAGGTGGTGATGGCATCTGGTCTAAGTGCTTTTACAAGGGGATTAGACAGATTTCTGGAGGAAAATCATTGTGGGCTACAGGCCATGATGGGTGGTGCAACCTCCTTATGTTAGAAGGAGGCTACTTCAGAATGCCAGATGCAAGGGAGTGGCAACAGGATGCAGTCATCTTGTTGTCTTGTGTGCTCCCTAAAGCATCTGATGGGCCACTGTGAGATACAGGAAGCTGGACTAGATTAGCCTGATCCGGGGGCGGGGGGCATATTCCTATGTTCCTGTGAGTAGATGTCTGAAGAGGAGCATCTAGTTCTGGTGGCTGTAAAAGAGAAATGCTGTGGAGAATCTTGACTGGCCATCAGTTTGTTTACCTCAGAATTTACCTCAGAATGTCAGATGCTGGATTGTGGTAACAAGATATAGACATCTTGTTGTCTTGTGTGCTTTCTGAGGCATCTGGTGGGTCACTGTGAGATACAGGAAGCTGGACTAAATGGACCTTTGGCCTGATCCAGCGAGGCTCTTCTTACGTTCTTATGTTAACAGATGCTGAAAGCAGGGGACGGAAAAGTGGGAGGAGCCACAACTACTTTATACTCCAATTTAACGAAGGAATTTAAAGATATTGTACCGAGAGTCTCTGCCAGGTGCCATTCTGGCGATCCTGTTCTCTACCATGTGCCTTGCATGCATCAACTCCACATCCCTCCTGTTTTATATCTGTCTTGAGGACAAGGATTGTTTCCAGAAGCTGAAGCTGGAAGGGGAGCAGCAGAGCTCAGGAATTTCAGAATGGATGTTTCTTGGCAAAGAGAAAGATGTCCACAAAATTCTCCAACGCAATAAAGAAAAGTAATTAAAGTGCCATTTTAGATACATTCTGGTTTTTTTTAATGGATTGCATTGTAATAAATTGTCACAAATAACCCTTCAAATTTGAGCTTTTATGCATTTGCCTAGCTTCTTTCTCCTAATTATCCACCCAACTGCTTTCATTGCTCAGAGTAGGACTTCCATGTGATAAATAAATGTAGTAAAGGAAGAGTTTATGATGACAAAGAGAAGTCAAAATGTGATATGGACAATGCCAAACCAGTGGTTCTCAAATGTTTTTAGCGCCAGGACCCACTTTTCAGAATGACAATTTGGCCAGGACCCACCGGAAGTAATGTCATGGCCAGAAGTGCAGCCATTATGACACCAGAGTCTGCTGCTTTCCGAAAAATGCAGCAATATGTTGGGTTATTTCTTAGCCATTTTCCATTAGCAAAGTGAATCAGAAAGGGAGGGGGGAAAGCCTGTTTATAGCCTCTTGACACTAACAAAATGCCCACACAGCCCTCACCCTTTCTAGTGTCCCATCTTCCCATATTTTCAATTATGGCTGCCCTAGGTGCTACATGACCCACCAGAAATTGGCTCGTGACCCACCTAGTGGGTCCTGACCCACAGCTGGAGAAACACTGTGCTAGACAGTGTCACACACGCTAGATACGAGACGCTCCACTTCTTCACTCTCCTTTTCTAAAGCCTGAAAAATGGAATTTTACATCTCTCATCATCTTGGAATGTTTAGTTGTACTTCAGTCATACTAGATGTGCTCTGTTGTGCCCTGGAGCCCCGTTCCACATTAGTTACCACACTAGGGCCAACTTGCTTGGTAAGGTGCTCCCTCCTGCATAGGCATTGCACTTGAGGCAGTGAGATGTGTGGTAACGAAATGAATTTATCTTGGCATGAACAACATGTTCCCATCGTTGCTCCTTCACGTGCCAAAATTTAGGCTGCCCATTTTGAACTTTGAGGTGCTCCCCAGTCACAGCATCAACTTAAAATGTATTTGTAAGGTTGCAATCTTTCCTGGGAATAAGCCCCATTGAAAACAATGGGACTTACTTCTGAGTAGACATGCTTAGGCTTGTGCTGTCAGAGGACTCCAAGGGTCACCATTGCAAGGGGACAAACAGAAGCTTGTCTTTTCTTCTCACCTTGACTGACTGACATATGATCTCTTTCTATTTAAATGCACGGGCCATTTTCTCACCTGTCAGTGCTTAAAGTGGCGTATACCAGGAAATTAAAATATCAGAACACTTTAAAAATAGAGTTGAATGAAAACATACTAACATACAACATTTGGCCATCACAAGGGACACTGTAAAGTATGTTTGGACCACTCTTGGAGTCAGAGAGGCCGGCACACAGATGTGAGCAGTACAAACACGCTTTATGGTGGCCCTTGTGCTTGCCAAACTTTGCTGGCTTAGTTTATGCTGGCCTAACTCCAGTTTCAGATTGTGCCCCGAGAGTGGTCCAAACATACTTTACAGTGGTTAGGATTTTAGGATACTTTAGGGTTGCGCTCTCAGAGTCAGAGAGGCCAGCACACAGATGCGTGCCATCCTCCCTGATTCCGAGAGTGGTCCAAATGCGCTTCAGAGTGTCTCTTGTGCCAGCCAAGCTTTGCTGGCCTAACTGTGCTGGCCTAACTCCAGGTTAGGATTATGCCCTTATTCACACTCACTTAATCCATTAATTGAACTCAAGCAGTCATTTAAGGAAATCACTGCCACACCTGATCCAGATAGCAAGGAAAAATAGGGCTGAGTGTCATCAGCATACTGACAGCCAATGTGGAATACCAGTTAGTGTCACAGCCCAACCCATCTGCCAGCCCAGATTATGCAGTGCCACTGGCAGAGCATGTGCAATAAACTGGAGAAGGGGGGATGACCAGATGGCCCAAGAGAGGTAAATACACATCTTTTTTACTTACCTCCCTGTAGTCCACTTGGTCTCTAATGAGCTTCCTCAAACCAATGCCAGCTATTTAGCGGGTGAAAGTCCAAGGAGGCTCAGGGGGCAGTTTGGAGTGGGAAAAAGGGATAGGATCTCAGCATGTGCCGTGGCTGCTGAGATCCTTCCTCTTCTCCTTATCTGGCCCAATTCCTTCCCCAATTCACCCCCACCCACCCCCTGTTGCCACCTGCTGCAGTGGGCAATCTGTGGCCAGCTGTGCCATTGCCCGTGTTTAGGGGGGGATAAACACACATGACACAGAATTCTTTGGTTGAAACAGGGCCGTGATTTATTGAAATACAAGCCGAGCAGAGATTGGTGTAAGCGGGTCCCAACTATCTTCTACCCCTGCAAGTGAAGATACCTGAGAGGAGGAGATAGTAGACCTGTCTCCTCAGGTCTCCTCAGGTCTACCTCAGGCCTACTATTTGCCCTCCTTTGGGCAAATCACCAAAGCCCCGAACCTGGAGTTGCCCCAACAGGCTCCCCCAATTCTTCTTCACCAACCCCTGAAACAGGGTCAAGGCAGCTGAATTGTTCTGCCCCACCCTGAGCCAGGAAGCCACGAAGGCGGGCGTTTCAACTCCATTCCAGGTCAAGCCAGGCCTGCCCTGATCTGTGTAGCCTCAAGGGCCCAGCACTGGCCTTAATGGTGGCAAGGCAAGGGACAAGGGGCAATGGCGAATCATGAGATCTGTTAGTGCATCACTCCCATAGGATGGGGCCATTAGTCTTGGAGCTGGGAAACCTGCTTTGAACTTAAAATCCAATTGAGCCGTGAAACACACTAAGGGCACAATCCTAACCTAGAGTTGGGCTGGCACAGTTAGGCCAGTAAAATTTGGCTAGCACCAGGGACACCATAAAGTATGTTTGGGCCACTTTCCGAGCCAGAAAGGCCAGCACACACAGGTGTGTGTATCCTCCCTGACTCCGAGAGTGGTCCAAACATGCTTTACAGTGGCCCTTATGTTAGCCAAACTTTGCTGGCTTAACTGTGCCGGCCTAAAGCCAGGTTAGGATTGTGCTGTAAGTGACTTGGGCCAGGCAGTGTGGGGAATCTTGTACATCACCCTGAGTGCCTTGCAATTCGCCACATGACCTCACCCAGTGGTTTCATGTCAATGTTAAAGATCATGGGAGATAAGGCAGAATGTTGTGACAGCTCACAGGGCAACTCCCATTCAACAGAGGATCATGATCTGGCACTGCTTTGTGAAACATGCTGGCAAGGTAGGAACTGAATCACTGCAATATACTAGCCTGCTCATGTGGTCTGTTTTGAAGTCAAAGCTGAGGGGAGATCTAGAAGAATCAACAGGGGCACGCTTGTCTTTCTCCTGGTTCAGACTGTCTACCATGGCAATTTCTGGCTTGAACCAGATATATGGTTTGATAATCTGTACAATCCACTAGACACTCAACTCTGTTGACCAAAAAGAGAATAATGGACCTGGGCCTGCAACATCTCAATTTATGAATACCTCTGAGAAGGTATTCATACCTCATTTATGTGACTTAGGCACAATCCTAACCAGGAGTTAGGCAGCCACAGTTAGGCCAGCAAAGATTGGACAGGAGAGGGAGGATGGCACATGTCTGAGAGTGTAGTGGTCGAAACATCCTTTATGATGTTCCTTGTGCCGGCCAAAGTTTGCTGGCCTAACTCCAGGTTAGGATTGCTCCCTTATTTAAAACTAAGCAAGCGCTTACATGTGGGAACAGCAGGGGCAAAGCTATTGTGGGATTGGTGGGATGGGACTTTTGTTCGCATTCTTGAGAAGCCCCAGTTCTCAAGACGAAACAGAATGTCAGAAGAGAGCTTCTGTGTCAGCCTCAACCTGTGCCTAAAAACTTCCACGAGGCCATTCTCTCCAGATGATGAACAAGTTTAGCAGCTCACCACAATGATCTGGTGATTTTCTCCATGTACTGCAAATATCCCTCCAAAATCTTTCTTGGGGGGCTGGGAGAATAAAACAGCCAAAACTTTGCTGTGACCTGCAAGATAAGCTTGGGTACGGCAATATAGCTGTATAGTATACATAGAAGGAGCAATCTGAAGCAGCTTCTGTGTGGCAGAGCCAATCCCATCCCATTAAAAAAATCTTTCTCAGCAGTGCTCCAGACCAGTGGTTCTTTTAGCACCAGGACCCATTTCTTAGAATGACAGTCTGTCCAGGACCCACCAAAAGTGATGTCATGGCTGGAAGTGCCGTCATTGTGATGCCAGAGCCTGCTGCTTTCCTGCGAATGCAGCAATAAGTTGGGTTATTTCTCAGACATTTTCCAATAGTGAAGTGAATCAGAAAGGAAAAAGGTCTATTTACAACCTCGACACAAGCAAAACAACCACTTAGCCCTTCCCCTTTCTAGCATCCCATCTTCCCATATTCGCAATATGGCTGCTCTAGGTGCTTTGCAACCCACCTGAAATTGGCTCGTGACCTAGTGGTGGGTCCTGACCCACGGTTTGGGAACTACTGCTCCAGACCAACATGTTTTTGCACTCAGTTCTACCAGCAAATAGATACATGGAATGCTTTCCACGTTATTTTATTATGCTCAGTTCAGACAGTGAGGCCAACACTGCTACAGACTCCCACTCTGTGGACTTGGCTGACGTCAAGTCTGCAAGATGTACCACGAGTGAGATTGAGGCCACGTTGTACTTTCCAGTGGCATTACTGTAGTCAAGCATGTGAGGAGGATTGAATTAAAAGGAAGTAAGTGTGGAGGTTGGCTTGCTTATCAGAGGGATCAAGCTGCTCTGCCTTCAAATCCTCATTTGATTTATTGTGTTTACCTATTAGATAGTGAGTTGAAGCTATTCAAATTATTTGGCCAAGAAAACCCCCAGCACATGGCTTCTTGAGTGCATGTGCAAACATGAATGAACACCACTCTGAGCTGTATTTCTGCTCATCTTTCTCTCTGTGTGTTTTTTAATGAGTCGGAGATGAATAAATGGCCTGGTTTAAATTACATCCTGTAGAAGAAACTTGTGCAACTTAATTCACTAGCTCCCAGGCAGCATTAAAATTACATGACCATCACTTGTACGCTAAAGTCCTGGTATGTGGCTTGCAGACAGACACCAGTCACACCACAGAGATCACATTCTTGCAAGGAGAAACTGTCCTTGAACGCTTTCTCCAATGATTTAGAAGGGGAAAGGGTCATTCTCTCCCCCCCCCCCACTCCATCTGGTTTACAAGATTTGGATCCCAACATTGACATATTTTTTTTTTTCAAATTCACTTCTAAAGGCAAAACAAATTCTGGCTGTGATTGGCTATGATCCATACTGGTTTTTAATGATCTTATTTCATTCTGTTAGCATTTTGGGGAACAGGATAATATTTAGCACTGCTTCTCAAAATGATCCCTGCTAGTTCTTGCTTCTGTTCTGTTTCTCCTTTGCATTCTCAGTGCTACTTGCAAACAATGACAGTGCAATCCTAACCTAGTGTTAGGCTGGCACAGTTAGGCCAGCAAAGTTTGACTGGCACAAAGGACATCGTAAAGTACATTTGAACACTCTCGGAGTCAGAGAGGCCAGCACACAGACATGCGCCATCCTCCCTGACCATGAGAGTGGTCCAAATGTGCAATGGATAAAGTGGCTAGAGGGAGGTTCTTTTCCCTCTCTCACAATACCAGAACCAGGGGACAGCCACTAAAATTGAGGGTTGGGAGAGTGAGGACAGATAAAAGGAAATACTTTTTTGTCCATCGGGTAGTTAATCTGTGGAACTCCTTGCCACAGGAGGTGGTGATGGTATATGGCCTAGATGCCTTTAAAAAGGGACTGAACAGATTTCTGGAGTAAACGTCCATCGCAGGCTACAGGCCATGATGATTGGTGCAACCTCTGTACTTTAGAGGCAGGCTATATCGGAGTGCCAGATGCAGGGGAGTGGCAAAGAAATGCACATATCTAGTTATCTTGTTTATTCCCTGAGGCATCTGGTGGGCTGCTGCGAGATGCAGGAAGCTGGACTAGATGGGCCAATGGCCTGATCCAGGGGATCTCTTCTTACGTTATGTTCTTAAAGGCAATTCAAAACCAGGCACCAAAGGGACAACAGAGTCAGTGCCAGGCGAGCTACCTTGTGGCTTGCATTCCACAAACAAGGTGCCACAACAGAAAAGGCCCTTTCTCTGGTCATCACCAAAACGTGGGACAAACTGGAGAAGGCCCTCAAAACGATTATCACGTCACGTGGGAGAGATCTGTTTGAAGACTCATGGGCTATGCCTGGCAAAACTCACAAGTGACTGAGCAGGTTTTCCACAGGGTTGTGGCTCCAGTGGTCTGGATAGTATTTTCTCCTTCTTCTCAACAGTTAGCAGGAGGAAATGGTATTCTGTGTAAAAAAATTCTGTCAAAAGTGCCATTCTCATTGATGGTGCCTTGCAAATAAATAAATGTTATTGTAGAAAATAAGTGGGTATATACAAATGTGCTTCATTTACATGTATCATTCGCAGAGCAGAAACCTGGCTTTTATCAACACAGAACTTGGATTTTGCTGTTTGCTGTGTTTTCTGTTATTTATTTTTTGCTGTTTGCTGCTGTTTGCTGATTTTGCTGTTTGCTGCTGTTTATAGTGTTTTCTATACACTACTGTACAGAGTTTTCTTGCCAGCTTCTGATTCAAGGCCTCTGCCTTCCAATGCGGTTTGGAAATGCCCCTGACTTTGTTGCTTCAAATTGCAATTCTGATTCCTTTAACACTCCCTTGCTTCTAAATAGAGATAATTGTAAACTGTAGAACCCAACTGGGGACAGATTCTCCCCCCACACACAGTGACAAGGCCCTGGGAAGGTTCCAGGATTATTTGCTATTGGTTTGGGCAGTCTGTTGAGGAGTGCAGTGGCGTTCCTATGTGGGGGGGGGAATGCTACGTTTTGCAGGGGCCTGAGCTCCTGTGTAACGCGGCCCTTCCCCCTTACATCCAGACCCATTCATGGCTTGGAGAGCTGGCTAGTAGGCTTTGCCCTCTGACCCCTGAATGGTTCTGAAGGAGAGGAGAAGGGGCTGCTTTACACAGGAGTTCAGGCTCCTACAAAATGTATTCTTTTGCCCCCCCTATAGGAACGCCACTGGGGGAATGGACTTCAGTACGCTTGTGTTCCTATGTGAGCACCAGACTTTTGTTTACAAGATCAATTTAGTCTCCTTATACAAACCCGATTTGCTCATTTGCTTAAACTTGCCCCAAGCAAATAACTAAAACAAACCTTGAGTTTATCACAGGTGCTCAGCTTAACACATAAACAACTCTAGGGTACATCCCTGTAGTGTTTTCGCAGCCTCACCTGGTGGGACTTTGTTCTCTAATCTGTGCTTTGTGGGGGGTATTTGGCCTAGGCTTCAAGTACCTGTGGATTATTCATAGGCTTGGATTCTTTATTTCTTGAGAATCTTCTGCAGAATTGGGTCTGAGGTGAAGAGAGGAGCAAAGGAACTGCTCTTGGAGATTGCCAATACAGTTTTATGGAGCACGTTGGCTAAAAGAGCCCTAAATATGTGTTTTGCCACTGCGTTCCTCCAGCCTGGGTTGCATTGTGCACACAGGGCATCAGTTGTCTGACTCTATCGTCACAAACATAAACCACAGGTTGGCATGTGACACCCCCCTAAAGCCAACTGGTAGGTGACATTCCGCTTGGGCTTTCCAAACATGAGTTGTGTACCTTGAAATCGACATACCTGACTACTTGCAGATTGGTCCTTGGAGTTGATCACAGCGGTGAGTAAAACCTGCTGAAAAAGGATGTGAATATTCTGCACCAACGTAATCCAAATTGACAGCTGAATTCAGTGAGGTATATAAATTTGGATAAAGTTGAAAGATATTGCTCACGAGACAACTTTCAGCTCAAATTTTGGGGCTCAAAGAAGGGATAAAACTATTCAATTTCTTTTGCACTTTTCAGGGAAGCGAACTTACTTGTGGTTGCCTCCACCGTGATCAATGATGATCATTTTTCAGCAGAACGTCCCTAGAAAAATTACATCAGAGCATTTCAAGGAGCACTTTGAGAAGTCATAGTATGTGTCCCTAATGCTGTTGGGCTCTTCAGAGTGTCCCTCAGAATAACACTGAGAGCACAATCCTATACTGCGCAGGAATGGCAAGGCCGATGGGCCTGTGCGATATCCAGCACAGTATCAGGGAGGCTGGAGCCTCCCCTATGGTAAGGGCACAAGTGTGCTATGTGCTGCTCAGATCTGCGCCTGCTGAACAGCAGGTACAGATCCAAGGAGACCCCGTGGCCCGAATCGGGCCTGTGCAGCCTCCCGGACAGGTTAAGGATGTGGCCTTATGCAGGGGGTGGCACCACGATCCTTCCCCTGCCACCACTGGCTGCTCTTTTCTCCACATATCAGAGGGGGCGGTCTTTGCTTCAAGCAGCACCCACCCTCTCCGATACTTGGAGGAGCTGAGTGCAGCATGAGGTTCCTCCATGTATCGGAGGCTCCTAGCGCCATGAAGCCGAGCAGCTTCGTGGCCCTAAAGTAGAAGTACATAAGAAGAGCCCTGCTGGATCAGGCCAAAGGCCCATCTAGTCCAGCTTCCTGTATCTCACAGCGGCCCACCAGGTGCCCCAGGGAGGCACGAGACACAAGACACTTGCATCTCGTTGCCACCCGCCTGCACCCGGTACTCTGAAATAGCCTACTACTAATGTAAGGAGGTTGCACAAATTGCAGTGATTTTGCAGTGATGCAGTAATTTTGCCCCTTTCATGGATCACTGCCTTGTCGTGGCGAAGGGGCTTGAGTAGCTCAATGAAGCTGTGAGCTATGCCATGTAGGGCTACCCAAGATGGACAGGTCACAGCAGAGAGTTCTGACTAAACGTGGTCCGCTGGAGAAGGAAGTGGCAACCCACTCCAGTACTCTTGCCAAGAAAACCCCATGGATTACAGAACAAAAAGGCTAAACGATATGACACTGGAAGATGAGACCCTCAGGTCGGAAGGTGTCCATTATGCTACTGGGGAAGAGCAGAACACAAGTACTAGTAGCTCCAGAAAGAGTGAAGTAGCTGGGCCAAAACTGAAAGGAAGCTCAGCTGTGGATGTGTCTGGAAGTGAAAGGAAAGTGCGATGCTGCAAAGAACAATACTACATAGGAACCTGGAACGTCAGATCTATGAATCAAGGCAAGCTAGATGTGGTCAAACGTGAGATGTCAAGGCTGAACATCGACATCCTGGGAGTTAGTGAACTAAAGTGGACAGGAATGGGAGAATTTAATTCAGATGACCATTATATTTGCTACTGTGGGCAGGAATCCCTTAGAAGAAATGGAGTAGCCTTCATCGTGAACAAGAGAGTGAGAACAGCAGTACTGGGGTATAACCTCAAAAATGATAGAATGATTTCCATTCGGATCCAAGGCAAACCTTTCAACATCACACTAATCCAAGTCTACGCCCCAACCACTGGTGCTGATGAGGAAGAAGTTGACCGCTTCTATGAAGACCTAGAACAGCTTCTGGAATTAACACCCAAAAAAGATGTCCTTCTCATCATAGGGGATTGGAATGCTAAAGTAGGCAGTCAAGAGGTAAGAGGAATAACAGGCAAGTTTGGTCTTGGAGTACAAAATGAAGCAGGGCAAAGACTGATAGAGTTCTGTCAGGAGAACACATTAGTCATAGCAAACACCCTTTTCCAGCAACACAAACGGCGACTGTACACATGGACTTCACCAGACGGTCTACATCGAAATCAGATTGATTACATTCTTTGCAGCCAAAGATGGAAAAGTTCCATACAGGCAGTCAAAACAAGACCTGGAGCTGACTGTGGCTCAGATCATCAGCTTCTTCTTGCAAAATTCAGGCTTAAACTGAAAAAAGTAGGGAAAACCGCTAGGCCCTCCACATATGACCTAAATCAGATCCCCTACGAATATACAGTGGAGGTGACAAATAGATTTAGGGGCTTAGATTTGGTAGACAGAGTGCCTGAAGAACTTTGGACGGAGGTCTGTAACATTGTACAGGAGGCAGCAACTAAAACCATCCCAAAGAGGAAGAAATGCAAGAAGGCAAAGTGGCTGTCTGACGAGGCTTTACAAATAGCCGAGGAAAGGAGAGAAGCCAAAAGCAAGGGAGAAAGGAAAAGATATACCCAACTGAATGCAGATTTCCAGAGAACAGCAAGGAGAGATAGGAAGGCCTTTCTGAATGAGCAATGCAAAGAAATAGAGGAAAACAACAGAATGGGGAGGACTAGAGATCTTTTCAAGAAAATTGGAGATGTCAAAGGACAATTTCATGCTAAGGTAGGCACAATAAAGGACAAAAATGGCAAGGACCTAACAGAAGCAGATGAGATTAAGAAGAGGTGGCAAGAATACACAGAGGAACTCTATAAGGCCGATCTCAATGTTCCTGATAACCACAGTGGTACAGTCACTGAGCTCGAACCTGACATCCTGGAGAGTGAAGTCAAGTGGGCTTTAGAAAGCCTCACTAACAACAAAGCTAGTGGAGGTGACAGCATTCCAGCGGAATTACTCAAAATCTTAAAAGATGATGCTGTCCAAGTGCTGCTCTCCATATGCCAGCAAATTTGGAAAACCCAACAGTGGCCACAAGACTGGAAAAGATCAGTTTACATTCCAATCCCAAAGAAGGGCAATGCCAAAGATTGCTCGAATTACCGCACCATTGCACTCATTTCACATGCTAGCAAGGTCATGCTCAAAATCCTACAAGCTCGGCTTCAGCAGTATGTGAATCGAGAACTACCAGATGTACAAGCTGGTTTCCGAAGAGGCAGAGGAACTAGAGATCAAATTGCCAACCTTCGCTGGATCATGGAGAAAGCAAGAGAGTTCCAGAAAAACATCTACCTCTGCTTCATTGATTATGCTAAAGCCTTTGACTGTGTGGATCACAACAAACTGTGGCAAGTTCTTGAAGAGATGGGAGTTCCAGACCACCTGATCTGCCTTCTGAGAAACCTTTATGCGGGTCAGGAAGCAACAGTTAGAACTGGACATGGAACAACCGACTGGTTTAAAATTGGGAAAGGAGTACGACAAGGCTGTATATTGTCACCCTGCTTATTTAACTTATACGCAGAGTACATCATGAGGAAGGCAGGGCTGGATGACTCACAAGCTGGAATCAAGATTGCTGGGAGAAACATCAACAACCTCCGATATGCAGACGATACCACTCTACTGGCAGAAAGTGAGGAAGACCTAAAGAACCTTTTGATGAGGGTGAAAGAGGAAAGTGCCAAAATTGGTTTGAAGCTCAACATTAAAAAGACTAAGATCATGGCAACCACTCCCATCACTTCCTGGCAAATAGAAGGGGAAGAAATGGAAGCAGTGACAGACTTTATTTTCCTGGGCTCCAAGATCAGCGCAGATGGTGACTGCAGCCATGAAATTAAAAGACGTTTACTTCTTGGGAAGAAAGCTATGGTGAACCTAGATAGCTTAATCAAAAGCCGAGACATCACCCTGCCAACAAAGGTTCGCATAGTCAAAGCGATGGTTTTCCCAGTAGCCATGTATGGCTGTGAGAGCTGGACCATAAGAAAGGCAGAGCGTCGAAGAATCGATGCTTTTGAATTATGGTGTTGGAGAAGACTCTTGAGAGTCCCCTGGACTGCAAAGAGATCCAATCGGTCAATTCTCCAGGAGGTCAAGCCTGATTGCTCCCTGGAAGGACAAATGCTGAAGCTGAAGCTCCAATACTTTGGCCACCTGATGAGAAGAGAGGACTCTTTAGAAAAGACCCTCATGCTGGGAAAGATTGAAGGCAAAAGGAGAAGGGGGCGACAGAGGATGAGATGGTTAGATAGTGTCACCGAAGCAATGAATATGAAATTGGGCGAACTCAGGAAGCTAGTGGAGGACAGGGAGGCCTGGCGTGCTGTGGTCCATGGGGTCGCGAAGAGTCGGACACGACTTAGCGACTGAACAACAACAACAACAACAAGTAATTTTGCAGTAATGCAGTAATTGCAGTGATGCAGTGATGTCACCATAATTACTTCTGGGGTGGAAGAGTAACCCAATGGGGTTTGCCCCAGGGCAGGTGAACCGCCAGGAGTGCTACTGGATATCAGAGCTGCTGCTGCCACCAATACTATCCCCTTTCTGGCCTGAATCTGCCCCCTTCCCTGCCCTGGCCTCTGTCCCATTCCAACCCTTCCCTGTTCCTCCCCCCACCCATCTCCTGTGTTGTCTTACTGATGCTGGGGCTCCTGTGGTGGCCGTCGTCATGCAGGTGCAGCCACTCACCTCTTGCATTGGCAGCCAGGCTGTGCTCTATGGGACCTTGCTCTTTGTGACATCCATAAAGCATGCTCCATTGCCAGTATGCATGTTCTGGTGGTGCAGAGGCTCAACCAAGCTGGGCTGTGAGTCTTGAAAAGTAGTGGTTTCTCAAACTTTAAGCACCGGGACCCACTTTTTAGAATGACAATATGTCCGGGGCCCACCAGAAGTGATGTCACAGCCAGAAATGCCATCATTGTAATGCCAGAGCCTGCTGCTTTCCTGAGAATGCCACAATAAGTTGGGTAATTCCTCAGCTCTTTGGCAGTAGCAAAGTGAATTGGAAAGGAAGAACGCCTATTTATAAACTTGACCCAAGGAAAATAACCACACAGCCCTCCTCTTTCCACTGTCCCGTCTTCCCATATTTTCAATTATGGCTGCCCTGGATGTTACGTGACCCACCTGGAATTGGTTCGTAAGTCATCTAGTGGGTCCCAGCCCACAGTCTGAGAAAGACTGTTCTAAATCTTCTTTAGAGTGCAGTCCTAGCCTGGAGCTAGACCGTCAGCAACGTTTACCGGCACAAGGGACACCGTAAAGCATGTTTGGACCACTCTTGGAATCAGGGAGGATGGCTCACATCTGTGTGCGGGCCTCCCTGACTCCGAGAGTGGTCCAAACATACTTTACCGTGTCCCTTGTGCTGGCCAAATTTTGCCGGCCTAACTGTGTCACCCTAACTCCAGGTTAGGATTGCGCCCTTAATGACAGCGCCATCCTATAAGGTGCATATGTCATTAGCACCGATGTGGGGGCACAGAATGGTACAGCTTTAATGGAGAGCTAAAGCGCTCAAGCTGACGCTACTTGTAGCATAGGGCTTGAGAGCACCGACGGGGAGCCTTCTTTGCGCCGACCGAACCTGGTTGACGCAAGGGAGGCTCCGTCCCGCTCCGGGATGGGGATTGGTGGGGAAGAGGGAGGTTGTGGGCGAGACGAGGGTAGGCTTGGGAGGCGGCCATACGGCCGCTTCCTAAGCCTGCTCGGAAGGCTATATGGCCCCAATTCGAGCTGCACAATCTCCTCGGATCTGCGCCTGCTATTTAGCAGGCACAGATCCAAAGAGCGCATAGGGGAGGCTGGAGGCTCACAAACGTTCCCTTGCCATGGGGAGGCTCCAGCCTCCCCAACCCAGCGTTGGATTTGGCGCTGGCCAGCCGGCCTTGCCAATCCAGTGCTGGGTAGGATTGCGCCCTGAATTAGCTTGATCCATTTTGCCACAGTGTTCAATAACAGTGCAGTCAATTGCCTCCCGTGTCTGCCACCATCTCCTGCTTTCATGAGTTTGCAAGTACAGAATGAGATGCTCAGCAGCTGTTTTTCTTGGCAAGAGTAACCAGATTGTCCCTCTGCATGTGGCAAGATCAGTGGTGCAGTGGTAAAGTTTAGACTGCTGAAATGGGGCTGGGGAGCGCATCAAAGGGGTTGCTACTGGAAGCAACACAGCTCCAAGGGGGCTGCTAGCACTTATATCCGTGCTTTCTCTCCTCCCTACCCCAAATTGTGCTATTAGCTGAAGACTAGTGGCTCCACCTAATAGCACACTTCCCCCTGTGAATTATTCAGTCATTTTTGTGCAAAAGTAGGACTGTTTTCTAACCCAGTTGTTTTTCTTTCTCAAAAATGTTCCACAATTTCACAGGCTTCAATAGCTGCATCACCGTTGATCAAAGTTTTACAACCCGCAACCCTTGTGGGGGGTATAAACGAGGGCAAAATTACACTGTGTCAAGCGCTGGGCCATTCTTTCAGCTAGACATCCCCAGACATGGCTGTTTTGATTATAGCTTATCTCCAGCAGTGAGCGTCTCTTAAATAAGACAGTAATTGCGTGCTGCGGAGACCTGTCATTATAACACAAACATAAGAGATGCACGTCATTTAAATGAAGAAAAGATGAGCTGGGGAACATGATTTTAAATGGGGTCTGACTTCAAAATGATTTCAGGAGGTTTTTAAAAAGGAACGCTTCCTTCTTAAAGAGACCAGATGAAATAAAACGCTCATCCAAATTAAGAGGGATGCTCTCAAGTTTTCTGATGCTATTGTCAGATGTTATTCAGTTTGCTAATCAAATTGCAGTTACCTGAGTGTTCCAAGTATGGAATTTTTTACACCTCCCCTTATCAATGTAAACCAGGATGGACACCTGTCCTTGCTCCCTAAGAACAGAGTTACCAGAGACAAACTGGGACAGAGTGCATAGAACCACTTTAACCACTGCATAGAAGAGGGAATTTGGGCAGGTGCGGCTCAACAGGGAAGGGATTAAAAAGCTGTACCTGGCAGGTGAGAGAGAAGCACGTATACCTGTTGCTAGCCCTGTGCCCTTACCAAGGGGAAAGGGGATGAACACAGCCTCCCGAGGCTGCTTGGCTGCCGTGGGATGCAGACACCTGGCTACCTCTGTGCTCCTGGGCGGGCGAGCAGGTCTGGATTGGGCTGCAAATCATATCAAGGTTGTTTCCTTGCTGAGCTTTTTCAGTACACGTCACTGTGCATGCGCATCATTCTGGTGTTACTACAGTCCCAGATAGTACACATTTCCCTTAAAATCAAGCAGCTCTCCAGTCAGTTTTTTTCCTGTCATGGGAAGCGCAATCCTGAGTGTCGTGAAAGTGCCGTAAAGCACAGACATGAGCCCCTCAGCGCCCCCTGGCCCACTGGTGCCTGACCTGTTTCTCCCTTCTGCGTTTTCCCTTTGAACCATGTCCCAGCCTTGGCAAGACGTTTAGGACACACAACCAGAGACATCATCCGGGCGCGCCAGGAACCGGAACGCCCGGATGATTGACAGCCCTCCGCCCCTATGGCGGAGGGCAGCCACGCCTCCCTGCGCCTCACAGCGCCTGAATCGCTCCATTTCAGGGTGATTCGGGACACGAGGGAGGGAGGGCGGGCCCAGGAGCGGCTCGCCCGTCCTCGAGAAAGGTGGCGCGGCCCAGGCCTGTCCACAGAACTGGCGGAACAGCGTACCGGGCCGTTCCGCCAGGATGACACCACTGCACACAACCCTAACCAACTTTCCAGCACAGGAGTAAAGGCAATACAGCTCTGTGACCTCAGTGACTTCCCCCCGCTCCACAACTGCAGGCTGCAGCACATGTCCCATTGGCACAGCAATGTCAGTGCCGGAAAGTGGGTTAGGACCGCTTCCTTAACGTGTTAAAAGGTGCATTCCAGGCTCCATCATATTTTAAGCATTCTTTGCGCTGCATTTAATTTTGATTGCGTCCATTAACTAGCAGGGATGCCATTTCAGTTTTTTGTTTAGTTTTGTTTGCTTGTTTGGAAGTGGCAGGAGACGCAAGATTCAAAGTATGTTTAAAGGCCTTTTCTTGGCTCTATTCCAGATTAAATTGCAAAAGAGAGGGGAAAAAAAGAACCGTTAATTTTAAGAGCATGTGCTCTTTGTCCATTTTACTATCTGCAAAGCACTTCACAGCATTCATAAAAACATGAAACAAAATTGCGCGACGTTGAATTGGCACAATCATAAAACAAAGGAAGGAAAATAAGCAACAGCAACTAAAAGCAGCAAATATAGCCAGTGTCATAAAAATCAAACCTTAACTACATCGTACAATGGCTGTTAAAGGCCCTTGGTGAGGACAATGATTTCTAATGTGGTGCCTGAATGCATCTAATCCAGGTGCTCCTTCTCTGCAGAACAGACAAATGCTGATCTCATTTAATGTAAATGAGGGCAGCATTTATATTCGTGGCATTCAAGTGCCAGGTTCAATGCTACTTCATAGCATAGGAGTGGCAGAGGGTAGGATTGGGCTACTAGACATCCAACATGGTCCTTAATGTTTTCCAGATGGTCATTTCATTACCCAGTCATGCACAAACGTTATGCCATCATTGTGGAGAATCCCAACGTAGATATCCTCTCTACACTGATCCAGAAATTCTGGAAGAGTGGTCTTTCTGCATGGGGAATACACTACACATGGCTCCTCTGGCACACCTCCTATTTCTTCATCTGGTACCATGGCACTGCTGAGCTATGTTGTCACTTCCCATCTGGAAGTGCTTATGGAAGGATCATGCACAGGCTGACGGAGCTGCCACTGGTGGAGATAACATTTTCTTTGCTGCAAGTGTCCCCCCTCTCTTTTTAACAGCCAAATCCTAACCTGGGCTGGAATAGGCTGGCTGGCTGTCTTGCACCATATCCAGCCCCAGTTAGGAGGCTGGTGTGGCACAATTTGGAGTAAGGAGACATATGTCCCCTTACCCCAAGTAATCACTGGTGCAACTCTGAGCGACCCATGTAAGGCCAATCAGGCAGGGCCAAGGGTTAGGATCTGGCCTAAGTGCCAGAGGCTGGTCCCACCCCCTTCCCTGGTTCTGGTCCACCCATGGGCACACCCTCCCCTGCCTTCTCCTATCCACTTCCCCACCCCCAGATTAGGAACACTGCTACTCCAAGTCCCAGAGTGCAATCCTAAACTGGAGTTAGGCCAGCACAGTTAGGCCAGCACAGTTTGGCTGGCACAAGGGACACCGTAAAGTATGTTTGGATCACTCTCAGTCAGAGAGGCCAGCACACAGTTGTGGGCCATCCTCTCTGACTCCAAGAGTGGTCCAAACGAGCTTTATGGTGTCCCTTGTGCTGGTCAAATTTTGCTAGCCTAACTGTGCCGGCCTAACTCCAGCTTAGTATTGCGCCCCCAGTTAGGATTGTGCTCTAAGACTTCTCCAGCAAGAGCTACCTAGATCAGGGGTGTGTGTGTGTGTGTGTGTGTGTGTGCGTGTGTGCGTGCGTGTGTGTGTGTGTGTGTGTGTGTGTGTGTGTGTGTGTGTGAGAGAGAGAGAGAGAGAGAGAGAGAGAGAGAGAGGAGGGTGGGTGGGTGGGTGGGTGGGTGCTGACAAGATGTATCTCAGATGCTTCCTCCTCCCAACAGGTAATCCAAAATTGAGGGCTGCTGGCTACCAAGAGATTACAGAGACACATGGAATATTGCCATGCCTCTTTGGAAGCAGCCAGAGTCTTGTGTCTTGGTGATTTGGTGACCCAAAGGTGGGAGGAAGGTCTGGTTCATGAAGTTCCGTCTGGCTCCATTACATCCCAGCGCCACCCTGCCAAACACCACAGCAATTATGTACTCCAATGACTGATGACACAGAAGCATTAGAAACAGATCATGGAAGCTGTTAAGGGTTGTAGGCACTTGATAATTGAACACAGAACTCTGTAGATAAGAGAGCAATATTGCCAAACGAGTCGTGCATTGCACTCTAAGCTACGATCAAGGGAGAAATATTTACTCAATCAAGGCCATAGGTTGTACCATGCACTGTGTTTAGCTGTAGACCCTTCTTCAGTGGGATACGCTTAAGAGGTTGATGCTTAATTTATTCATTCATAGCATGCCATCCATGTGCAATGCACATGGCGCCCAATGAGAAGATGGGGTGAAGTCTGTCGATATGACTGTAACATGTGACGAAGCTGTCCTCATGGAACATTCGCCAAACTATGCTAAACCTCTCCCGATCTGGGACAAAAGGTCACCCCACCTCTATTGTATGATAATAAAATCACCTGCTGCATTATGGGGCATGTTTTTATTGTTCTTGACGGCCTTGAGGCTCACTTGCCACTGGCCATGGGAATGGCTATCAGATTGTCCTGCACATTGTCCTAAGTGTTCACAATCATCACAGGGGTCCTGTCTGAGAGAGTACTTACTGTAATGATTAATCCAGCTCTGGCAAATCTGAGCAGCTGCGTTCTCTGGAATTTTTTTTTTTGCCTTAAAAGAACAGCTGGCTCTATGTGAGATGCACGGAGACAAGGGAGAATGGAAGAATTTTATCCGAGCTGTCTGCACATTCTCGCATATCCAATTTAAACAACACTTCAACTGTAATTGCAACCCATTCCAATAATGAAATGTTCATGCCAGACCGTGAAAATGCAGAATACACACCCCGCAGAAAAATGTGGGTAGTATCCAGCACTGATAAGGCAGATGCTGGTGAATGTTGACAATGAATTATCTTGACAAAAGGGAGAAAAGAACCTACTATTCAGGTGGGGGTAATATCTGTATGTTTAATAGAGCCTTTGCGGAGGATCTCAGTCTTCTATGTCTGGTTTATCTACATCTTTCCTTTTTAAAAAAGAAAAAAAATTAAATTCTAGAAGAAAGGGCATGAGTTAGGGCTTTCTCTAAAGTAGTCAATATAATAGAACTGCACTGGCAGACGGGTGGGGAAAATCCTCTGCAAGATTGATAAAGGCAGCTGAGAGTGCCAGCCTAGAAGTGTCACAAACACGCTGTAAAGTGCACTTGCAGCTACTTCAGGAGCAGGGCAGGGCAGCGTGCAGATGTGTGCTAGCTTCCCTGGCCTCAGTTCTGGCTGGCAGCACCCAGGTAAGGTCGGCTAAGCTCGGCTGGTATGGGGGTTGGGGTTGGGCAGGGAATGGGGAGGCAGGAAGGGGTGGGGGAGGCAGGGGAAGGGCAGGCTCTTGGGGTGGGGCGGGGTGTCAGGATCTGGCACTTGGGCCAGATCCTGACCCCCATCCTGGGTGGCTCAGTCCCAATCCAGGCTGCTTGTATTTACCAATTCCAGCAGTAGATTCAAGTAGCCCCATTTAGGCTGCCGCTGCTTTGCACAGGGTAAGGGGAATGAATTCCCCTTCCCCCAGGTTGTGCTGCAGCCTGCCCCAACCCAGGGCTGGATATAGGGCTGGCCAGTCGGCCTGCATATTCCAACGTGGGGTTAGGAGGATTGTGTCCTGAGTCACCCTCTCTCAACCTCCAGTCAGTTCCCCAAAGAAAGCAGTAACTGGTATTTGTAGTACAAGACCTGGAGACATCTGTAGCCATCCTTGTCAGTGTATACTACATGGGAGTCGTGCCAAGTAGACCTGGCCAAATCTCTGCTCTGCTGTGAAACTGCCCAGTCACCATCTCACTGCCTAACCTCTTTTTCAGGATTGTTGCAAGGATAAAGATTAACCTGAATACATGATTATTCACCTGTTCCCTATGAGCCTATATGGTAAAACTGCAAGGAGTTAAGAAGATGCTGCAGTGCTCACCTGGCTCTGCTACAGCATCCGTTCCCAGCACTGGTTTGACTTCCTAAGACCAGCTCCACCAGCTGCTGCTGCTGCTACTGCTTCTTCTTCTTCTTCTTCTTCTTCTTCTTCTTCTTCTTCTTCTTCTTCTTCTT